>PVKU01001746.1:142920-199888 GCA_004027475.1 Anoura caudifer
TAACTCTTTCACTAGGGTTTCGCAAAAAAAAAAAAAAAAAAGCAGCACCAATTCCTGGCTGCTCAAGTTCACAGAACATTTCAAGGTAGCCTAATTGTATTCAAAACAGGAAGGAAGTGACTCAAGTCTCTGTAGATTTGGCATATAAGACAACTAAAATGATACAATGGAAGAGAAAATGTTCTGAAATGCACAAAACGCTGCAGAAGTGCAAGGTAGTAGTTAGGGCAGCAACGGAGCCAAAGTTTTCCTTTGCCCCATATTGTCCATTGAGAACTAAAGAATATGCGTTCCAAGAGGAAGTCTGACTCTAGACTCATGTGAATCAAACACATTCGCAGACAGTTCAACTGAAAACAAGCAAGAAAATAAGGAAGTGGAACAAACAACATTTTTTAGAGAATACAATGGAGTTTGTATAGCTCACACCAACTTGGTTTATAAAACATCTTTTTAAACTCCTCCAACCCCTCCCTATCTTCAAAGAAAATTGGTTAACATCACTGGCACCACGCAGGCCATGAAATAACCACATGGGGTTAGAGCTATCACAGTACTGTTTAAATCCGACCTGCACTTCCATATGACAGGACGAAGCTCAGAATGGTTGCAAAAACACTGCTGCTGGAGGACTTCATTAAGATTGTTTATTGAACGCTTTCATGCCAAGGAAGCCATCTGACCTTTGAATTACTTCCAATTCAAAGCAGATAAATCCAAGCACTGAAAACACCATAGACACCTGTCAATTTGGTTCCCACTGCTAAAATGGATCTGTACTCTAAATCTGAAAATTATACGTGGAAGGAATGGTTCTGGCCTTTCAACGCCCCCAAATGCCTACACTGCCTGAACGCCCAGTGACTTTGTGTTCGTTTTGTAAATTATAATTAACGTACGATTTAGAATTCAACTCTAGCTGTAAGGGGCTACAAAAGTTCTGTACTAAAGATACGAAGAGGAAAAAGTACTTAAATGAGACGATCCTAGGAACAGTCATTGAATCTTCCTAATCACTGATTGTAGTACTCCTGATTATCCCCATCGGAAAAACGAGGAAATCAAGCCTTGGCCGAACGAAGACACCAGCCCAAGGTCACCCAGAGGCAAAATCTAGTTGTAACTCAGGCCGTTCAGATGTCAAAAACCTGAGATAGGCATTGACTCCTAAGTGCCGGGTGTGCGTGCCAGACCCCCGGCGTTCTGGAGATTCTCTCCAGCCGAGGGGCAGCCGGAATGTCAGGAGGGGGGAATCGTCTCCGGGTCCGCGGGCCAGTCTCGGTGGAGGGAAGCAGCGACGGACGCCCACTCCGGACAGGGTTCCCTGGCGGAGCGGCGGGGCACTGGCTTGGCTAGGGGTGCCAGGGAAGAGGAGTGACACCTGCACCTCTGGGGACCGCAGCTGGGAGGACGCTCGCATTTTACTTCTGTAATTGGCCTTCCTGTGCATTGCCCAAGCCCCTTCCTGTTGAAGAAGCGGCCCCGGCCCCGACACCGCCCCCTTTCCGCAAGGCCTGGGACAGAAGGGACGCAAGGGACGAGAGGAAAGGGAGGGCGGCGGCCCCCTGCCCGTCCGGCTCTGACAGGCCCGGGACGGCTCTGGCCCCAAGGCTGCCCCCGTTCCTCCAAGTCGCGACCCCGGCTGTGGAGTGTGGGGCTCAGCCGCCGGGAGCCGCCGGACCCGTGGGGGCGGCCCCGGGGCAGGGGTCCCAGTCAGGAGTATAGAGGGGAGCGGGCCCGGCCGGTGGGACTCACCCGGCACGCTGCAGTCAGCGCACACCTCGCTGCTCCGGAGCCGCTTCGACATGGCTCCCGCCTCCTACCTGTCGGGCACCTGAGGCCCCGGGACAGCGAAGGCGGTGGCTACGGCTGTAGCGCTTCCGCTCTAACGGGTCCCCACCGCGGCGCTGGCGGCTGCACCTCTCCCCTCAGCGCCTCGCAGCCGCGGCGCAACACGCACGCGTGGGGAGGGGCCCTTTGGAGTCGGGCAGTCATGTGACCGGAAAGGGCACGCTGCCTTGTCGCCATCTTGAGTGAGGGCAGCTGTGTACGGTAGCGTCTTATGTCCTGCTTATAAATCTTGAATTTGGGTCTCTTTTCCTAGAAGAGAGTCGCTTCGTCCCAGCACTGATTAATACTAGAGAACGCAGCAAAATCTAGTGACCAGAGCTCTGTACCTACAATGTTACTGAGACAAAAATAGTCAAGTCACTAGTATAACTTTGGCCAAGTTCATTTATTCTTTACTTTATTCAACAAATTTGTATTCCGCACCTGCTGTGTTCCACACACTGTTCCAGGCAGTGAAGAAACTGCAATGAGCAAAGAAGACAAAATATTCTGTCTTTATGTATCTTACGTTCTACTGCAGTAGACCTACAATAAAATAAATAAGAATTTTTAGCTGTTTCTTTAGATTGCAGTTGTAGTCTCATCTGCAAAATGGAAGTAATGTATTATCTACCTCTAAACCTCGATTTGCTTTTGTATGGTCTGCTACTTAAGAATGACTTTTATAGTTTTAAAATGTGGAAAAGAAGAAAAAGAGGAAGAGGAAGAATATTCAACAAACTGCATATGTGACCTGCAAAACTAAGTATTTACTATTTAGCTAAGAACAAATGGAATAATTCACAGAAAAGTGCTGCGTGCCTGCCCCATAGCAGGCCCTCAATAATAGTAGCTCCTATTATTTTGGTATTTGGTATTACTATTATTTTCTAATCACAGTTTTTGTTTTTTGGGTTTTTTTTTTTTTAGAATAAGAATAGATAACCTAGAGTAATTTATAGGATACTGTGAGGTAAACACAATGAAATGAATTTAATCAGTGTGAAGGAGAGAAGTGGCCCTAATGCCAATGGAAATTTATTGTGTTCGTTATATGTGTCAATTGAGCACAAAAGAGGCAGGAGGCTTTGACTACAAATAAATGACAAAGATTTATTCAAGGGTCTTAAGCTCTTCATTCCTTCTTAAGTCCTTCAGAGGATTGTCTACAGGAATGTCTATCTATAGGCATTGGTGCATAACTGAAAAGTTCAAAATTTTAAGTCCTCAAGCTCAAGCTTGTTAAAGTATTCTATTCCTCATGCTTCAGCCCATTTGGTCTGAACCATTTTGTCAACTTAACTATACAGATTCCATTTTAAGTCAGATTAGCTTTACTGACTCGACCTTGTTTCTCACTCACTTCTCATGTATAAACACAACTATGAGCTCCATTCAGCAAGTATTTGGACGCCTTATATGGGCCAGGTACGGTTTTGACTTTAAGTACTCTGGCAAGCAGCCATTGTGGTGTTTTCCAACTAATAAATGAGAGAGATGTTCAATAAATGTAGGGTGAAGAAGACAAAATTAAGTTGCACAAGTTTTCTGAAAGGATAGGAAGTCCTGGAAGAGGTCTCAGAAGCTCTGGTCTTTGGTCCATCTCTCCATTTTGATAAACGTGTGGTGTGGGTATAACCACATAGTTCCCAATAGTTAACAGTTAGAGCCTCTCTGGGTACTATCCTACTGCTCCTGCATCCTGTTCTGGATGGTGGACTCAACACTCATAGAGAAAGGATTTGGCCAGGATTCTTGAACAGCTGTTGTTGCAGGCAGCTGAAAAGCTGCATGTGCACAAGCAGAGGAGGCCGAGGGTAAGCTTTCTGGATGCATTAAATAACTTCACCCAGCTACATGGTCTAGTTGTAGACAGCTGTGCAGAAAGCTCAGACTGGTGAGTAGCTGTAAATTGACTTGGCTCCCCATTGAATCAAGGAGCTATAGTGTCATAGGTTGAAAATCAAAGAATGAACTTAATATTTGAAGACTGTGGTCAAGTCTGGGTATTATCTATTAGGTCTTCTCCATAACCCAAAATTCGAACAGCTAGCTTCACAAAGAAATGACACTCATATGTGGAATAAACCACCACCATATTTAACTGAATCATAACCTAGTTTGGAGTTCAGATAGATCAGTGGTTTTCAACTGGGGGAGATTTTCCTCCTCCAGGGGACAATTGGCAATGACTGGAGATTTTTCTGGGGAGTGCTACTGGAACTCAGTGGGTAGAAAGGCCAGGAATGCTGCTCATTATCCTACAAAGCACAGGACAACCCCCACAAAAAGAATTTTCTGGTTCAAAAATGCCCATTCCTTGAGAAACCATGAGCTAGAACTAACTCCGTATGATGCAAATATTTAATGCCACTTCCCCAGGGTTTATAGTTCCCTCTTCAAAACTGTTCGGTGTTGCCCACTTCCAAAGTGGCTTCTGACCAATCACGGAAACATCTGCCCACGTCCAAAAACGCTGCAAGGGAGTCATGGGCTGGAATGGTTTGGCCCAGGCCCTTTTGTCACCCCCTGACCGCAAAGTCGTTGGAAGTAGCCCAGTTGTGGACTGAACCATATGAGGTTGCTGGAGAAGGGGAAAGGGGCTAGAAAAGGGGGAAAGGGTTGGAGATGGGTAGATTAAGTTTCCCATGTCCAGATCCTGGGCTAAGGGAGAGAATTTTAAATCTTTTGGGGGCTTATACTGTGTCTGCTGCTGGGGAGTTGGAGGTGGGTGGAATTGGGTGAACCCGTCGCCGGGTGGCTCATCTCGCCTTCCCCCCCAGCCGTGGAGTGCGGTGGTTCGCTCCCAGCACTTCCCCGTTTGGGGCAGCTCGGTCCCCAGAAGTCGGTTCGGGAGCTGTCAGCGCGGGCGGCAACGCAGCGGAGCGCGGGGTGGGCGCGGTCGATCGGGTCCCCGACCCGACCCCCCCGACCTCCCGCGCTCCCCACACCTCGCCCACTAGGCCTCTGGGCTGCGTACCGCACCCCTCACTCGCTCGCCTCTTTCTCTCTCGCTCCCTCTCTGGCCTCCGGGCGGGCGCCGGAGACCCCGCGGGGGCTGAGGCTTGGCAAGCGGGCGGTGAGGGCCCGGCTGCGGCCTCCTCGCCATGTCCTCGGCCGGCGACATCAGCGCCCACTTCCCTTTGCACCTCCTAGTCTGGAACAACGATTACCGGCAGCTGGAGAAGGAGCTGCGGGGCCAGGTGAGGGGCGGGGCGTGGGTCCGCCCCCAGTGAGGGAAGAAAGGGGAAATCCGAGGTTCTTGAGCCCCCCTGAGTGCCTCTCCAGTCTTCTGCGGTCGGGGCTACTCAGACCCCTACAATTCTTCAGTCGTGGGACAGTAATCATAACAGGACATGGACTGAGCTTTTGCTGTGTGCCGGGCCCTGTGCCTAGGGCTTTATTACATTAACTCTTTGACTTTGCAACAGTCCTAGGAGGTAGGTACTATTATGATTACTTTCGACGGAAAGGGAAACGGGCGCCCAGAGATTATGTGCCTTGCGCATGGTCGCCCACCTATTAAATACCAAGTCGGGATTTTAGCTGTGGCCGGCTTGTTCCAGAGCGCACGGTTTTAACCAGTTAGGCTCCACTGCCTATCCCAAAGACAGAAGAACAATACACACCCCTCACCCCACCCACCCTTTCTGTAAGGAAGGGCTTGGTTGGGTTTGCAGTCAGGTTGTAACTCGCCCTGTGAACTCTGTGAACTTTGGCGAGGCATTTGTTCCTCTCTGGCCCAGGGAGACTGTTGCATTCCAGTTGGAGAATCACTGGTGCCCAGGATCCTTAAAATCCCTTCTTGTTCTAAGGTGCATTGATTCCTTGTCTTTTGTTCATTGCCATCTTTTTAAAGCAGTGGTTCTCAGTCGGAGGTGATTTTGACTGCCCGCCTCCCCCGCCCCAATGTAGACATTTTTGGTGGTTACAGGTGAGGAGTGGGTGCTCACTGGGATCTAGTGGTAGAGGCCAGGGGTGCTGTTCAGCATCCTACACAAGTGCACAAGATAGCTCTCCACAGCCAAAAATTCCGTGGCCCAAAATGTCAGGAGTGTTTTCTGCGAGAAGCCCTGCTTTAAAGACATCTCAACAATTCTGGGAGTTATTGATGCCTTCAGATTACAAACTAATGAGCTTAGCAGCTAGAATAAGGATTTTTAGTTATTTGGTATAATTATTCACATCGACTTCACATCCTGGTTTTTTAAGAGATCAAATTGACACTACAGTTGTCAAGGAAATTTAGACGAAAGACAATTGGTTGTCATTTGGTTGGTGAAAATTGAACCAAGTCAGCATCACCTCGTTTGATGAACAGTTGCTGCTAAGCCTGTTCTTGCGCCCTGCCATATTTCTTTTAAATCTGCTGAACACCCACTGGAAGTCAAAAGTCATTCTTTTTTTTTTTTTTTTTTCCCATTTAAATGCTCCATCCAAGGAGAATGAAGTTTTACTGTAGGTGCTAGGTCCTCATGACATCATGCCCCTAGAGTGAGTGATTCACCACTAGGCATCCTGGTATACCTGATGGTTTCATTCCATTTCTGTTACCAAGGGAGTGCTCCCTCAGTTTGCTCTTAACTCTGAGTCTCACCTTGGACCCTTTAAACATGACTGGACAGTTCTGGTGTTTAGGTCAGCTGCACTCTACATCTGCACTTCCTCAGTATTGGGGCTGTCCAGCCTCTTGTGAAATAGCGAGATAAACTATAAAGTCTCAGAACTCGCATCCGATTCGATAGAGCATTTCGTCGTCATCATTAAACTACACTCTTTCAATACTGATTTCTGAAAACAGCCCACTTTCTAGCCATTGGAAGTGAGGAAAAGAGTTTAAATAAACTGCAGTTTGTACTGATATGAAAACTTGTTGGATAAGAACAAAGCCTTGGTCTATAATCTAAAAATGTGACACAGTTGAATTATCTCTTTTTCTTGCAAGCTGTGATAAAAAGTGTTCATTGAAAGCTCTCTATGACTCTTAACTTAAAAAACGTTAAGGGCTCTTGTGATGAGAAAAGTCTAATTTTGCGGCAGATTTTCCTGGAGTAAGTTGGTCCTTAACACCTTCCATTGTTGAGAAGGTCAAGGAAGACTATTCATACTTGCTAGTTACTTGGGTTTGACTTTGTTATTGGTTGTCATTGTAGATCATTTCACAGTATACCTGTTCCCTTTGGGGAAGAGGTAGTTAAAATGTATTCGTGAAGAAAATCTTGACTGTGGAAACTTGACTCACAACCACACAATCCAGTTTCAATCCTGAAAGTTGGCTGTTTGAAAGGGTGGAGACAGGCTGGCTTTGAGGGTATGCTGCTTTGTGCTCAGAAGGGGCTTGTGGTGGATTGAATGCTCTGCTGTTACTGTTCTAAAATTCGTAATTACTTTTCAATAAGGGGCCTTGCATTTCTACTTTTCACTAGGCCCTGCAAGTTATGTGACTGGGTCAGGGTCAAGAAGTTGGTCATTGATATCATTAAAATACAAGGCAGGAAATATTTTGTTGCTTTCATATTTATTGAGATCCTTTGTTGATTATGAAACAGCTGCCTACTCTGCCTACTTCTGTGACTTGGAGGCTATTGAGTTAATGGCCAGTACCAATGCTAATTAAGTTGTGAGAATGAGGATGTTACCCTTAGTGAATTGCTTCCTTGCCTGCAATAAAATAGGACGAATAACACTGAAAGCTTACTGCTTTGCCAGATGCTATCCTGAAATGGTTTATGTGCAGTTTTAGATTGAACTCTCACTCCAGTCCCCTGGGGTGGGTGATGTTATGATCCCCAGTTTACAGATTAGGAAACTGAGGTGAAGTGGCTCCCTTGTATGCTTAGCCAGTGGCCGAACCAGGGTGTGAACCCAGAAGGTTGGACTCTGCCCTAATCCTGTATTCTTTACCCTCCCACTATACTTCTTTGACTAAAAGTACCTTCATTTCAGGATTGTGGAAAAGTAAGGCAGAGAGTCCGGAGATGCAGGCAGAGAGTCTGAAGATGCAGGCACAGAGTAAATGGGCACGGAACCATTTGCCATAGGGGCTGCTGTTAGGATGGTCATCCTCCATATTTAGCTTCTTTTATGTATGTCCTAGTTTTTTTCCAAGGAACACATATTGATTGCATGATTAACACCAAAAAAATTCCTTCTACCCCAGCCATAAAACCAGCTGTTTCACTTAATGTTTCATTTGCCAGTAAGTTTCTGCTGTTCATTCCTTCATTCCTTCCATTCCACGAGTGAGACTTGAAGCAGGCACACTGGTAGCTGTAAGAATTTTATTTTGTTCTAGCAACAGCAGCACAGAAAGAATCGAGTTTATTCAGATGGAGCTGATAAGTACGTGCTTCTGAATGTGTGTGGATCAGCCCCTCAACACACCGTCTTGCTAGTAGCTGGAGTTCGCTGTTTAGTAACTCACTTTGTCAACTATGAGATTGTTCCGAGATACCAACATTTGCTCAGTAGAGGCACTTTATTAAGTGCCTCTTAACCTGTCAGCTTTACTGTCTTTAATATTCATCAAGGCCTTGAAGTTGGTTGGTGCAGCTGAAATGATTTGCGTTATGGTTATGTCATTTGTCATTTAGCGAGAGAGGTCTGTTAAACATCTTCGGCCTTCTCACCAGTGCTGGGAGAATGAATGAAGGAAAGGGGACAGATACAAAGGTCATTCAGTGCATTTAGACAGGGGAGGGAAAACCCTGGGACTGGGTTGGGTAGCGAGCGGCAGATGTGGCCTGGCTGTTGGGCCAGCCCTTGGTTAGCAGGTAAAAGCATGAAACTCAGGCAGGAGGAAGGGAGCAGCCCAGGCAGCAGCAGTACTTGGAGCCGGATAGGGAACCATCCTGGGGTGCTCACCCTGGCCTGTGGCAAGGCTGGGTGAGCCCACTGAGCACACATTCAAGTGCCTGTTGGCCGGAGGCCTTCTGTGAGCCAGGGGCCGGGCATCGAAGATAGAGAGTCTAGAGCCTACTCTCAGGTGCTCCCTCCTGGCCCCCAGGAGCTCAGGCTCACCTTAGGGCTCCAGGCTTGTGGATACCTTCCCCCATGCTGACTTGGAGTCAGGGAACTAGTTCAGGCCACAGCTGCAGAGGACCAGAGCAGTCTGACACTGCCCAGGAATGAGGGTGGTTGCCTGAGCTGCCCCTGGAGAGGTGATAGTGAGTCTATAAAGCACTTACTTCATGCTGGCACCAGGGCACAGAGGGGTTGAGTAATTCACAGAGGCTGGGCAGGGGCGGGTACCCAAGTGGGCCTCATGCCTAGTTCTGCAGCCTGCACTCGAAACTTGGCCTTCTACTGCCTCCGAGGACAGGGTGGTAAAGAAGTCTTCGACAAGAAAAGTTGGTGGGCTTAAATTACCAAATGAGAAGGAGACGTGTGGAAATCTCATTCCTTTCCTTTTCGGGGGCGCTGTTATAGTTAAAAGGGGTTGAAATTTTTAATTTGGTACAACTGAGGACTCAAGAAACTTAAAGAAAAAACGATTGGCTTCGGAAGTGAATTCCAGTGAAATTCTGAAAGCTCTTGCTCACTGAACTCATGTAATGAGTTGAAGACCCTAACCCTCACTATCAACTGTAATGAAATTTCAACAAATCCCTTTTAGGAAGAAAGTGACAGCGTACATGAAACTGTACAGTGTGGGTGTATGATGATAAGAGTTAATTCTTCTTATTAATGCAGTTAGGCATTGTGACCCTTGCAAAAACTTGTTCTTTATTGCTCTCGTTTTACAAGAGAGCAAACTGAAATTCAAGAGGAATTAACTCATCAAACAATGTATCAATGATACAGTTTTCTATACTACAGAAAACACATATACACATTGATTTTTAAATATATTTATTGAGATATAATTCACCTGTCATGCAATTTACCCATCAAAGTTTATTATTCAGGGTTTTTTAGTATATTCATTGAATTGTACAACCATCACCACTATCAAATTCCAGAACATTTTCATCACCCCCAAAAGAAACCCCATACCCTGTAATTACTCCCCATTTCCCTCAGTCCCTAAAGCCCTACACAACCACTAAGCTTGCTATCTCTATAGATTTGCCTATTCTGGACATTACATATAAATTGAATTGTACAACATGTGGTCTTTTGTGTCTGGTTTCTTTAACTTAACATGATGTTTTTAAATAAAGATTGTATTTATTTATTTTTAGAGAGTGGGGAAAGGGAAGGAGAAAAAGAGGGAGAGAAACATCAATGTATGGTTGCCTCTCCTGTGCCCCCTACTGGCAACCTGGTCCACAACCCCAGCACATGCCCCGACTGGGATTAGAACAGCAACTCTTTGGTTTGCAGGCCTGCACTCAATCCACTGAGCTACACCAGCCAGGTTAATATGATGTTTTTGAGGTTCATCCACGTTGTGGCATATATCAGTACTTCATTCTTTTTTTTTTTAATGAAATTATTTTTTAAGAAACATTTTATTTATTTACTTTTAGAGAGAGGGCAAGGGAGGGAGAAAAAGAGGGGGAGAAACATTGATGTGTGAGAGAAACATCAATATGTGGTTGCCTTTCACACCCTCAGCTGGGGACCAGGCCCACAATCTAGACATGTGCCCTGACTGGGAATCATCCGGCAGCCTTTCGTTTTGTAGGACTATGCCCAACCAACTGAGTCACACTGGTCAGGGCAGAGCAGTTTATTTTTACCCTTGGTGCTGCTTACCCTCCTTCCCTTCAGCCAATGAGTGCGATGTTCTGGATATCTTTGGAGGCTGCAGTTAATGCATGTCCAAAAGCTAGCATCTCAAATCAAGACAAAGCTCTCGTTCTAAGAAGTATTATGGTGCTTAAAGTTTGTATATTCCAAAAGTCCATGGCAGTTTATTGTGTCCTTGGAAGAAAGTTCAGAGCTGCTCTGGGGAGGCAGGGCCCAGCCATCACACTGAGCTCGCACCAGAGTAGCAGTCTCTTGGCTCTGGAGACCCCGTGCAGGTGCTGGAAGGAGGGCCAGCAGAGGAAGGAAGAGGGAAAGCTAAATGTGTACGTCCAGCAACTGGAAGGAAACCCTTGAGGGGAAATGGACTGAGTGTGTGTGTGTGTGTGTGTGTGTGTGTGTGTGTGTGTGTGTGTGTTTGCATTTATCTATAAATATGTCTACATACATGCCTGGTAGATCATGCTCCTTGTCCATAGGACCCATGGATGTAGCTACTTCAGGCCACTTGGAGCTCAGTACATGGTAATGAGACTGGTGTTTTATTCCGACCCAAATTATCTTCTGTACTTTCAGTTTTGATTAAAGGCCTGCACTTCCTGTTCTACACTTGAATGCTGATATGTGCTTAAGAAATCCCCTATGTTTCATTTCATAGGGTGGGTATACCTCAAGAAAGCCTTATTTAGACTTAAGTGTGGTTGTCAGTGATCTGAGGCCTATAGCCAGTATTTAGTTATTAGGCATTTAACCCTATAGAAAGAAGGACTCAGTAACTATCATGTGTACTTATAGCCCCCAAACTCATATTTCAGCTGTGACCACATGCAAGCATTCTTTTTCCATATGTTGCTGTAATTAATATCTAAATACTGTGTTCTGTTTTTATACTTATATGACCTCTCATACATTGGCACATTTTTATATAATATTCCCGATTATGTGAACACTAGTGTTTACTTTACAGAATGTGGAGTCTGTGGATCCACGAGGCCGGACCTTATTGCATCTTGCTGTGTCTTTGGGACATTTGGAATCAGCGAGGGTCTTGCTCCGACATAAAGCAGATGTTACCAAAGAAAATCGTGAAGGGTGGACAGGCAAGTATGCTTTTTAAATTATTTATTTATTTATTTATTTAAAAATTTGTTTATTTAAAAATTTATTTATTTAGAGGGAGAGGAAGGAAGGGAGACAGAGAGAGATAGTGGGGGGGGGAGAGCACCAATTTATTGTTCTACTTATTTATGCATTCATTGGTTGATTATTGTTTGTGCCATGATCGAGGATCAAACCTGCAATACTGGTGTATTGGGCCGATGCTCTGACTAACTGAGCTACCTAGCCAGGGCTTAAAAATCTTTTAAAGCCTTTCATTTTAGTTTTTCTTTCCAAATAAAGGCCTGTCTCAATCACCATTGTCCTCAGAGTCATCTTTATCTTAAGACTCTTTCTCTCTCGGGACTTGGGGCCAGGGTGAGGAGATGAGAGCCTTGGATGCTGCTGGCTGATCTGCAGCAGCACAATGGCCTGGATTGTGTCCTGGGCCAGAAGCCCTGGTAGAGAGCTACTGCTCCTCATCTAGAAAGCGGCTCTCAGTGCAGACCCTTTCCACCACACACAGCTGGGGAGGCCAGAATTCCCCAGGCCATGTGATGGTAACTCCAGTGACTCCACCAGGACAGGAAAAATCAAAAGGAAATTGTGGCTAGAAGTGACCCCTTCCAGTGAAATCCTGGCATTTCACCTTTTGTGCAAGTTCCCCTGCTTGTGGTCAGGGTAGTTTTGTGTTGACTGAGCCTGGATGCGTCCCAGCACAAGCCCTGACTACCTGATCTCGACGTAACCACAGTGGTGTCCTCACATAGTGAAAGCCATCTCTCTGAAGACATAGCCAGGGTTTCATGACCAGCGGTAAGAAAGGGGGATGAGGGGAGGATGAAAGGGGTTTGATCGAGAGGCTAAGAATACTCTTTTCACCTACTTAAGAGCTAGAAATAAGCCCTGGCTGGTATGGCTCAGTGGATTGAGCACCAGCCTGTGAACCGAAAGGTCACCTGTTCAATGCCCAGCTGGGGCCTGTGCCTGGGTTGTGGGCCAAGTCCCTGACTGGGGGTATGGGAGAGGCAACCGATCGATGTTTGTTTCTCTCTCTCTTCCTCTTCCCCTATCTCTAAAAATAAATAGATAAGTCTTTTTTAAAAAGGAGCTAGCAATAAGAAGTCACGGTCATACCTGATAACATGGGATAGCAGCCTCTCTCCTTCTAGGAAGAAAACCTTGGCCTTTGGCCTCTGGAGATATTTTTCAGGCTGGCTTTGAAATTTGTCAGCAAGTGTGAGAACAGTGAGCGATAACATTCCTTCCACCTTTTCGTTTCTCAGTTTTGCACGAGGCGGTGAGCACGGGGGACCCCGAGATGGTGCACACAGTCCTGCAGCACCGGGACTACCACCACACATCCACGGCCCTCGAGGCAGTGCCCGAGCTGCTGCAGAAGATTCTGGAGGTACTCGTCACCATATGGCATTGCCCTCCTTTGAGTTAAACGCTGGTACGACAGCTGGAGACACAGTTTGTGACATTCTTGTGTGCTTTCTGGAAGAGTTTTATGAATCATGTGTAAGATGTATGGAATGCTAAATAGCATTATCTCTTGCTTTCCAGCTTGTTAAATGTAGGAAGTCCTCCACAATTGATGTTTCTAGGTCGCTAGCCTAGCCTTTGAAATGCTACTTAAAAGTTAGAACTAAGACAAATGAATGTCAAATAATTAATTTGTTGAGGTGACTGACTTCTTAAAAGTAGCATCCTGAGCAGAAGTCATCTCGGCGTAGTTAAGTTGGGCATCAGTGAGTGGGCAGGGGTTTTCAGAGTCTGTAGAGGTTCAGAGGTCTGCATGCACCTTCTCCTTGTCACTCCTGTCACTTCTAGCCATCAGTATTTTGTGATTTCTAATCTCTTGCCTTATTTTATGTACACATTTTGGCTTTGGGGAGGTTTACCTTGTGAATTAAAGTATATGGGCTCAGTTACACTGGGCTCCTGGGTTGTTTTGTATGATGGTTGCCATTCTTCAGATAATTTTTGTTACCTACAAAAACTGTCTTACCAGTCAACCATGTATGATTCCCAGGGCAGCAGGAAATGAGAACGCTTCAGTGGTTCAATTTTCACCTCATTTATTCTCAATTTAAACACAAAAGTGAGCTTCCCAAAATACGTCCAAAGATATTTGTTCACTAATTGGCTTTACCACGTTAGAACAAATTTCTTGAGAAAAGTGAACAGTTCATTAAGAAAAGGAACAGTTTTGCTAGAAATTAGACAAGTTACTGCTCATTATCTGAGTACTCTTTCAAAAAACATTTCTATGACACGCAAACTACATCCTGCCAAAGATACTAATTTTCCACATACTGCAGAGGTACCTTCCCTGACAAATGAAGTAGTTATATGCAGTGTTTTTAAAATAGGTGTGTGTTTAAGTTTATGAAGCTCACATGGATTTATCATTCTCTTATCTAACTCACTGCAGGAAGGACTAAAAACATCATTTATCCATTTGGCAAAACAGAAAATGACTTATTTAACATGGAGTCACTCCTCATTTTAAAAATTCAGTGTAAAGGATTTTCTCTCTCTTTTTTTACTTGTATTGCTCCATAGCGGTGCACTGCATTGAACTGTGTTCTTTGCTTGAAGTTAAAGACTGCCCATAAATTACCTGTGTACTTATTGGCAGCAAAGGCTGTTGACATTGTCTCATAACCTGCTCCTCTTTCTTATCTGCTGTCCTCGGAGAGTGCCATCGCCCATCACTGGGCCCATCATGTCACATCAGGGTAGATTCTTGGTCTTCCTGCCTTTTGCTTCTATGAAAACCATGGCAAAACCTTGGAGGTGGGAGGGAACAGAAAAACACCCGGAATATCTAACATTTCTCTTCTTGGATGGTAACTGTTGATATTAAGTTGGATGGTACTTCAAGTAAGTAGCTCTTCAAGAACCTTCTTTAAGAATTCACGGTAGGTCAGAAAATCATCTTAGACAGCGTTGCTGTGGTCGTCCAAAACTTCAAAAAGCCAACTTTTAAAAGTCGAAAGTGGGGGCAAAAGTCTTTTGTTAACCGAAGGAAAATATCAACTTCCTGGGGAAGTGATGCCTTAGCTGCCTCTTTTTGGTTTCACAGAGTGGTCTGATCAATGTGAAGCACTTTTCCAGAACACAGAGCCTTTTACAGTCAAGTTCCTGGTGCAAATAGACGTTCCTTTCTTGTCGAACAGCCTGCTGCGCACATTGGCTGGCCGCACTTAAGCCCGTCCATCCATCCTCCCAGGCTCCTCTTTCAGTTACTGTTATGAGCCCGACTGAGCCCTTAAATCAGATTTGACTTTTATCTCCCTCCAACCTTATTGCTTTCAGTTAACTTTATTAACTGTCTAGACACTTTATATCAAGAATAAATCACAGCCTGAGTATAAAGTAAGCATTTACTTTGAAGGGTTGGCAATTTGTGTTTCTTATTTTCTGTTCTCTCGCCCCCCTCACCCCCCTGCCACTAAAAGACCTGTTTCCCCTTACTAGATTTGTGTTCAGTTGATAGTACCAAGGGTAATTTCTTTTACCCCTTTGTCCTTCAGACTCCGGATTTTTATGTGCAGATGAAATGGGAATTCACCAGCTGGGGTGAGTGGCTGTGGGCTTGTAATTTATTTCTGTTTCCAAATTTATTTAGCCTGAATATAGGTTTATTTTTCCTTTATAAAAGTTACATGTACTTTTTTTAATGTAGTAAATGCATAGATAAAAAATAAGGAAAAATAGTCACCTGTAACCCCACTTAAGCAGAACTACTGTTAATGCTTTGGGTGCCCAACACAAGGCTTTTCCTCCCAAGCATCCATAAATATAACACATGGAGAACTTGGTCTCTTTTGTCATTTCAAGCTGACATTTATCCATATTATTTGTTCTTAAAAAGTTAATATTTTAGTAAGATTTACCATAATTTATTCATTTCCTTATGTGTTTCAGCTTGATTCTTTTAAACTTGTTATTCTAAGGAAGATGATGAGATGAATATTGGAATAGCTTGTTATTTTACAAAATGGATGTATTTCTCCAAAATCTTATGTAAGGCAAATTGGCTCACAGTCATTTTCGTAGATGTTCTACTTTTATTTCTTGTAGATCAGTTCATGACAGTTTCTAATTCCCAATTTTCAGCCGTTTTCACTTCCAGACTTCCCTTTCAGGCAAGAAGTCGGATTTGTAATGGAGCACTGAAATGAAGTAAAAACTCTATAAAACAAGAGAACTTCAGATTCTTCTATGAAATGAATGAGTTTTTTCCTACTGCAGATAAGCACTCTGATTTCAGGTTTTGTTAGAAAGCCGCACATTGTAGATACTTTGGTGGATATGACAGTGTGGTAGGTCACGGCCATGTGGCTAGAGTAGCCTCTGTAATGAGAAAGGCCAGATGGACACATTCTAGCCCTGATGGCAGGCAATGAGAGAGGCTCATTTTGTGATTGAGAATTCATTTAGAGCATTCTCTGGACAAAATATAGATCTTCACTTTTACAAAGAGCTGTAGAGTGACTTCCTGTATCAAAGTGGTGGCCAAGTCCAGTTCTATGTGACAGCCACCATCTTGCTACTCCCTTCCTTTCATTAAAGTCAGAATCCTGATTTCCTGGGCCGGGGGTTCCGCTTAGCCCTCAGGTCTTTCTCAGTGTCGTATTTCTCTTCTTCAGTGCCCTTGGTTTCCAGAATATGCCCGAACGACATCTGTCGCATTTGGAAAAGCGGTGCCAAACTACGTGTCGATATCACATTGCTGGGATTTGAGAATATGAGCTGGATAAGAGGGAGGCGTAGCTTCATATTTAAGGGAGAAGGTGAGTGAGGCCGTCGCAGTGATCACCGCGCATGCTAAATTACAGGGTGATTTTTAACCATAAATCAAGTTCACATTCATGTGCCTTATCTGATCCTTTCTGGGCATCTTTTTGTTATTCTTTTTAGTTACTCATCTTTCAATTCCTGTCTTATTTCTTGTCTATATAGTTCTTTTCTGTGTATTATTTACCACCCAACATTGTTAACCTCTTGACATAGATCTTCTCATGTCTCTGAGCCTTTTGGGACAAGCCTCTGTCCTGTATCTCTTTATATTCTCTCCATAATCAGGCATGACCCTTCTCCCCCTTATGGAGGGTGAGAAATGGCATGGCTCACCCAGTGTCATGCATAAATAATTTATATTTTGTAATCATATATTTTAAAGAGTTATCTATCTATTTATTTTTAGAGAGAGAGAAGGGAGGGAGAAAGAGAGGGAGAAAAACATCCATGCGTGAGAGATAGATTACATCATTCGGTTGCCTCGGCACGCCCCCAACCAGGGACCTGGCCTGCAACCCAGGTGTGTGCCCTGACTGGGTATCAAACCAGCAGACCTTCTGGTTCGTAGGTCAGCGCTCAATCCACTGAGCCACACCAGTCAGGGCTAATCATGTATTTTAAAAAGTACACAGGTAAATGTGTTGTTAACAAAAGAATGCCAATTATTTTGAAAGTCTGCATCTTTGGGGAAGATGGCCCAGAGCCTACTGTGAGTTGGGGAAAGTTGGCCAGGTAATTCCTGTGCAAGTAGGCAATCGTCAACCAATTGTCTTTAGGTTTTAGCAGATGGTACCAGGGAGGAAAATTGGAAAGATGATGCATTTTAACACCTGAGGCTTTCTTGTTTTTGCATCTTACTTGCATTTTGCTTAATCGTGCCCTTGTTTCCATGAACAGACAACTGGGCAGAGTTGATGGAAGTCAACCATGATGACAAAGTGGTCACCACGGAACACTTTGACCTTTCCCAGGAAATGGAGCGCCTCACTCTGGACCTGATGAAGCCAACAGGCAGGGAAGTTGAGAGGCGGCTCACAAGCCCAGTCATTAACACCAGCCTTGATACTAAAAATATTGCTTTTGAAAGGTACGAATTTGGCTTCTGCATTTTAATATCTCATCTCTTACTGCCATCTTTAGTGGCATGTATGTATTGATTGGAAATTAGGGGTGGATTGGGATTTTTCTAATATGGCAGTTTAAGCACAGGTGTTTTAAAGTGAATCTTTGCTGTCACCAAGTGGAAACCATAGCTGACATCCTTCACCATGTACCATTTTTATAGCACATTGGTTGAGTCTTGGAGAAATGTCTTCATATTCTTTTATGGGCCCTTTCTAATGAATTTTACTTGAATTTTATTTTTGTTTTGGTGTTTTGGGATCCACAAGGCTCCCCAACCCTAAACCATGGAACTCTGAGTTTCCAGAAGCTAGAATTGATCCACTTTTGAATGTGGTAATACTGATTATTGGTGAAACTCACACATTTTATATACTTAAATATCGTTCTCACTTCCCAGCTCCGCTACTGTGAGGCCTAATAGTTTACAGCAAGAGCCTGGAGGGGTTTCAGTTCTATTCCAGGTTCTACCTGAAGAAACCTCAGAGAGGCCTGTGTCTCAGTTAACCCGAGTGAGAATGCTGTGCCTGGTCACCTGCCTCTGGGCTGTGCAGAGGTGTGTGGGGCCTTCGTAAGGGAAGCAGACGCTGTCACGGCTGTCATCCTAAGTGTTTCTACCACAGAACACGCTGAACCAGGGGAATCTGTAGAAGCCCTGAGTGTTCGCTTAGGATGTCACGTCCAGATCTCTGTAAACCAAAGCGACGTAACATGAGCTACTGTGGGCAGAGTTATCCTGGATTTAGGCTTCCTTTTCTCTTCATAAGTATACTAACTGCCCTCCTTTTTCTTTTCTTCTTTGTTTCCAATGTAAAATGTATTGACAAAACTGTGAGTTTTCTGTTTAGTCAAATGTAAGACTGGTTAAGTACTCTTTTCCTTTAGTTTAGATTGAACTGTGGAATTAGGGTATTTATTGTAGCAGAACAGAAAACCAAAACACCAGGTGTGCTGCTGCTTTGGTGGGGACACCCCGCTGAGGCAGGATCAGTGCCCCGTCACCAGCTTTCTCTCACTGGCCTCCCCAGCTGACGGCCATTGTCTTCCAGGGACAGCAGGGTTTAGGGACTGACCGAAGCTTCACCAGTAAAGGTCTTGGGAAGACATCTCCAGTCTTTGGCATGTGCCTCTTCAGACAGGGAGGGCCCTGGCGCTTAGGGCTCTGTTCGCAATGCTAGAAGATGGAGGAGCCCGCCTTCACTGCCACATCCCAGCAGTAGTGACAAGAGCTGAAGAACTGAGCGTCAGCAGCAGGACTACTCACTACCTGAGCAGCTTTGGGCACGGCTTTGTCCCTCCAGGTGTCTGTCTCCTCCATTGGGGAAAAAAGAGCAGTGGACTTAGAGCTGAAGTCTCTGAAGTCCACAACCCTAAGAGGTCACAAGAAGAGCCACTGTTTCCTGTAGTTCCTCAGCAGAGGTGCCAGTTGTTTGTTCCTAAATGCAGTTTCTGAAGAGAGTGTGATGGTTACTGGCTGTTACCCACAGAAGGGAGATGGGAAGTGAGGACATGTTCCCTTTGTCATGAGGACTAAGTGGCATTTAGTATTCGTGTGGTCACAGGTTTCTCAGATGGTTCAAGCTAATCCTCCTTTTGGTACTGACATTGGGTCGCTGAGAGAGAATTTCTAGAAGACAGCTGCTATTTTTTGTGGTACTCAGAATTAAATTACACGATTATTGAGCTTCTCAGGCATTGAGTAATGATTTCAGGCTCTTGAGTGTGAGGTTTTTCATGTAGAAAAACCATCCATACTTCTCTTTTTTAATTTAAATAATTTTTTAAAAAAGATTTTACTTATTTATTTTTAGAGAGGAGAAGGGATGGAGAAAGAGGGAGATAAACCTCAATGTGTGGTTGCCTCTCGGGCGCCCTCTACTGGGGACCTGGCCCGCAACCCAGGCATGTGCTCTAGACTGAGAATCAAATCATCATCAACCCTTTGGTTCACAGATTGGCACTCAATCCACTGAGCCACACCAGCCAGGGCTGCATACCTACTTCTTACTGGAGTTATGAGCATTCATTTGATTGAATTTGGAAGATATAGTAGTCATTTTCATCCATTTCTTTTTTCTAATCTGTTGCTTGGGGGCTGATGCTTACATATTAATGTCCTTCCCACATAAATTTTTGGCCTAATATATACCCTCTGGTTACAGTTTGGGTTTTTCTCTTCTCTGAAAGATTATGCTTTGCTCACCTTAAACAAAACATTCTCTTCCTCCACAATAGCTTTTCCCCAAATTGTGCAGCAGCCTCCAAGCCACAGTTCTTGCTACATGGCCTTTGGTGAGGTGGTCTTAGTGGGGACAGGCAGAGGTGAAAATGGCAAAAGAGGGAAGCTGGATATTCTCTTACCATTTTCAGATGCCTCTGCCTGTAGAGTTAATCAAGTGCAATTATGGTTATAAACTAAGTTGTAGACACTGAGCTTAAAAACTAAACTGTCCAAGGACTTCTGGTCAAGATGGCGGAGTAGTGGACAGACTTTGTGAAGGAATTGGTGCCCGGTTAGTGGATGTTGCCATCTGGGTTGGTGCTTGTTCATATTACCCCCAAGGAGATACCTCTAATGGATGGAATTCAATGTCTTGCATCATTATTGAAGAACTATCAAAATAAGCTCTTTATTTAATTTATTTATTTTTAAAGAGAGGAGGAGGGAGGGAAAAAGAGAGGGAGAGAAACATCGATGTGCAAGAGATATCGTACATCTATTGGTTGCTTCTCACATGCCCCCAGCTTGGGACCTGGCTTCCAACCTAGGTGTGTGTCCTGACTGGGAATCGAACCTTCCAGTTCGCAGACCAGAGCCCAATCCACTGAGCCACACCAGCCAGGGCAGTTCTTTATTTTTTGAAAAACAAACAAAACTAACCTGTCAGAGAGTGGGAATGGAAAAGGAAGCGGAATAGTCAGCATCACGGACAGAGCAGATGGAGGTGAGTGAGGAGTGTGGTGGTTCCCAGGGAGAAGAATGCAGTTCTGCTTTCCCAGCACACGTGCAGGGCGAAGTGGAGCAGACCTCGGCATCTTTCGGTACTTCAGACGACTATGTGCCAGAAAAGGATTACTTCTCACTGCAATACCGAGTGACTTAGTGGCAGACAAGGAACTGAGGACTGCATTTGTTAACCAAAAGGAGTATCTCAGTTTTCAATTATCAGTAACTAAGAGGGGGTTCTGGTTTATTAATCAGTTAGGTGTGACCCCTAGCCCCCTGCACCCCAGGATTATTTTGTTCCTGAAATGTTACTTGGACATAGCTAGAATCTTGGGTAATCCCTTTAGGATTTCTTTCTTTCTCTCCAAGGGTCATGGTGTACTAATTTTGAACAACTAATGGGAAAATTACAGCTTTGGTCCCTTTCTCTGAATGGCTATAATGCAAACATAAACCTCCTTGCACTCCGTCTGGCCTAATTTCATCTACCGAATCCCATTAATAGAAAAGCAAATTCTTTGGAAACACAATATGCAAATGATTGCCTACCTTCTTTGTGAGTTGGCTGACATGCTACCATTCCTGGAGCTTCCTGTGTGATGTCCTACTTCACTCCAGAGTCAGAGCAAAAGGCAGGCAGTTGCCCTGCACGGCGCCAAGGGCAGCAGTCACAGAGAAGCTAGGACGTGATGTCCTAGACAAAGAGGCAGTCTGGCGGCCTCCCCTGTGAGTAGCAGCATTTCCCAGGGTGTGCTGCTTTGAAAAAGAATCAGAACCTCTTGGCTACTCTTGGTTCCTAAATGCATTTTTTCCAGGAGTAGGTTGAGTGCAATAACTGGGTTTTCGGGCACTTTATCAATGCTGCAGTTGCTGCTCGGATGCGGGACTACTTTAAAAGCAGTTCCACGGAGCTGGGATCAAAGGCCGGGCTGAAAAACTGTTTTTAACATCCTTTCCCCCTGCTGCACCAAGCCTGATAAAATGCATGACTGACTCCCAGGCCATTTTGCAGGCATTGATGGTTTCTCCAAGCAGCTTGCCACAGTGACAAATTCTTTCCCCACTCACTCTCTCCCGAGGAGCAAGATGGTCTATGCCTCCTTGTTCTAAGAACTCCTTGACTGAGATGTGGCTGCCTATGGGGACAGCAACTGACATCTGTGCCCATAGTTAAGATGACCCAGATAAATGCTCTGACCCACATACCACCTTGCAGCAAGCCATAGGACATTGGTCATCTTCACTCATTTCTTTAGGACAGCTGTCCAATAAATGTCACCACCTTTGTCACCTGTGCTGGCAGTTTTTGTAAAGAAGCCAAGAATAGAGGTTTTCTATGCTGGGGTGAGGCAAATTGATTAATAGCTGGGTGGGGGGCGGGGGATGCTTAAGCCATCTGTCATTGATAACATCCTTTGGTGGACAATTGGACCGTGATTTCCAGGTGTCCTTCAGTAACTTAAGCTGGGGAAAAAACTATAAAGGCTGCAGGGATAAATCTGAATGGCATATTGTACATGTAGAAATTTGTGGTGTTCACTTTTTATCAGAACTAAATCCGGATTCTGGGGCTGGAGGACAGATAAAGCAGAAGTTGTTAATGGTTACGAAGCAAAGGTAAAAGGAAACTCTTAAAATAAGATTTAATATAGCAATTTAGCTTCTATGCAAATGAGGAGTCTGTTCAGATTTTGTCATGCATCTGTGCCATGGAGATGCTCTGGGGACTAAGTACTGTCTAGTGTGTCTGTCACTTGGATTTTTATCTTATTTGACTTTCAGAAAATGGGATAGCCTGTCCCAAGGAGGTCTCTAGTTATGCCAAAGAGGAACAGTGTTGTAGAGAAATGAGCACAAGTACCAGTCGTTCTGATGGGAATGATCAAAAAAGAGAGAGAGAGAGAGAAAGGAAAGAGAAAGGACTATACTTAACATGATTGTTCATCTTTTTTAATAATCTGAGTGGGTTTTAAAAATAGAATCATAAAGTGGCTTTTACGAGTCCCCTCCTTTTTTTTGTTAGCCTAGTTGTAACCAATTAGCTTACAGCCCACTTACGTGACATCAGTGAATTTAGAACACAGTGGAGGTAACAACTGGCATTTTGTCCGCTGGACAGCCCTGTCTCTTGGCCCTTCCCTGGTCCTGCGGTCCAGCACGGATCGATGGCTCCAGGCGGAGGAGCCAGGCAGGATCCTCTGGTGACCTCTGAGCCCCAGAGAAAGCTTATGTCATGCTCAGCAAGATACATTCAATAACGGTAGTTCCAGCGCTGAGTGTGTTTCTTGAACCTTTGAACATATGGCAGATAACAGTTAATTCTCTGTTAACCGAGATATTTGATTTTCTAGACACCCCCAGTCAACCTTGCTAACAGAGCATCCACTCTGGTAGTTACAGTAATTTTTGTCAATATCCGGCATCCCTTTTTTAAATAGTGACTTTCTGGTTATAAAGATGATCAGTGTAGAGAACCTTGTGTTCATTCCTTTTTCCTTGTGCCCAGCAGATGGTTAAGTCAGTCCTGTTATAAGATGACCGGAAATCACTAGAAGTACTCAGTGCAGGCTTGGCTGCCTTGGCACCATAGAAATCCAGTGGGGAGGCCTTTAGTGCAAGGCATTCTTTGAGAGTGTTTAGCAAGAAGGGTCAGTAGGGAGATGCAGCCTGTCATTGTTAACTCCTCAGTATTTAAAAATCTCAGAGAGGCAAAGTGACTGCTGATGCATTTCTAAGCTGATCGCTTGTGTATTTTCTCTGAAGGATCCTAATGATAACCATTTCTCATTTTTATTTTGCTGGATTTTTTTTTTTTTTTGGCTTCAGCATTCTTGCTCTTGCTATGCTTATTTTTTGAGTTTTGATTCCCTGTGTCACTGTTTTCTCTTGCACACATCTCTCAAGGTTTACACAGTAAATAATGTGAGTGTGATAACCAAAATACGGACGGAACATCTGACCGAGGAAGAAAAAAAGAGATACAAAGGTAATCCTCCACACCTTTTTAAGCCTAGAGAGAACATCTCTTGGCTCTGTTTGGCTTGGTTAATGTGATTGGTTGTGCTAATCCTCACTCTGGCTCCTTTTTATAAAAATGCCCTTAGTTTGACTCATTCTTGAAGATGTTTCTCTTTCATTGGCTTCATTTGTAATTAAAGCCATTCACGAGGGCTTGTTTGTATGTTATAAAGTACAGTTGTTGGATGAAAAAGTAGAAAAGGTTATTGGAGAATATTCATCACTGGAATAAGTGATTTGGTCCAAACTTTCATGATGAAAGAACTTGGGCTCTGAGCCAAAACATGGCCAGTACATGGTGGCCACTTCCCAGCTCCGTCAGTGGCTGGTTCTATGGCTTTGTGAGGTTACTGACCCCATGCCTCAGTTTCCTCAGAAATGAAATGGAGGTGCTCCTAGACCTTCCTTAGAGTTATTGGGGGGGTTAGATGAATTACTACATGTGAACATTTAGAGCAGCGCCTACAGTATGTGGCTAGCACACAGTAATTGTTAACGACCACCACCACTATTGTTAACTGTAACTACCACAGTACTCTTACTGCAGCTTGACAGAGGAGGAAACTGAGGCTTAGGAGCCATGGGCAGTGACCAACCAAGATGAGATTGGAATCCAGATCTGGCCCACTCCCAAATCCAACCTCTTTCCACTGTTCTGCTTTAATTTTGTAACTGTTGTTCATCCAGGTAAATCCTAGTTCATCCTAGTAAAAAGTGTCCTGCAGAGAATAAATTAGCTGATTGGTATGGTGGATGATTTTATGAGCCTGTCCATAAATGGATTTCCTGATGCAGGTAGCTCGAATCAGAGGCTTTGAGATACAATGAGAATCTTTTCCTGTAGTCACAAGTATGATATCAGACATTAAACTTTTCCCCCCTGTAGCGGACAGGAACCCACTGGAATCTTTGCTGGGAACTGTGGAACACCAGTTTGGTGCTCAAGGGGTAAGTTGAAGCATCGTGTTTTCAGCACAGTTGACAGGCGATAACTTGTCTGCGCTGGGGATGGCATTTCCTGAATCTCCAACAGCCCGCTGTCCTTGTAAAGGCTAATGAGTCCTCCCCAGCTGGAATTTGAGACACTCTCCTGGAAGAGAATTAGATGAGTGAGTCTTTAAAAATAAAGACTTTTAGGGGAGAGGTAGCAATTATGGAAATCTGGTGCTTTCTCTCTTATGTGTTATAAACTAGGCTCTCTCCATAAAATGGAAATTAAAAGGATTCAGGACTTTACATTTTAACAGAGCACCTTGAGAAACATTCCCTCACTTGATCCTCACAATAACTGTGAATTGCTGCAACGAATGTCACTGAGGGTCAGAAAAGTGAAACCACCTTTCTCTGATGTCACAAGCTAGAACTTAAACTCCGAGTCTTTCAGCTCTCATGAGCTTTCACATATTTCTGTCTCGTCTTTTATAATCAGGAGATAAAAATGCAAAGGAGAGTGGAGAGAGATTTTGAAATGGAGAAATCCCTTAGATGTGCCATGTAGTCTGGTAACACCTTTGTAGATTTTCTTGTTCTGTGCAGTAACTTAATTAAAGCATGTCAATGACTAGAACGTCCCGGTCTGCAGCTGCTTAGCGTGTCCCCCTCAGAGACCAAGTGCCCTAGGCCTCCACTGGCGAGCCTCATTCGGCATTTCTGAGTCCCCTGCGTTCTGGCTCGGCAGGACCTCACCACAGAACGTGCCACGGCAAACAACCCTACGGCCATCACGCCTGATGAGTACTTCGACGCAGAGTTTGACCTGAGGGACAGGGACATTGGGAGGCCGAAAGAGCTGACGATCCGCACGCAGAAGTAAGAGCAGTTCAATGGCCATTGTCAGCTTGCAGACTCCTGTTAGTTTCAGAGCTGTGCTGTCCTACGGTGTCACTTTCAGTCATTCCGCTGTCCCACTCCTTTGAAAGGAATTTTTAAATTACTTTATTTGACAAAAGCTAACAGTAGTTTGACCATCTTATTAGAATATAGATTGGATATAAGAATTCTTTATTTTACTGCCAGCAAGCTTTAGCAGATCAAATGAAATGCTTCCTACCAGCTAATGATTTCTTCCTGCTTGCTATCAGTAAAGGCTTTTGCAGGCTGTGGTGGCGGGCACTTCCCTGATTGCTGGATTTCAGAGCGACCCAAATTCCTCATTGTCTAGTCCCGTCATAGCTCCGAAGTAAGACATCAAATGGCTGGGCAGATGGTGGAGTAAGGCAGCTGGTGTTGTCTAGCCTACTGCACAGAGTTCAGGTTCCCGACTGGTGGTGATGGCCCCGTCTCTTCTCCATCAAACCCTTCAGGTTCAAGGCAACACTGTGGATGTGTGAGGACTTTCCTCTGTCTCTTGTGGAGCAGGTCATCCCCATCATCGACCTGATGGCCAGAACTAGCGCTCATTTTGCAAGACTGAGAGATTTCATCAAATTGGAATTCCCACCTGGATTTCCTGTCAAAATAGGTACTGTTCAATGAACCACAGGGGCATTTGCAGATTCTGCCCATTTTGCAGGTGACAGACTGCGCTTTAGGGAATTGGGGCCTTTTAATCGAAAAGAGCACGCCAACAGGCATAGCAGAAGTCAGAGTGCTCTGGTCTGATTTGGCTTAAAGAAGTGTCTTGGTTCTTAGTCCTTGTGCATATCAAAATTAGGAGAGGCCCCAACTCTCAGTTCTATTTATTGAAGGTGCTGACAGGTGTAAAAGGCATGAGAATGTGACATGGTCATTGTTTCAATATCAGACCTTAAGTGAAACTTCCAATTGGGTAGTTAGGCCAATTGACACCAAGGTCCTTTGACACATAAATATGTTTTAGGGCCTAAAGTAGATGCATAATATTGATACCGTATACAATACATGTGACTTATGAGGAATTTACATTTTGGATAGTTATACATGCATGACACTCGAATTCTGGCTCAATCACTCACTCACTGTGATCTAGGAAGAGTTCCTTAACCTCTCTGAATCTCAGTTTTCCTGTCTGTGGATTGGGAAGGATTGTATGACATCACACTCATAAAAAGTACTTGGCATGCTACCAGCATAGTAAGTGCTCACAGCTAACTACTAAATGATGGCTGTTATCATTATTCTCAGTCAAGTTATTTATAAAAACTTTTATTTTGTTAGAAATCCCCTTGTTTCATGTCTTAAATGCGCGGATTACATTTGGAAATGTCAATGGCTGTAGCACTGCTGAAGAAACTGTATCTCAAAATGTGGAAGGGACCAAGGCCAATTCAGGTAAAAGAAAGTTGGGTTTTGTGATTAATGAAAAAAAATGTATCCATTTGGTCATTATACTTATTATTCTGTTTGAAATTGGAGTATCTTATAAAATAGATGTTTGTGCTGAATCAAGAAAACTTTAGATGTAGTTTAGACTAAGTGAAACAAATTTCAGAATGTATATGACCCTACTTGCATTAAGAACACAGCGTATTCTTAAAAAGCAATTTTATTCAGATATAATGTATATGCACTGAAATGCTCTCATTTTTAAGTGTGACAGGTCAATGCATTTTGACAAATGTTTACACTGACGTAACCACCAGCACAATCAAAGTAAGGAGCATTTCCATCACCATCCCCCAAATGTCCTCAGGCCCCTTGGCCATCAGTCCATTTCATATTTGGGATGCTACTGTAAATGGATTTATTTTCCAGTTACTCCTTGCTAGTATATAGAAATACAATTGAATTTTTTCAGTTCTTAAAAATTGTGGTAAAATTTGTTTTGTGTCTTAAGCAAGTTGAAAGATATGCAGGTGTTTGTTTTATATTATTGTTTTTATTTTAAGTTGACCAATATGTATATACTGTCTTTTATATGTTCACTGTATTTCATAATAAATGAAGGAAAAATAAGAAGACACGTTGATGGGACTGTGTGTATATACATGTCACATTTCTCAAAGGACACATGAGTAAAACAGTTACCTCTGGAATTTGGATATAGGAGAAAGGGTGTAGGGAGAGAGAGATCTTCATTTTTCATTTCACAGTCTTTTGTATTTTTTTAATGACTGCATTAATTTTATTACTAAAAAATAAGGAAAAAGAGAAAAGCAATATTCTGGTACTTTTGTCGGTCAAGATTATTCCTCAATCTCTCTCACATACTAGCAAACTTTTAGTCATTATAATATTTTTTTAACATAAAAAATGTGTGTCTAAAGGTGAAGTGGAGGTTTATGTTACTAACGTGGGCACTGCCCCGCCCCCTTTTGTGTTCCAGCTTCCCCAGCCACAGACTTCGAGGTCGATCAGTCCGTGTTTGAAATTCCTGAATCTTACCACATTCAAGACAACGGCAAGAATGTGCACTTGCAGGATGAAGATTACGACATCATGCAGTTTGCCATCCAGCAGAGCTTGCTGGAGTCTAGCAGGAGTCAGGTGCCTTTCTCAGAACAAATGGCAGGGCGTGGGAGGTCTTGCACCACCTTGGCCTCAGCTTGTAGCTGACCTGAAAGACTTACTTTGAATAACAACCTTGGCCTATTTATGGTATTTACAGAGATTGTTTTATGTTTTCTACACCTGGTCTTTTCCAAAAGGTTATTACACAGGGTGAGGCAAAAGTAGGTTTACGTTGTGCGTACACAAAACAGAGTGTATTCCTGTGTTGTTGTTTATTGTGTGACATGCCGTGTGAACAGCTGTAACCCTGCTTCTGCCCCGCCCTGTGTGAGACACACATCGCTCACACAGTCTGCGCAGCCCTATCAGCAGCGCCCACGGGATGTCTCCCGACAGACTGCCCCTGTCCTTGTGTTCACCTGTGTGGCCAATAACTGTGTATCCTCTGGGGCGTGCTCCGTGATTCTGTGGCCCTGAAACAGTAAACTCGTGCTAGTTTACACAGTCGTGTTTCCTCTAGAATGTTATCTGTGTGTCAGCAGTCTCCCAGGAAGGTGTGTGGATTTTAACCTGAACCCCCTCCTCGAGGAAGACCAGTCATCGTGTTTGGGTGCTATGAAAGTGTTGGCTGATTCATTAATTTTTTTTTTCTCATGTTTTAGTCTCGTATAAGGGGTATAATCCCAAACTCTTTGAGTCTGTAGCTAAAAGTGGAGCTAAGAACAGGACAGACCAGCATTAAGAACAGTTGCCTTGTGTTTTCTTAGGTGGTTCTTCCTTCTGTCCCCTCCCTCCTGTGGCTTCCTCAGGCTCCGGTTTTTGACATTCTGGTTTTATTCTCAAGTCTCACAGCTTGAGTCATGTGGGCCCCACTCTTGCCTTCCTATGGCGCCGTTCTGAGAGCCATTCAGTTTTGTGAGGCTGCTGGGCCAAGGGCCAGACCCCAGGGCAGGCATAGTCCCTTTCAGAGGCCCCCTGGGAGAAGATGCAGCCCCTGGACATCACTGTCAGTCCAGTACACCTTCTCTTTCTCTGTATTTTTTCCTCCAATACCTACATAAACCTTGCTGACCATAGTTTTGCAAAGGGGAGTAGCCAAAGTCACCAACGACAGATTCAGTTATGCACTGCTTAACGATGGACAATGGGGGCACATTCTGAGAAATGCACCGTTACGTGATTTTGTCATTGTGCAATCATAAAATGCGCTTACATAAATCTAGATGGCATAGCCTACTGTACACCTAGGCTACATGGCACACCACTGTCATCCACACAGCCCCCCAGTGACAGAAACCTTGTTAATGTGGTGCATGGCCGTATTGGAGGATGTGTTCTAACCTTGCTCTAAAAGAAGCACCTGCTTTGTTCCTTTAAACTTTGCCCAAGGTTAGCTGCTTTTAATAGACTGACTTTGTGTCAAGTGTGAAAAGCTATTAAGCAAGGTGGTGTAGCATATACTACCTGGCACTGAGGTATCATTTTAAAGATAACCCAGTCCCTATTAGTATTTTACATAGCACTATCAATAATGAGCATGTAAATATTTTTTATTTTGTTCTGGCTGCTTTCATTTCCTTATCAGTTTGACACCTATTCCTTCTAAGGGTATTCACATCCTGAATGTTTATTTTTCCTAGGACCTTTCAGGACCAGCTTCGAATGGAGGCATCAGCCAGACACATGTCTATGATGCCCAGTATGAGAGGTAACTGACACAACTCCTGATGATTACACAGAGGTTGGCATAGGCACTTTGTGTACGCGACACTGTGCCTGGCAGGGGAGACTTGATTAGGTAGCTCTCCTGCTTCCTTCTGTGGCTGAGTTTTCAGGAATGGGTGATAGAATTGCTGACTTTTTCACAGGCCAATGCCATTGGCAGACAGGCCCCAATGAAATAAATGTTTTCTGATTGGTCTGATCTGCAAAGACTGTGTGTGATCCCACAGGGTCTACACGCCCTAGGTGGGAAGTTTATAGAATTTTAAGGATGATGACATTTTGGGGGAAAGCCACAGAGATGATTAGATTAAATTTTTTTTAAGGAAGGAAGCCAGAAAGCTTTGTTTTACAAAGCATTTTTTTAAACTTCGGGCATATATGAAAACCTGTTGAATAATTCGGATTTTGCTTCAAAATAGACCCAAGTTCAATTCCTAGCCCCATCACTTAGTAGCTGGGTGATCTTAGGCATGTTTCTTAATTTCTCTGAGCCTCAGGTTTCTCACCTGTATACAGCACCTAGGCCTCAGAGTTATGTGGGATCAAATGCCATCACACACACAGAGTGCCTGTCAAGTACCTGGCACAGCGTGCACTGGGTAAGCAGCTATGAAATGTAGTTGCTGCTGCTGCTGCCCTGGCAATGATGATAATCACTGTTTTTCCTCCTCTTTTTCCAACCCAGGGCCATCCAGGAAAGCCTCCTCACCAACTCTGAAGGCCTATGCCCTAGTGCCTCAAGTGAGACAAGCCATTTTGATAGCGACTTGCAGCTGGCCATGGAGCTCTCTGCCAAAGAGCTGGAGGAGCGGGAGCTCCGCCTCCGGGAAGAGGAGGCGGAGCTCCAGCAAGTCTTACAGCTGTCTCTCACTGAGAAATAGACCTTTCTGCCCAAGGGCTGCACAAAGCAGGGGCTCTGGGCTGTGCGCATGGGTGCTACAATGACAGGGCCCTGAGGCTGAGAGGCTGCACCTCTCCTGTGCACAGCAGATGGCAGCTGCCCCCTTCTTTATGCAGAGGTGCAGGACCAGGCACTCCCTGGTCCATCCGCAACACTCCCTGGTGAAGGGGCTGGGGATGGGCAGGCCACATCTCCAGTTTAAGGGGAGGAGAGCCTTGTCACTTTCCATGAGCTACATTGGCTTGCAGGTCACATTTTTTCTACCAGCTTTAGACAAATACCCCAATCCCCGCAGGTTTGTATGTTAATCTTTACCAAGGAGTGATAACAAAACAAGTTATTGCAGAGTCAGGGTGCTTTTATACATGAGAGCAGCAGCCTTCGTAGAGTGTGGTTTATGAGAATTTTTGGTACTTCTTTACAGTTCTCCAAAGAAATGGATAACCTGTGCCGATCTGCTCTTTTGTTTTTACCTTTATACAGGGTTTCTAGGCCACCCTCACTGTCCCTCATCCATCTCCACCTTATGCCATTCCGTCCCTCCCCAGCTAACTTCAAAGAGGATCTCCTAGATTAGGGTTAACTCTTTGCATCAAATTAAGATATACTAGTGACCACGGATGTTGCCTTAGCCTTAAAAGTTACTAATAATTTCAAACCACCTCACTTCACTTACTGAGGGATCTGATTTGAATTTGTCCAGTTCCTTTGAGAGCAGGATCCTCCAGGCCAAATCCAAGGCAGCTTAATCCTGGCCCCAAAGGAACAACTAGGAGAACCTGAGCTTAAAGTGGGCAGGCTGGCCAAAACAGCAGACAGCACAGAACCAAACCAGTGTGTGTGTTCCACGCCTTCTCTGGTGCGGGACTTCCATGCAGAGGTCCAGGAAGACCCTCCGAGTACATGCCCTCAGCTTACTTGAGAAGAAGGGGTAGAAATCAGAAAGGGAGCTCCAAATGGAACCCAATGGCTCTGCATTCAAAAGGGAAAGTCATGATTCCATGTTGCTTTTTAGAGTTCAAATCAACATCTTTCTGGATAAATATATTTTTTAACAGAATCTTTTTATTATTTTTAAAAGATATAAAAACTATACCCATCAGTAGCAATACAAGGTTATACATTTTAACCAGATTTTCTCAGGCCTTTTTTGGATACCTTTAGTAATTAACTATTTTGTCTAACCCTTCTGTAAATAACTGTCACAGGACATACAGAACCCTGGAGAATACAGCTGAGGGTACCCTCACTCCAGCTGGCTCTGTGTATTCATTCCCACAGGCTGCACTGAAATACCCTGGTAAACAATATCCTCCTCTGTTTCACGTCAGTTTCCTATCTGTTGGGCTTCTTTTGGGAGGGGAAGAGAAACAAAGCTACTGTTCCAGTTAACATCTGTATTACACAGTTAGCATTGCCAGTGAAACGTTCCTAGCCAAAAAGAAATGTGCTTTAAAAAAAAAAAGATTTTATTTATTTATTTTTAGAGAGAAGGGAAGGGAGAGGGGAAAAAAGAGGGAGAGAAACATCGATCAGTTGCCAGTCATAGGTGCCCCAACCTGGGACAGAACCAGCAACCTAGGCATGTGCCCTAACCAGGAATTGAACCAGCGACCTTTCGCTTTACGAGCGACGTCCCACCAACTGAGCCAAAACGGGTCAGGGCAAGAAATGTACTTTTGATTCTAAATAATCATCTGTCTCTTTTGTCATGGTCTGATCCAAATTCCTTCTCTGCACACCAGGCCAGTATATGCAGCATCACATTTGTTTCAAATACATACCTTGGCATTTTGTTTACTTAGTATTTACCTTGAGTGAGGACACTTCTTGGGAATGGCTGCAGTTAGGTCACATTGTTTACTAAGGTGAACCATAGGTATTCTCTTGTTTGCATTCCATTGCTCCGCTTCCTGATGACTTTGTCCCAGGAAGTCAATTAAAAAGGTACTGAGCTTTTTGTCAGCCTGTCTGCAGCATTTTTCATTTGTGTTTACTCTCCTTTAAAATGCAAATAAAGACTGCTTCCTTAGAGGATGCTTATATGGTATCCTTGAGTCTTTTTTCCTTTCACGCTTGTTTTCCTTGTCACTGACTGAACCCACACTTCCCGTTTTGTGTTACTGGAGAGCTAAAATGCCCTCCCAATACTCAGCCGTGTATTACAAGGTGACATGCCCCTCTCAGCCTTCCCTCCCCATCACACAGCCCACATGCCCAATGCTCCTTGTTTCAAATGGAATCTAAAGCCAGCGTCAGGGCTGCTTCAAGACCTCAGCAGCCCTCCTCTTGGCGATGGGCTGGCTGTTGTGGGGTAAGGAAAACAACCAAGTTGACAACTCTAATGTGACTGAATGCCCTCACCTTTGAAGCCAGAGTGCTTTTTGAGGCTATTCTTATTAGTTCAGATGATAATTAGGGCTTCCAGACTCATCCTACAGCAAATATGCTGGTATTAAAGCAAACAAGGCAGAGACTAGTAAAAAAAAAGTTTGGTTCCAGAAATCAGGCCTTGGTATTTCTGGGGAAATGAAGGTGCTGCTTTGCTTTTTGGAGAAAGCAAACAGCAATACTTTGAGCCAGTGGGGCACTAGGAAGAAAATTGTTACTCTAGTTGAGGTGCAATACCTATGGATTATTTAATTCAAAAACTTAAGTTTCCTGCTGCACAGATGACATCAAAGACAAGTTGTACTATGGAAACTTCAGCCCATGTCTAGAAATATGTGTGATTTAACACTGAGATCCAGCTGGAAAAAAAATATTCATAAGACTCCAGAGCTCCTAAATCTCAAGCAGCACTTGCAGACTTCATTATCTCCACTTTAAAGAAAGTTAAGATTAGTATTTGCTAAAATAACTCATTTTTATGATTGGTGTAAATTAGTCATGTGTGTTCATCTGGATATTCAGTATGTATGCTGAGTACAGTTTGGTTTATAAAGTCTAGGGTTCGGCTACTGCCCTCCCCTGTACTCTCAACAATAGTCAGGAAAATAATTCTGTTTGAAGGTACTAATTGGTCAGTCTTCGGTGCGTAAAGCTTTTCAGTATACGAGGCCTGTTTGGAAGGTATCCAGCCATGTAATACGAAAAATAGATATTTATTAAAGATACAAGAAACACTGTACATAGGACAGTAACACCTCAGGGCCCTTCAAAGTAGGCACCTTGGGACCTCACACAGTTCTCCCAGTCACCATCAGCTGCCCCATATTTTCTTGAATCTCCTTAATGGTCTGAAATCTCTTCCCTTTCCAAGGTGATTTCAGTTTTGGGAAAAGCCAGAAGTCACAGGGCACCAGATCTGGGCTATAGAGGGGCTGAGTCACCTGGGTGATTTGATGTTTCATGGAAAAGCTCTGCACAAGACACGATGCATCAGCAGGCGCATTGTTGTGATGAAGCTGCCAGTCACCATTTGCCCATGGCTGCAGCCTTCTGAATCATCTGAACAGTTTCTGCAGAGGAATGTTCAAGCTTAACACAAATTTGATGCAGATCCGTTGCTCTACTCATTCAGTCATTTTGAATTTGACAGCCACAGTATACAGGCTCAGTCAACAGCATTTACTGCCCCCAGACTAGTAGAGCGAAGCTGTCATTGTTCACACATGTCCATTCCAGTCCAGTCTCCTTGGCTGCCAGGTTATATCGATGTCACGCAAACCATTCTCATTATATTAACAATGGGTGGACATTCTCTCTCCCAGAGCTGATGTTTTTATCTTCACTTGTCTCTTTATAATAAGCCCCTTTCTACAGAGATTATTTGTCTTTAGCTTGAAATCTACTGAACTGATGGTAACATCTGAATGAGGCTGTAGGCTGGGTTTGGGATTTGTACAGAGACTAACTTGCAAGCTTTTTTTTTCAGAAAATGAACATGATCCCACTACCTGGCTAATAAACACACAGCAGGTCACAAGGTTTAAAGGCCTGGCAAGTTTTCACTGTTTCCTTTCAAAATCCTAAAAATGGCAATAAGCTTTTTGGCAGCACATCAGAATGTGGCATTCCAGATGAGGTGGGGCTTAACTCCAGCAGTGCCAGTCTCTCAGATCCCACCCACCCCTCATTCCAGTCAGTAACCAGACTTCTATGGGAGAGGCTAACTGCAGTAATCCCACCTTCATTTGTGTTAGTTTCCAAATCATTTCATCTTCACCAGATAAAAGAAAGTGTGTATGTCACCGTTTCACAGATGAGAATTGCTGAGGCTCTGGAGATGCTAATAAGCCTATTTGTAACTAGAGCTAGGACAAGAATCCAGGTTTTCTGATTCCCTGGCCCAGCCTGAGAGATTAATTCTGGCTTAGTTTTCTGAAATAATACCTCGCCTTGGAGAAATTGTATTATTTCACATATGAATTTAAAATTCCACCTCACAGTGCTTCCTTAGGAGAGTAAATTAGACTCAAACACACTTGCATTTTAAATGCTTAGAATGTAATTAGGAGTAAAACAATATAAGATTTTACTTTCATTTTAATTGGCATTTGCTGCAAAGCACACAACAGTTCACATTTGAATGGCTCAATGTTAGGGTTACAAACAAAGTCCTTAAGTCAAAGAGTTACAAGATTCCACATCAATTATTTCACATAAGTGCGGGTTGTTTAAAAAAAAATCAGTGCTGTGCCTGAATGGAGCACAAGGTAAGCATTTCAAATTACTAACAAAATTAGACCTAGCACCTTTAAAATAAAATAAATACTGATAACCGCCTTGTAAGTATGAAAGTATCATTTCAATAGAGGGGAAAAATCCAGTTCACAAACAGTGCAAACAAACAGCAGCATTTTCAAAGGTGAAATTAAATCTGTGTAAACACATACCCACCCACCACTCTGCCTGGTACAACCAACAGGCACTTCTGCTGGATGAGTCCTCCCCACCCAGGGCCGAAAAGAAAAGAGTTCCTGCTGAGTCTATCCCAAATCTGAAGAGCTGCCATAAGTTTTAGGCCAAGGGCTGGAAAGATTTAAGTGCAGTACAAAGGAGATCCGTATGTTTGGGCAGGAAGTTGTTCTTTCTGGGATGGCCAACTAGAAACATTTTCAGTCCAACCCCAGGGCCCAGGGCCTTCCAGCCCAAGGGTACACAATCACAGGCCTACCTGATTTGACCCTGACCTCAGTGGGGGCATCTGAGTGCAGAGCTCAATGCCACATGAAGAGCAATGGCCTAAGTTCCCCCAGCTGACACTGAGTGCTTTGCAACCAGAGTACTCAAGGCCAACCCAGTATAATTAAAAACATTTGTGATTCTTAGTCCATTTGTCACCAAATGGTTCTTAAGTTGGGAATGCCTGTCTACATGTTATTCCTTCCTCTTAACATTTTCAAATGTTAATGATTAGTCCTTTCCAATGTGGTTTTTATGTCACTCACAAGGTTGCTGTGTTTTCTTTCTCATAAGCACTCCATCTTTTACACCGAGCTTTAGGTCTTACTTTCAACAATTGTAGCCACATATAAAAAGAAACACTGAGAAGCAGACTCAGTGGCCAATTATTTGCATTACAGTGTTAGGAAAAAATAACTGCTAGATGTTTTTTCTAAACCATTTAGGATTTACCAACTGTCCAGAGGTCATTTCCAAGCAGGGAAGTTCAAATTCCGACCTCTCCAGTGACCCGTGTGCAACACAACTGATTCTGTTCCCAAGCACTTGTTGAAGAACTTGCTTGCTCAGCTGTCATCGACGCCGAATGGGCTTGTAGACACAAAATGCCATAAGGATCATAGTCACCAGCAGGATGCTGAAAATGGTTCCCATCAACACTGCAAAAGGAATACAGATTACCTCCTAATGGCAGCTCCAAGGTTCTGTAAGTCATCCATTCACTGGCGATGATGCACAAATGCCACTCAGTACCGTGTGTGTGGGGGGGGGGCGGGGGGTTGGGAATAGCCACTAACAGACCTTTTCTCTGGAAGTCTCCATGAATTTGGGGTGGAGAACGTAAACAAGAGTGTTTCACAAAGCCCAAAGAGCCTCCGTGAAGAAAACTGTAATGTGACGGGAGAGGGGCAGACACAGTAGGTATGATGGTGGAGGAAGCATCTGAGGTGATCTTGCAGGTAACCAGCAGTTTGCAGATGCCCACTGGTATGCAGATCACCCTTTGACTACTACTATTCTACAACAGTGATTCTCAGCCAGAGGGATTTTAACCCCAGTGGACATTTGGTAATGTCAAGAGATAATTCTGACTACCTGGACTGGCAGTGGGGTGTGCTATTGGCAGCTAGTGGGTAAAGGCTGGGGATGCTGCTAAATGTCTACGACATGCAGGCCAGCGTGTCTCCACTCTCCTCACCCTGAAAATGAACAATCTGGTGCAACGTGTCAGTAGAACCCAGGCTGGCAAACACTGTTCTAAAGGACCAAGCAGGATAATGTGTGGAAACCACTTAGCCGAGCGCTAGGTGCACAGTAAGTGGACAACACACAGCAGACAAGAAGTTCATATAGAGTCCAGATAACCCAGAAACGATATCGCATGGCGACTTGTAGATATGCAGATATACCAACGAGGTACAATGGAAAGGAAGGACTTCAGTCAAACAAGATGCAGTTATTTTGAAGTTTGCCAAGCTCTAAGCTTCAGGGTCCCTTCCGAAGCTGTGTACGACTGTATGTATGCATACATGGATGTATGTGTGTTGCCGATACTCCCAAACAAAACCTAGGTTCTAGTACTGGCTGCCACCACTTTCTTGCTGTGTAATCTTGGGCTAATAACCTGAATTTCATGCTTCGTACCTGTAAAACACAGCTGAAAAACATCGCTTCCTTATTTCCCGTGAGACTTAAATGAAATCACGTATACGAAGTGCTTTAGGCATAAAACACCGTATACAGGAAATGAGCAACAAATGTCAACTACCGTTATTACTATGACCATTACCCCCATTAGGAAAGGAGATGGGGGTGAGGTATATGCTACATTATGTGCCCTTGTGGTCTCGCCTGGGCCCACACAGCCAGAGAAGGAAACCCAAATTGAGACCCGCTCCCCGGACTCGCAGGTCATTCACACAAGCAGCACAAATCGAGAGCTTAGTGTGTACTAGGGCTTGCACAGAGCGGTAAAGCTCTGGCCTTCTTCCCCACGCCTTCGGAGGAGGTCGCACCTGCATCTCCAGCCCTCACACAGCCCCGGCCGTCTGCCCCGCGCGCGCCAGGCTCCCGCTGCCCCAAGAGGAAGCGCAGGCCCGATCCAGCTGCCTGTCAGCCCGTGGCCTCTCACCCAGGTTCTGCCCACGCAGCACCGCGTACGGCCGACTCTGCTCCGGCGGCTCCGCTGGGCTCGGGGCCTCCACCTGCCCCACCAGGAGGCTGCACAGGCCAAAGCACAGCCCCCACCACAATACACACAGCATCTTCCCGGACCACTGGCAGCGAGAGTCCACTTCCGCCGGAAGCCCCACCCCTGTCTCTACGGGCGTACTGCCTTCCGTCACTGCCTCCTCTGGCTGCGTGAGCGCCGTTGCCAGGATACCGCCCCTTCGTTGGGGACCCTTACCTGGACTTCCTTTTCTAATATTGCAACCCTCCCCCCTCTCTCTGTACACACTCCCCTCTCTCGTTCCCTCCTTAATTTCCCTCTTCATTCAATACCATTTAACTTACACATTTTGTTCTTGCTCCCTGCTCTGTCCCAGAGCCTAGAAGAGTAGCATATTATGTTCAGTGTGTGAATAAACGAGGAAATTTAGCTTAGTGAAGTGTTTGGACCAAACATTAGAATTTGACCAGGTAATAGTTCCAAATGCCTGGGTTTCCCCATCTCACATATTGCCTCACCTCCTTGTTAAGGCTTAATTTGTAGTTACGTTGATATCTACCTCGCAGTGAATGTGCGATGCAAAAAAAAAGAGATGGAAAAGCACTCTGTCAACACCAGATGGTTATACTCAAACTCACAAGATCCCAAAGACCAGTGTCTTCATTTAGCCCCCAAAAATATTAAGTGCCTATCAACTCCACTGCTTTCATACAACTGCCAATCTACTTAGGAAGACAGATATTTAACAATCAATCACAGAGAATTATGTAGTTCAAAATTTTCATAGATGCTATCAAGAGAAATAATAGTGACAAGAGGATGCTAAGTTTAGGCATCAGGGAGGCAGGCATAGTCCCCGTAGGCTGGTAGATTTCCTTTGTAGCGACGTGCCCTGGTAACTGGTAGAAAGTAGGGCATGCAACAAACCTCCACCTGAAATGAGGAAGGAGAAAGCTTCTGTCTAAATAAGATCAGGGACCTGAATCATTAACTAATTTTAGAGACAATTTCATGACAAGTCAATCAGTCCATCCTAATAATGGGTTCCTTGTGTCATTAAAAGTAGATAAAAGTGGTATAGTGACAGGCTCACAGTCTGTCTTCGTGGCCACCAAATCACCTTTCCAAGCCTCAGCACATGAAGATATCTATAAAAGGGAGATGACCAAAAGAGTTTTGACTTCTAAGTTGTTAGAGGGTTGAATGAGCTCATGCATGTAACTGATATCATATGTTGCAAGTGATTGAGATATTAGCTATTAATATTATTCTGAAAAACAGTGTCTTCGAAAAGTGGGGTTGACCCTCAAAATCACGTGGTCTAATAGTTTGTGGATTATTGAAATGCCTACCTTTATCTCTCCTTTTTTTTGCTGCCCATCATTTAACTATTTATGTCAAATTCTCTTCGCTAGAAGTATGAGCAAAAGAAACAAAAGGAGCCCCAGCTGGTGTAGCTCAGTGGATTGAGTGCAGGCTGCAAACCAAAGGGTTGCCAGTTTGATTCCCAGTCAGGGTACATGCCTGGGTTGTGGGCAGGTCCCCAGTGGGGGCCACATGAGAGGCAATGACGTATTGATGTTTCTTTCTCCCTCCGTTCCCCTCTCCCTAAAAATAAATAAATAAAATCTTTAAAAACAACAGGACTTCCAGACAAGATGGAGGCATAGGTAGACACACTGTGCCTCCTTGCACAACCAAAAATTTAAAAGCAAAAAACAACCAGAACTGCCACAAAAATCGAACTGTATGGAAGTCCAACAACCAAGGAGTTAAAGAAGAAACACTCACCCAGACCTGGTAGGAGGGGTGGAGACGTGCAGCTGGACGGAGAGGACTCTCAGCAAGGTGGTTGCTGGTGGACCTGGCAGTCCCACATTCGTGTGTGGATAAACTGGGAGGAACAACTGGGGAACCAGACAGACCTCTCAACCAAGGTTTCCAGTGTGGGAAATAAAGTCTCAAACCTCTGATTGAAAACACCTGTGCAGGTTGAGGCAGCAGAGGGAGAAACTCCCAGCCTCACAGGAGAGTTTGTTGGAGAGACCCACAGGGTCCTAGAACATACAAAAACCCACCCACCAGGAATCAGCACCAGAAGGGCCCAATTTGCTTGTGGGTAGCGGGGCAAGTGACTGAAAGCCAGCAGGGAGCTGAGCAAGCGTCACCATTCCCTCTCAGACCCCATCCCCACACACAGCAACACAACAGAGCTATGTGGGTTGCCCCGCCCTGGTGAACACCTAAGGCTCCGCCCCTTACTACGTAACAGGCTGAGACCAAAAAAATGGCCCAAATGAATGAACAGATCAAAGTGCCAGAAAAAATACAACTAAGCAACAAAGAGATAGCCAACCTATCAGATGCACAGTTCAAACACTGGTAATCAGGATGGTCACAGAAATGGTTGAATATGGTTGCAAATTAGAGGAAAAAATGAAGGTTATGCTAAGTGAAATAAAGGAAAATGTACAGGGAACCATGAGTGAAGAGAAGGAAACTGGGACTCAGATCAATGTTCTGGATCAGAAGGAAGAAAGAAACATTCAACCAGAACAGAATGAAGAAACAAGAATCCAAAAAAATGAGGAGAAGCTTAGGAACCTCCAGACCATTTTAAACATTCCAATATCCAAATCATAGGGGTGACAGAAGGAGAAGAGGAAGACCAACAAATTGAAAACTTATTTGAAAAAACAATGACGGAGAACTTCCCCAATCTGACAAAGGAAATAGACTTCCAGGAAGTCCAAGAAGCTCAAAGAGTCCCAAAGAAGTTGGACCTGGGGAAGCACACACCAAGGCACATCATAATTACATTACCTAAGATTAAAGATAAGGAGAGAATCTTAAAAGCAGCAAGAGAAAAGGAGACAGTTGCCTACAAAGGAGTTCCCATAAGACTATCAGCTTATTTCTCCAAAGAAACCTTACAGGCAAAAAGGGGCTGTAAAGAAGTATTCCAAGTCATGAAAGCCAAGGACCTACATCCAAGATTGCTCTACCCAGCAAAGCTATCATCTAGAATGGAAGGGCAGATAAAGTGCTTCCCAGATAAGATCAAGTTAAAAGAGTGCATTATCACCCAGGCCTTATTATATGAAATGTTAAAGGAACTTATCTAAGAAAAAGAAGATAAAAAATCTGAATGGTAAAATGACAGCAAACTCAGCTATTAACTGCACCTAAAAAAAAGCAAAAACAAAAACAAACTAAGCAAACATCTAGAACGGAACAGAATCACAGAAATGGAGGTCACGTGGAGGGTTACGAGTGGGAGAGTGAGAGGGAAAGAGAGGGAGAAAAGGTACAGAGAATAAGTAGCATAAATGGCAGGTAGAAAACAGACAGGGGGAGGGCAAGAATAGTGTGGGAAATGTAGAGGCCAAAGAACTTATATGTACAATCCATGGACATGAACTAAAGGGGAGGAATGCAGGTGGAAGGGGGTGTGCAGGGTGGAGGGGAATAAAAGAGGGGAAATGGGACAACTGTAATAGCATAACCAGCAAAATATATTTTTTTAAAAAAGGAGCAGCCTAAATGCCCAATCAAAAAAAGAAACAGGTCACACACACACACACAAAAAAAAAAAGAAAGAAAAGAAAAGAAAAAGAAGCAAAAGGAGAATAGGCAATTGTTTAAGGAGAATGTGCTGTGTGTAGTTACTCTCCAGGCACTTGGACCTTCTTTCTACTGCTGATTCAATATTTTTGTGCTGTTTGTATCATCAAGTACCCAAGTCAATGGGAATTCTCCATCTTCCCATTTCAGTGATTGCAATAATGGTTTCATTCTGCTGAAATTTTAAAAGAAACTTAAAATACACAATTATAAGATGAACACAAGAGCTGAACTGTGACAACAGAAGTCAAGATGGCAGGCCATTTGTTTTAGTGGCATTTTTGTGTGCATCTTTGCTCCCAACCACTTAGGTTCTCTGATCCTCTGCGCTAGAGTTTTGTCAAAAGGTTTTACTTAGAACCAGCATCTGCTATGCAACGTTCATGTTCACAGTGAACTCCTAGTGCTTTGTTAAATGACTAAGACCTCAGTCTGGAGAGGGGCTGAGCTGGTTGGGTGGGGAGTTGCTGCTCTGATTTTGCGTGTTGTTGAGTGCAGTCACTAACCCTCTGAGACTGCTGTGGGGAGGGTAGCAGAGAGCACAGAGGCCAGGACCCAGTGACTGCTTGGTCATGCCTTCACAACCCTGCCACCAACCCTTTAGAGTTGTACAATAACTTTGTTCTTAGGAAAATTTATTCTATATTTCAGTTGTGTAAATACGTAAGGAATACTGACATTATTAGATTTTATTTTTTTATTTTTTTAAGATTTTATTTATTTATTTTTAGAGAGAAGGAAAGGGAGGGAGATAGAGAGGGAGAGAAACATTAATGTGTGGTCACCTCTCACATGCCCCTGCAACCTAGGCATGTGCCCTAGATTGGGAATTGAACCAACAATCCTCTGGTTCACAGGCCTGCACTCAATCCACTGAGCCACACCAGCCAGGGCACATTATTAGATTTTACATTGCATCTCAACATTGCATGTTGATCTCTAGAAACTGATGTCGTGTTTAGTTCCAATGTGCAGTAGAAGATGGACCTGCTTTCATTAGCACACTGAAGCCCTGGATAATGGAGTGAGGATGGAAGAGGTATGCAGTTTTCCCAAGTGCAAATGAAACATCTCTCTAGAGGAGGATCAGAACATGAAAATAACAAACATAGCTCACTCCTAGGAATGTATTTTGTTCTTTCAGGATTCTTAAATCCAAATAACGATGGCAGCAGCCATTTGAAGAAGGATTTCAGCTGTAAATGAGGACAATCACCAGGACTTTAAGGGGACTTTAGTGCTTGGGATGATTTTGACCTCAGCAAAGGTATTTTTTTAAGGGAATTGGGGAAGGGCGAGGTTACGACCAGCACTGAATGCCGGAACATGGGGTTTGGGCTTAGAAGCAAGAGAACAGCATATCAGGTTTGAATCTTTGAAACAGCATTTTAGCTGCTATGTGGAGAATAAGATGGAGAGGCAAGACTAGGGGCAGGGAGACCCATGTAGGACACCACTGCTGTCCTTGTGTGGGCAACAAAGGTGCCCCAGATGGTGGTGGCAGTGGGAATGGAAAGAAGGGGTTGAATGTAAGAGCTTTGAGGGGATTTGTGTTGACAAGCTTGCTGACCTGTTGGACTGGGCAGAGCAGGCTGCTAGGATGATGCTGATTTCTGACTTCAGTGAAAGATGCTGGCGGCATGTGGAACTGGACTTGTGGAAGAGAAGTAACATAGCCAGTGGCCAACTGGAAGTCTCAGAATAGTCCTCAAATTTCACTAAAGAGAAAAAAATCTCAAGTCAGGAGGGCACAGCCTGTAGCTGGGAACAAATGTTGGGACCTCCCATTGACTTGGTGGTCACTGTGTTGCAGACCCATTTCACAACGGGGTGTATAACACGGGAGCCCCAAACCCAAACTGGGGAGAGGCTTAAGTGCTCGTGATATTCTGAAAAAAAAAAAAAAAAATGACCCAGTGGACAAGTGGATGTGAACATGTCGTTTATTACTCATATTACAAGGGAGTGCACCAATGGCCACAGGTCGGTGCAACAGAGACCGCTACTCCTCCAGTCTGAGGCTCATTATTAGGGGCCCCAGATGAAGGAGGCGTGTGCCCTACCTGTGACTCTAAACTACATTATCTCACTGTGTAAAAGCATCAAGAAGCAGTCACAGGACAAGAAGCCACTCTCGGGAGGAGATAAGGAGGGAGTTACAACCCATACCCCAAACAATACACGCCCCTTCTGGCCAGTGGCTATCTAACCAGCCCTCAGTCATGGGAGGGAGAAAGGCCATGACCCCAGAGGGTGTGTCTCTTCATTGTGTCAGGACACCTTAGGGGAGAACGGGCGTTCTGAGCAAGTCCACCTGTTCTGAGCCAGTGATGCTAGGAAAAAGGGTGTCTTGGGTTGGGCTCCCCGAGAAGCAGAGCCTGAGTCAAGGGTGCCAGGGCAAGTGGTTTATTTGGGTGGCAGTGCATTGTTAGGGGTGCTGATGGGCAGGTGTCCTCTGGGGGCCTGGGGGTGGGGCAGCGGAACGCTCTTCTCAGTTGTCCCACCAACAGGAGGAAGTTGCCCACCTGCTGTGCCAGCAGGATTTGGGCGGGGCTCCACCAGCATCTACCACACGGGGTCAGGCTCTGGCCCTGGTGGCTCACAGCGGGTGAGCACTGCTGCCTCCCGCAGGCAGAGGGCGACTGTGGCTCAGCTGGACCAGAGCTCAGAGGCTGTGACCAGGGAGAGGTCACCTGTGCCTGCTTTGGCCTGAGATCCCCAGTTAGGGCACATACAAGGAGCAAAAAATGAATGCATAAATAAGTGGAACAACAAATCGATCTCTCTCTCTCTACCTTCCTCCCTCTTAAATCAATAAATAATAAAAAAAAAAAAAAAAAAAAAAACCCTCTTCTCCCCAGCTTTCCACAAGGTTCCCATGCCCTTTTTTCTGCCTGGCACACATCACTCTCAGAGACTCTTGTCTGTCTCCTCCATGGCTCCAGGGGTCTCTTGGGGGCAGGAACCCATCTTAATTTGTCTTCTTAACACAATGCCTGGCACCTGGAAGACACTCAATAGATAATTAGTAAATGAATAATACTTGCATTTACCAAATGCTTTCTCTGCTCAATGTTCTTACACTTAATTTGCATGACAACCAGTGGGGCATGGTGTTGTTATTAAACCCATTTATGGATAAATTATAGGAGAGTCAGAGAGGTTAGGAGTCTGTAAAAGGTTGACTGGAAATTAAAGCCTGTTCTGTCTGGCAGGTGATATTGCACTGTGTAAAGAACCCTAAAGATTCCACCAAAAACTATTAGAACTAATACATAAATTCAATAAATTCAGCAGGTTATGAAATAAATATCCAGAAATCAGTTGCATTTTCACATACCAATAATAAGCTAGCAAAAAGGGAAACTAAGAAAACAATCCCATTTACAATTGCATCAAAAATAAAATAAAATACCTAGGAATATATTTAACCACAGTGGTCAAAGATCTGTACTTGGAAAATTATAAGGCACTGAAGAAGGAAACTGAAGAAGATACAAATAAATAAAGCAAATACTATGCTCACAAAACAGAAGAATTATCATTGCTTAAATGTCCATATTACCCAAAGTGATCTATAGATTCAATGCAATTCCTATCAAAATGCCAATGGCATATTTCACAGAACTAGATCAAATAATCCAAAACAAATTTTTAATTATTACTTATTTTATCTTTAGAGGAGAAGGGAAGGAGAGAGGGAGAGAAATATCAATGTGTGGTTACCTCTCATGCATCCCCTGCTGGGAACTGGCCTGCAACCCAGGCATGTGTCCTGACTGGGAATTAACCCCAATCCTTTGGTTCACAGGCCCGCGCTCAATCCACTGAGCTACACCAGCCAGGGCTCAAATAATCCAAAAATTTTTATGGAACCATAAAAGACCCGGAATAGCCACAGCGATCTTGAGAAAAAAAGAACAAAATTGTAGATATCAGACTACCTGATTTCAAACTATATTACAATGTTATAGTAATCAAAACAGCATAGTACCAGCATAAAAACAGAGGTAACAAATCAATGGAATAGAATAGAGAAGCCAGAAATAAACCCATGTCTAAATGGTTAATTAATAATTGAAAAAGGAGGCAAGAACATATAATGAGGTAAAGAGAGTCTATTCAATAAATGACATCTGGAAAATTAGACAGAGAGATGCAAAAAATAAAAAATAAAACTAAACCACTTTCTTACACCATTTACAAGAATAAACACAAAATGGAGTAAACATTTAAATGTAAGATTCCAAACCATAAAATGCCTAGAAGAAAATGTAGACAGTAAAACCTCTTTTACATTTCTCCTAGTAATGTTTTTTTTTCCTGATATATCTTCTCAGGTAAAGGAAACAAAAGCAAAAATAAACAAATGGAACTACATCAAACTAAAAAGTTTTTGTACAGCAAAGAAAACTGTCAACAAAATGAAAAGACAACCCACTCAGTGGAAGAAGATATTCACCAATGATATATCTGATAGTAGGTTAATATCCAAAATTTATAAAGAACTCATACAACTCAACACACAAAAATACCACAAAACCCAAACCCAATCCCCTTTAAAATGGGCAAAGCACTTGAATAGACATTTCTCCAAAGAGGACATACAATGGCAAATAGATATATGAAAATATGTTCAACATCACTAATCATTAGAGAAATGCAAATTAAAACCACAATGAGATATCATCTCATACCTACCATAATGGCTATCATCAGTAAATCAACAAACAAGTGTTGACAAGGATGTGGAGAAAAGGGAACCCTTGTGCAATATTGAAGAGAATGCAGATTGGTGCAACCACTGTAGAAAACAGTATGAAGGTTCCTCAAAAAAATTAAAAATGGCCCTAGCTGGTGTGGCTCAGTGGATTGAGTGCCAGCCTGCGAACCAAACAGCTGCCAGTTCAATTCCTAGTCAGGACACATGCCTGGGCTGTGGGCCAGGTCCCTAGTAGGGAGCGTGAGAGAGGCAACCACACATTGATGTTTCTCTTCCTCTCTTTCTCCCTCCCTTTCCCTCTGTCTAAAAATAAATAAATATATTTTTTTAAAATTTAAAAAGGGACTGCCTTATGACTCAGCAATTCCACTTCTGTGTATATATCTAAAGAAACCCCAAAACACTAATTTGAAAGAATAATGAACACTTACATTCATTGCAGTGTTATTTTCAACAGCCAAGCTATGGAAGCAACCCAAGTGCCCATTGGTAGACAAGTGGATTTTTTAAAAAATCTGTGTTGTAATGAAAAAAGTATAATAAAGATTATATATATATATTTTTTAAAAATCTGTGGTACGTATATACAATGGAATATGACTTGGCCATAAAAAAGAATGAAATCTTACCATTTGTGACAACATAGATGGACCTAGAGGGCATTAAGCTCAATAAAATAAGTCAGAGAAAGACAAATATTATATGATTTCACTTACATGTGGGATCTAAAGAATGAAATAAACAAACAAACAAACAAAACAAAAACAGACTCATAGACACAGAGAACAGACCAATGGTTGCCAGCAGGGTAGGGGGATTGGGGGACTGGGTGAGGAAGGTGAAGGGATTAAGAAGTACAGGTGCATAGTTACAAAACAGTCACGGGGATGTAAAGTCCAGCATAGGAAATACAGTCAATAATATTGTAATAAACATGGACGGTGCCAGGTGGGCTCTGAAACCACCAGGGGAAACACTCTGTAGAGTGTATGATTGTCTAGTCACTATGCTGTCCACCTGAAACTAATACAAAATAATAGTGAATGGAAACTGTAACTGAAAAAAAGTGAAAAATATTTAAATTTAAAAAAATAAATAAATCTGTCCTGCCTGACTTGAGAGTTCTGTCTGCTCATCCCAACCGTGGACAAGCCCCTTCTCCTTTTGGACCTCAGTGTGTATGATGAGGTGGGGTGATCAGGTGACAGATACAGTAGAATCCAACTCCTACCTACTGGGAGAGTTGCCTCCTCTAAGGGCCAAACTCAAGCCAATTTCAGTTTCCAAACATCATGGAATGGAAACTCAAAGAGTGGAGAATCGAAAGCAATAGCAGAAAAGTGGGCCAGAAGCCAAGCCTGTTAAGGTGGCCCCAGACATTCCAGACTTGGCTCAGTATCTCTTGGTGCCTCTGCCACAGTGAGGGGTCTCCACGAAGGGAGCCCCAGATCAGCCCAGTCACTCCTGGTTTCCTCCCGGTGATGGTCTTTTATCCCAGCAGGGTGCGAGAGGATAACTGAGAAGGAGCTTCCTTAAAGAAAGGAAAGGATGCCAGGGGCTGGGTTTGTGGCTATATATCTGTCTAGCAGTGCTACTGTCGGACAGAGATGGCACTGTCCCCGGAGCTGTATGGCACCCCTGCCTCCAAGCTGGACTCCTTCGTGGCCCAGTGGCTGCAGCCCAACCGGGAGTGGAAAGAAGAGGTGCTGGACACTGTGCGGACTGTGGAGCAGTTCCTGAGGGCAGAGACCTTCCAGGGGCAAGGTGGGCTGGACAAGGAGGTGCAAGTGCTGAAGGTGGTGAAGGTGAGACTGGTCTCTTCCAGCCCCATGCCAGGGCTGCACAAGCCCAGAAGGAGGGTCCTTATGCTCCTCCTGACGCTTCTGGGGACCTCTTGCCTCCATATTCCTAGTCCATAGGGACATGTCAGGACATCCCGCCTTAGTTGCCTGAACCCCAACATATTCTGCCCAGCAGAACAAGCTGGGAAGGAAGCTAATAATCACTCAGTTTGGGGGGGCTCTAGTCTAACCCCTTAAATATATGTTATCTCTAATTTGTGCATCCTGTGAGGTAGGTACTATTCCTTTCCCCTTTTTCAGATGAGTAAAGTGGAGGCTCAGAGATTTATGATTCATAATAATCAAATGCAAAGCAAGGTCTTTGACTGACTCCTGGTGTGAATAGATCACCCATAACATATCGTTTAGAAACAATTGGGGAAATTTTAACATGACCTGGATATTAGGTGACATAAGGGAATCACTGTTGATATTGGTAGGTATAATAGTTTTGTGGTTGGGGGAAATGTTCTCTTTCATTTGGACACAAATGCTAAAGTATTTAGGGACAAAGATTCTTGGTGTGTGTAATTTACTTTAACGTGATTTAGATGAAGCAAATATGGTAGGGAGTTGAGACTTGTTGACTCTAAATGACTGAATATATGAGTTCATTGTATTTTCTTTCTATGTTTAAATTTTTTGATAAAAAAAGTTATTTTCATGAAAGCACAGAAAGGTGAAGTCACAATATCACAAGCTAGTGGTAGAGCTGGGATTTGAACCAGGGTCTATCTGACTCCACAGCCAAGGCTCCAGGCCCTTCCTCCAGCTGCTTCATGTCACCTCTTGTCCTAGCTAGGATCAAAATTCAAGAGGGTCAAAACTAGAAAGGCCATGAGGAACCCAACAGCCTCAGTCAATCCCTCATTTAAACGTGAACGAAACTGAGGCCCAGAGAGGGTAAGAAATATCCCAAGGTCACACAGAAAGCTGGTGGCAAAGACAAGACTAACATTAAGAACCCTCCCCCCACCCCTGAGTCCTGGTTTTCAGCCCAGTGCTCTAGATCTATCTCCAGGGGCCGCCACCTCAGGGAAGGATTTAGAAGTGAGAAACCACACATTTTGACATCAGACAGACCTAAGTGTGATTCTTGCCTTCTTCCCTTACTGGCTCTGTGACCGCTGATTTACCATCGTAGCTCTCAAATGTTCTGCCTTCTCATCTGTAATTGGGGCAAGAGCAGCTGAAGCTGTATCTTTGCCTCATCAAGCAAATGGGGAAGCAGGCTAAATGATTAGCACCTAGCAAATGCTCCAAAAAAAAAAAAAGTATTATTATAAATTCTTGCCTGAGCTATGTCTTCAGTCTTGGGTGCCAGTAAGAGTCAAGCAGACCCTCCCAGACCACCCCCTTGACAACCCTGACAATGACGTAGTGGATGGAAGGGGGAAGCCTGCCAACAGGTGGATGCTACAAACAGAATGAGTGTTGATCGCAGGAAATGACATTTACCCAGCTCTCAAATTCTGCCTGCAGACCATACCCACTCCTCCCCTTGAACCATGAAATAATAGAAATACCTGAAGAGCAGTAGCCAATGAGAAATAATACTTCATTTGGCCTCCAAGCCCTCCCCTGGCCCTGAAAATAGGGTGAGCTGGGCTGGTCCACATGAGCGAATGCTTGTCCTTGAATGAGTTGGGTTTAAAAAGGTTTGAACTGAAGCAAATTCCAAAGCCAGTTCTAGAATGTTCTTTCCTCTCTGTTTGTCTCTTATCACTGGGAAAGGCCTTCAGCACGATGTGGCCCCTGTCCACGCACAGGGAACCATCCCCAACCCTCTCCCATGGGGCAGAAACACTGAGTCTGAACACAAGTAGAAAATGAGAATGGAAAAGGTAGGGAGAAAAAAAGATGGCAGATGCTCCGCCTTCTCAGAAACGGGGTCTGGTTCATAGACTAAGGTCATAGGGAAGAAAGAGGTCAAAGAACAGCCCCCTGGGTTCTGACTCTTTAACTGACTCTGACTCCTGGCAAGGAGCATATGGCAAGTTGATGAACCCCCACTGCCTCAGTTTTCTCATCTGTACTTTGGGTATAATTATACAAGTACCCATCTCAATCAGTGGGTGTGAGGATGAAAAGGTCTCATGTGCATAAAGGGCATTCAGGAATGCCGACATGAGTGCTCAACCCACAGCAGCTACAGTGATTCACCCACCGGGAGGGGGAGCTGACCTGAGTTCTGTTCATTCATTCCCCAGCAATTCCACCTCCTGAACTTGAGTGAGAAAGAAGGAAGGCCAGAGAGTTGTAGGGCTTTTGTATGCCGGAGGCAACAGGGAAGCAAGCCCAGAATCTCAGAACATCAAAAAGACCCCTTCCAAATCGTCCAGCTCAGGCTCCCGCCATTCAGATGGGGAAAGTGAATCCCAAGCAGCAGAAGGAATGATGTGAGTCAGCCAGATAATGAGGAGGAAGAGAAACATATTGCTGACTTCCGGTGTGCCAGGCATCACAACAAGCCTTTGGCACACACTCCCTTATCTAAACTTTCGAGTGACTCAGTGACTCATGTTCCATCATTTTACATGTGTATCATTTTACAGATGTAGGGTTCAGAATGATCATATAGCTGGAAGACAAGGGCTGGAGTCGAGGTCAAAGTCAGGCTTCCCCACTCCACAGCCCACGGTTCTTATCAACCAGGCAATCCTGCACCCCCTTTTTTAATGTCATAAAATTACTCAGACAGCCCACCTCCCAGATTCTCAAAAAACCTTGCGGAGTAAGCATTCCTATTTCCTTGGAGCAGACATAATTCTGCAGGTGAGAAGACAGAGTCCTAGAGTGATGGAGTGTAGTAAATAAGAAGCTTGGGCCCTGGAGTCAGGCTGTGTGCCCTGTGACCCTGGGCAAGTGGCTTATCCTCTTCTTTATTATTATATTTATTGAAGTGACATTAACTCATAGGGTCGTATAGGTTTCAAGTGTATATTTCTCTGATACACGATCATATATGGCATTGTGTGCCCATCACCCACAGTCAAATCATTCTCCATCACCATGTATTTGGCCTCCTTCACCCTTCACTACCCCAACCCGCTTCCCTCTGGTAACCACCACACTGTTGTCTGTCTGTGTCTGTGAGTTTCAGTTTTAATCCCACATGAGTGAAATCACGTGGTTGTTAGCTTTTTCTGACTCACATATTTTGCTTAGCATAATACTCTAAAGATCCATCCATGTTGTCATGAATGGTGGCATCTCATCTTTTCTTCTGGCTGAGTAGTATTCCATTGGATACATGAACCACATCTTCTTAGCACAATCCTCTTTCGAAGGGCATTTTGGTTGTCTCCACATCTGGGCCACTGTGAATAGCACTGCAATGAACATAGGGGTGCATATATCTTTTGGAACAAATGTGTTCATGTTATTCAGGTAGACACACAGAAGAGGGACTGCTGGATAAAATTAAGAATTGAGTCTTAATTAAAAAAAATTAATTTTTTGAGAAATGCCATACTGGTTTCCATAGTGTTTGTACCAGCTTACATTCCTACCCACAGTGAATGAGGGTTCCTTTTCTTTCCCAACCCCTCCAATGCTTATTACGGCTTATCCTCTGGACATCTCAGTCTTCTCACCTGTAGAAAACAGGCACCACCCTGGCTGGTGTGGCTCAGTGGGTTGAGTGCCAGCCTGCAAATGGAAAGGTTGCTGGTTCGATTCCCAGTCAGGGCACATGCCTGGGTTAGGGTAGGGTCCCCACTTGGGGGCGTGCTAGAGGCAACCAATCGCTGTAGCTCTCACACATCTATGTTTCTCTCCCAGTTCCTCCCTCCCTTCCCTGCTCTCTAAAAATAAATAAATAAATCTTTAATAAAAAAACAAAAACAGGTACCAGCCCATTCCTTAGGGTTGTGGTGAGGACCTCAGGGACTGCCTGGTACATAGAATGGCCTCAGGGTGACAGGGCTCTGTGTTCTGCAGGTGGGCTCCTTTGGGAATGGCACGGTGCTCAGGAGCAGCGCAGAGGTGGAGCTGGTGGTGTTTCTGAGCTGCTTCCACAGCTTCCAGCAGGAGGCCAAGCACCACCAAGCTGTTCTGAGAATGATCCAGAAAAAGCTGTGGACTTGCCAGGACTTGCTGGCCCTTGGACTTGAGGTCCTGGGGGTGTTGCAGGGAGTCCCAGATGCTCTCACCTTCACCATCCAGACCAGGTGGACCATGGAGCCCATCACTGTCACCATTGTGCCTGCCTACAGGGCCCTGGGTAAGGAGAGAGGAAACCCACCCAACTGACACGTTTGCCCTTCCCAAGAGGCCGGCAGCTGCCTCATTTCTCATTCAGGGTGGGGTTGGGGCTGTCATCGTTTGGGCCTCTCCAGAAGCAGTACCTGAGGCAAGGGTTGGAGAGCAGGCAGTCCCAGGAAACTCTAGTGGGGAAGAGAAGGGTGTCACATTACAGATCAACACACAGAGCAACTGGGCAGGGTGCATTTGCAACGCATGCCGCAGCAGCACACCCCTCAGCAAAGGTACTCACAGAGCCCAGCTGTCTCGCCTGGACCTGGGCCTCTCTTATGGTGATGGGAGGTTCAAATAAATCTGAGAAATCCAAAGCAGACATGAAGGGAAAGTGTTGGGGACATTATGGGAAGACAATAGCCCTTGAGTGGCCAAGAATTAGGAAGCCCACTTTGATCTCTCTTTATCCTCTTCATTCTAGTAAACTATGAGGTCTCAGTTTTCCCCAGAGAAATACTCCAGGCAATTAGCAGGCTCTCCAGGCCCAGGCCACTCAGCCCTCTCCCTTTGCTTCCTCCCACCCCAGGGCCTTCTGTTCCCAGCTCTCAGCCACACCCGGAGGTCTATGTGAGTCTGATTAAAGCCAGTGGTTACCCTGGAAATTTCTCTCCTTCCTTCTGTGAGCTGCAGAGAAACTTCGTGAAACATCGGCCAACCAAGCTGAAGAGCCTCTTGCGGCTGGTAAAACATTGGTACCTGCAGGTGAGGAGGTTGTTGGGATGGGGGCAGGAGGAGGAGATGGAGAAGGGGGAAAGAAAATGATGAGACCAGACTTGTCAGCTCAGCAAACTGCCTCAAGAAGAAACGGAGGTAGGGGGAGAGAAAGAAAAACAGCAGGAAGGAGAAAAACGAGGAATTTACTGAATTTCAGTATACATGTACTTGTAATGCTGCAGTTACCCAGTCTAGTACTGGCTAATGTCAATTTCACTGGTGCATCTACACATTAATCTCAGCCCATTAAGGACTTCTAACAAGAGAAAGATTCATTTAATTCCACCCCACCAATTCCCTCTCCAAATGGTGGCACTCCTGCATTTCATGATTATTACTGAGTGAACATATTCCTAGCAGCTGCTTTTTGGATTTCACATGAACGTCTGCATGGTACCATGTATATTTCAAAAATATCCAGACAACACCTAAAACTAAGATAATATTGAATGTCGACTGTAATTGAAAAAAATGTGAAGGGAAATTGTGTATCACTTTAAGGTATGTCAGAATGATGGTTAAATAGTAAGTTTCTTTTTTCATGGCTGTGCAGGCTGGGATCCTGCTCATTGCTTGGGACACTGCTTCACAACTCCATTCCAGGACTTATGTCAAGCACAATTTGAAACCAAGTGGACTAACCCAGCCCCTTAATTCTAAAATGGGGAAACGCATTTAAGGCCAGGGAGGGAATCTAGCTGACTTGGCCAAGATTAACAGCTGGTGATGGCAGAACTGAGGCAAGAACTTGGATTTTCCAGTTTTTCATCCTGTGCATCCTGACACAGAATCTCGGGGTCTCTTTTTCTCTCTCCTCTCTTTCAACAGTATGTGAAAGCCAAGTGCCCCAGGGCCATGCTGCCCCCTCTCTACGCCCTCGAGCTGCTGACCATCTACGCCTGGGAAATGGGTACACTGGAGGATGAGAGTTTCAGGTTGGACGAAGGCCTCACCACTGTGATGGAACTACTGCAGGAGTACAAGTTGCTCTGTATCTACTGGACCAGACACTACACGTTCGAGAACCCAATCATCGAGGACTGTGTCAGAAAACAGTTCCAAAGAGAGAGGTACTGGGCCCCTGGTGGGTCAGGGGACCCCCACCCCATCAGGCAGCCTGCCTCTTCTACCTGACAGGGTGATTTCAGGAAGCCAGGGATGTTGAGAATAGCAAGCATGGGGCCCAAAATGTTCCGTTCACTCCAGCTGCCTGCGATCACATTCTGTCAAATAGATAAGGTTGTAGCTCCCTCCTAAGTCGCAGCTCTTATCGTGGGCTTGGCATCCAACATCTGTGGCCATGCCAGCCACCCAAGGAGGCCTCCTTGACCCCCTCCAAGCCTGTATTCTTTAAAATACCCATTCACTATTTATACAGAGGAGAGACACATGGAGGCGGCCCAGCCTCTCCCCTGTTGAGGAGTCCCATCTGCTGCTTGCCAGAACTTAAGAGGTCTATGCCTCGGTTTTCTCATCTGTAAAATGGGGGTAACAACAACAATGATACTAGTCCCTACCTTATGGGATTGTTGTAGGATTAAAGTAGGATAATTCACACAGGGTTTGGCCCAGTGCCTCTAATATCAGCAGTCGGGGGAGGTGTTGTTATCTTTATCCAAAGCATTTTGGCAGCTTTAGCATCAAACTTAGGTAGCCTCTCTGCAAAACATAGTCTTTGAACTTAAGAGGCCCACCTACCTGAGTGGGCATCTATTATTGCTGCAGCATACCTTTAGGCATCTTACCCTTCCCACATACACACACATCACCAAAATTCCTCACAAACACCTACAGGACTCTCCCCAAAAGAAATTCCTGGAAATCTAATTGCCTCTATCCTGTTACTCTCCAGCCATGTTTCTGGGACCTCCTGGACTGAAGGTCCGGGGCTCTGGAGATCGCAGGGGCTCCGGGGCTTGAAGAGATGATGTCTGAGAAGCCTCCTTTCTGGCTTGCAGGCCTCCAAGCCAGAAAGAGTCTGGGTACCCTCTCCCTGTGTTGCAGGCCCATCATCCTGGATCCGGCTGACCCTACCCACAATGTGGCAGAAGGGTACAGATGGGACATAGTCGCTCAGAGGGCCAGCCAGTGCCTGAAGCAGGACTGTTGCTATGACAACCAGGAGAACCCAGTCCCCAGCTGGAATGTGATGGTAATGGCTCCTCTCCAGGCTGCTGCCAGAGGCTTGAAGCCCAGAATGAGATTAATGCATAGTGTTTATTTATTTATTTCTGTGCTGGTGGAGCCAACCAGCCGGCCATTCGCATCAGGCACTCTGGGGCCTGGCTGCACCACCCATCAGCTCTGTGAATTTGGGGAAATGATTCAACTCTCTGAGCCTCACATTTATTTTCAAATTCTTGTTCTCCTTTCCTTTCTTCTTCCCATCCCTACAAGATAATCAGTTCCACGCTCCCAATCATTCTTTGCATGAACTGACCCCAGGCAAGTCCATTCAGTCAGCTGTTTTGTGCTGCACGGGGCTTAGGGCAGGTGGGGGGTGAAGGCATGGAGGCAATAGTCTCCAAAACAAACTCACAGGAGCTGCTGAAGGGTACCTGAATTTGGAGTGTCTTTAAATGGATTGGAGAATAAGTTATCTCGTGTACTCGAGCTAGGCCTTCGCAATCAATAAACATTTCCTTGCTCTAAACTCTGGGGAAGAACAAAAAAACTACTAGAAAGAATTACCAGAGAGCATACTCAGAAAACCAAAAAAATGCTCAATAGCAGATAATTTAATGTGATGCCAAACCTATAGTGTTACAGAACAGACCTGGGGGTAGGGTGAACAATATACTATTACCGAATGGACCCCACCTTGTGCTCCAGGAGTCCCCCACCCCATACTAGGTTCATCTTGCCTACTGCCAGGGAAAGACATTTCTCAATGCCCGAGATTGGTGAAAAGGAAAGGAATTATTTATTTAAAAATTTATATAGACCTAGAGTAATGACTTAATGTCTTTGTTAAAATACTAAACTCCTTTAGAACACCCACAAACATGCACAGTCTTTCCTTCTCCCTCTGCCCAGTCTGGGGTACTGTATCTTAGGAAAAGAAGTAGAAGTCTGTGGCTCAGGCAGCCCCTCAGTTTGGCACCATCAGCTGTGTCGCTGCCGCAATCTCCAGTTAATCCAAAACCATGTGGCACCTTCTCATGGCCCACCAGCAAGAATCCTTTCCCCCTTTCCTTCCCAGCAAGGTCTCTCCTGCTTCTTAAGCCACATGGCAAAAGGGAGCACCCCAAAGCCATGTGGTCCTGACTCTCACCAAAGCCAGACGGTCCCAACCATCCAGCATGGCTGCCGCATCTGGGTTTAAATCCCAACGCCAATCTCCCTCTGCAACCCCATTTCCCACTCCTCCCACAATCAGTTACACCTGCCAGAATTCCCGTATTTTTCCAGTCTTTCTTGGCTGCCATAATAAGTCTGGACAGGTGTGGCCCCATGGCATGAAGCCAATCATCTCCAAGCTCTCATACAGGCGCTGTAACCAGGGGGAGTTGCCTCCCAGTTACATCCTGGATGGAAGTCACTCCCATCCCCCTGGCTCAAGACAAGGCCACAGCTATTTAACATATCTATGAAACCAGTTAAAGGTTATAGGTATGTTAAATGTCCATGCCTGAAGTTATTTGCAAAACTGTTGCTATGCAGAACTCTCAATGTCCCTGCTCCACGTGCTAGTTCAGACTTGTGGGGGTGAGGACAACTTATATATGTATTTTTTAATATTTTCTGGACACCCTGAGTTCTGGACCCCATTACAAATCCCTATTTGGGGCTCTCCCTGGCTGCACCCTGTTACAATAGTACAGACAAGGGCCATAACAATCTATTTCGATCATATTGTACTTTTCAATTTACAAAGCACTTGTCCAGGGATTGCTCTATAAAGTAGAAATGTCAAGTATTATTATCATCATTTAACAGATGAGAAAACTGAGGCTCAAAGATGTTAAGTCAATTGACCTAGGTCCCACTCCTA
>PVKU01001746.1:199988-274223 GCA_004027475.1 Anoura caudifer
AGGAGCACCAGAGGCTCTCTAAGAAGGTACAGAGATTACAAACTGAGTCCATCAGCCAAATGACGCCCAAGGATGGGCTGAAAAGTGTATGCCTTTGGATTTTTCCTGACCAGATAAACCATTGTGGAAAGATTTTTATCTTGAAAAATCTAACGATTTGACCATGCTAGGCCTTTGTTCCTTCTAGAAAAGACCGGATAGAGGGCTGGCCCTGCCCAGTGCCCTCCAGGTGTGTTCTTCGGCCACCTGGGACTCTTGGATCCTTGAATGTGGCCTCTTCATTGGTGAAGACAGGCTTTGGAGCAGGATCAAATACCCACTCTGTTCCTCATTACCTCTGGGGTGTTCAGTAAATCACTTCACCTTGTTCAATCACAATGTCCTTATCTGTAAAATGGGATAATAGGAGAACCAACCCCTCATAGAGCTGCTGTAAAAGGCACCCAACACAGGACCTAGAAGGTGGTTGGCACTCTCTAAATGTTTGCTGCTACTGCTGTTAAAAAGATGAGGACAGCCCTGGATGGTGTGCAAAACAAAAGGTCGCAGGTTCAGTTCCCAGTCAGGGCACATACCCAGGTTGTGGGTTCGGTCCCCAGTTGGGGCACGTGCAAGAGGCAACCAATCAATGTTTCTCTCTCTCGTTGATGTTTCTCTCTCTCCCTTTCTCTCTCCCTTCCCCCCTCTCTAGAATCAATTAAAGAAAAAATTAAATTAAATTAAATTAAATTTATAAAAGAAAGAAAAGAGGAGGACAGGTGAAGGGAACCTCTGCATGTAAGAGAGAGAAGAGTGGACTCAACCCCTCTCTTCTCTCCCTTGCAGAGCGCACGAAACATCCAGCTGACTGTGGAGCAGTGGGGTTACCCAGACTTCATCCTCATCGTGAACCCTCATCAGACCATAATGGAAGTTAAGGAGAAGATCCGGTGGAGGCAGGGCTGCTCTGGCCTGCAGCGTCTGTCCTTCCAGCAGCCCAGCGGCAAGAGGCAGCTCCTCAGCAGCTGCAGCTCCTCCCTGGCCGATTTCGGGATCTTCTGCGACACTCGCATCTCTCTGCTGGAGACCGTTGCCTCCGAGATCCAGGTCTTTGTGAAGAATCCAGGTGGTGGGAGCCATGCCTATGCCATCGACCCCAAGAGCTTCATCCTGAGCCTGAAACAGCAGATCGAAGACAAGCAGGGTATCCTCCGAAATCAGCAACAGCTGGAGTTCCGAGGCCAGGTCCTGCAGGATTGGTTGGCTTTTGGGAGCTATGGTATCAAGGACAGCGACACCCTCATCCTCTCCAAGAATGTCAGAAAGGTTCCATTTGTACCCAGCTAGTTTCTTCTGGTAAACCTCTCTGTGTGGTTCTGCCTTCTCATCCAGGACTCATCCTATCAATCACTCCTTCCAGTTCTCTGCTGGGGAGGTCTCATGTCTTCACCACTTTTGTAAAGAGTTAGCCTAGCCCTCCCTGCCAGTGGAGGAATGAGAAAGGGTGTGAAAGATTAGATATACAAATGACCAGACCATATATGACAACAGAATTCTGACCCACAACCTCTATAGCCACCAGTTTCAGAAGCCAAACCACCACCTGTTCATCAATCAACCCAAAACTGTCAGGACTTGGTCAATAACTGCCAGCTTCCCTAATCTTCCTCCTACCCAGCCCCTTCCAACTCAGGACCAACCAGAGAAAGCCAAATAAACTCTCTAGTGATCACATAGGATGAAGTCCTGCCTCTAGACAGCCTGCCTCCAGCTTCCCTATGCCACCAACCTCAATCAGGGTGCACACCTGAGGCCTTCTCAACTTTCCACTGGAAAATTTTCCCATTGCCTGTCTTTGAGTCTCTGCCAAATGCAGGGGATGTTGGTTGACTCCCTTGTATAGCAAGTTGGGAATAAATAAAGTTTGTTCATTCTATTTTGGATGATCTTCATTTCTTTCCACGGGTGCTAATGCTGTCCTACTGGTGATTGCTTAATCCTTTGAGCCTCTCAAATCTGGGAGTGAAAACTGGAGACACTGAGAAAGAGAGAAGCAGTCTGGGAGAGCAAGGATGACTGTAAAAAATCCCATGGATTTTTGTTCATTCAAGGAATGACATTTATAACCTTTTCCAAGTGTTATAGTAATACCAGGTGGAAGAGAATGGTTTTAGCAGTTAGGAAAAAAAAAGGCAAATCTGGGGTTTGGCCACTGAAGTTTATTTATAATGATGGGAGGGTAAAAAAAAAACAGATGAGAAGTTATTTCACATTACAGACCTCCCCCCCACCCCACCCCAAAGCCTGATGCTTGCTTACCAAGTCAAAAAAAAGAGGCACAGTTGATTCACAAACTGGAGGTTTGAAATTGAGTAAGACAGTTATAAAAATCCAGCTGTGCATCAAATCACCCAGGATAGCCTCTCAAACTTTACTGTACATCTTGGAGAACTTATTTAACTGCAGGTTGTGATTAAGTAGCTCTAAGCTGAAGTCAAGACTCTGAGTTTCTATCAAGCTCCTGAGTATTGTGCATGCTGCTGGCTCGCAGATTATACTCTGAGTAGAAGCCAGACCCCGGCATATTGAGGAAATGCAGAATCCTGGGTCCCACGTCCCAAGAGATTCTGATTTGGTTAGTTTTTGGTTAGGCGCAAGAATCTTCATTTTAACAGATTTCCTAAATTGTTTCTGATTCCCAGATGGATTTCAGAATTCCTGGAATAAATGAGTAATATTGAGACTGCGTTAAATCAAACCCTGGGGAGAAACAAGTATAAAGAACACATGGACAAAAACTAGGGGGGTGGAAAGGGGAGGGAGGTGGGGAGGGCTGGGGCGGTAGGCTGGGATGGGAGGAAAAGACAGAAAACTGTACAAGAACAACAATTAAAATTAAAAAATTAAAACAAAAACAAAACAAAACAAAAAAATCTTGGGAATTTAGGCATTAACCCCTGTGTGACCTTAGGCAATTCCTCCCCCTCCGTAGGTCTCATTTTCCTCATCAAGAAAACGGTGGAGCCCTGGCTGGTGTGGCTCAGTGGACTGAACACTGGCCTGCAAGCCAAAAGGTTGCCTATTGAATTTCCCCGTGAGGGCACATGCCTGGGTTGGGGACCAGGACCCCATTTGGGGGCATGCGAGAGGCAATCGATCGGTGTTCCTCTCCCTCTCTTTCTCCCTCCTTTCCCCTCTCTCTGAAAATAAAATAGTAAAATCTAAAAAGAAACGAGAAGGGTGGAGCAGTTGTTCTCTTCGGCACTTCTAAATTCTTACTTTTTGGGAAACTCCCGACAATTCAAGGGCCCTTGGCGGTCTGAGTCTGAGAACTACCATCCCCACAATGCCCTGCGCTTCTCCACTCCCACGTGCGGCCCTGGGAGGGTACCGCCAGTAGAGGAGCTCCCCACCATCCTTTGCGGGGGTGCGAGAGGACGGCACCCCGAGGTCCCATGAGCGATTTGGAGAGCAGCAGCAGTAGCAGCGATGCGGAGGAGCTGGCGCGGTGCCGCGAGGCCGCCATGCCGGCCTGGGGCTTGCAGCAGCTCCCGAGACGGCTGGAAAAGAAAAGATCCGGTAGGGGGCTGGGTTCACGCAGTCTGGCCGGAGGGCGCTGGATCTTCCCTTGGGGCCTGAGGATGGATGTTGTGGAAGGAGTCACTGGGACTCGACTTCTTTGTCCGAGAGACCTGCAGGGACGAGATGGGGCTCAGTTTAAGGCGCGGGCTGCGGCAGCAGTGCGGGTTGCTTCGTTGTCCCAGTCAGGGAAATGGAGGCACCCGAGCGTCTTTTGGCTCAGCCCCCTTTGGGTCATCAACACTGCTGCACACTGGGCAGCCCGCTGCCTCTCCGAAATGACTGCGACAGCCCACTCTGTGGATTCTCACAGCCTTTCCCCGGCCGCGACACGTTTCCCACCCTGGGGCTGCCAGTGAGCGGTGTCCAGCATAGCCCTGAGCGTGACTCGGGTACCCCGGGAATAAGTGTGAAACCCCTCACCACCGGGGTACCGAGTCGTAATCCAGAAGGTACATCACTGTGGAACGGGAACAGTATTTCATCTTTGCTTTCATTAACGTCTCTTGGAAGTTTGGCACCCCTTCCCATGTTTTATGAGGGCCACAAGCCACACGTGACTTGGACAGTACCTGTTATTTTGTCCTATCAAAAGTTACAGATTTTCATATCCCATCACCGTCTTTGCAGATATGTGAAAATATTTTATCCACAATAAAATGGTGGGGAGAATTGTTTACACTCATTCCTGCTTTAAAATTACAATAATTTGTAGGCCCTAGATCTAAAGATCTCTAAATCTTATATAATGCATTAAAAAAGAAACATATATATTAGTATGCCAGATGTGGTTTTTTACTGTTAAGGTAACTGAGTTTCGGTGTAATTGGTTTTCTTTGTAACACTGTGTGTGTGTGTGTGTCTCTGTGTGTGTGTTTTAATTGTTTTAGAGAAAAAGGAAGAGAAAAATGGATTTGTTGTTCTACTTATCCATGCATTCATTGGTTGATCTTGTATGTGCCCTGAACGGGGACTGGACCCTGCATCTTGGTATATCAGGACGATGCTCTCACAAACTGGGCTACCTGACCCGGCTATTGTGTTTCATTTTATTCATTTAAGACATTATTCAGAGAAGGGGTCCAGGCTTTACCAGACTGCCAGCACAGGCCAGGACCAGGCATGGTTAAAACCCCCTGCTTTTGTGTGAAGCGGACTTGCAGGCTCTTCAGTAATCCATTCCCTGCCTGCCTCTCTCTCCTTCCTCACTGTCCTGCCACCCTGCACTTCTCATAGGTAGGCTCCAGACCATACTGTACCCTCTCATCCCCGGGCACCATAACCCTGTAGTTCTCTCTTCACGTTCTATACACAGATCTGCCTTTCCATCTCCATCACTCACTAGTGGTGAGACTTGGGGCAAGATACTTAAATCTCACTGTACCTAGACTTTCTCATCTGTAAAAGGTAAACACCCCACCTGGTTGAGAGGTAATTGAGATGATGCATCTGCAGCACTTGCACATAATAAAGGCCTGATAAATGGCAGCAGTTATGTGTCTGGTTTTGCTACATGTCCCTCCTGCCCAACTTCCACTCCTTTTTAATTTTTATGTATTTATTTTTAAAGATTTTATTTACTTTTTAGAGAGAGGAGGAGGGAGGGAGAAAGAGAGGTAGAGAAATACCAATATGTGAGAGATATATTGATCAGTTGCCTCTCACATGCTCCCCATTGGGGACCTGGCCTGCAGCCCAGACATGTACCCTGACTGGGAATCAAACGGGCGACCTTTCGGTTCACAGGCCGGCACTCAATCCACTGAGCCACACCAGCCAGGGCTATTTATTTTTTTAAAGATGTTATTTATTTATTCTTAGAGACCCCAGGCTTTTTTTTTTTTTTTTTTCACCTTGAAAATTAATTTTAGGACAACATATACTTGGATAAAGGTATGCAACATTTATTTCGCACCAAGAGACCATTGCCAAGAACTGGGGATATAAAGATTTAAGAAAGCAGATCGTGTGCCCCAGTAGCTCACAAAGCCAAGAAGAACATGAACATGGAAAGTGTTCAAAGCAGTATAAAACTTCACTGTGCCCTCTCACTAACTGGAAGTTTTGTTATCGTATCCACATTTTGTAGATGAGGAAACAAAAGCTTGGGGAGGTAAAGTGACTTGCCCAGGGTCACACAGCTTGTCAGTGGAAGAGCCAGGGCTTCACTGAACTCTGTGTTCTGGGGCCTGGGGTCTAACACTGCTTCTGTAGCATGACAGCACCTCGCATTCATTGCTCTGTAGTTAGGATGGAGGAAACGCCCTTCTCCCTTGTGATTGCACACTCAAGAAACATGACCAAGTGTGCAAAGACTGTCCATCCCTGGGATTCACATTCCCAACTTCAGGACCACCAGGCACTTTGTATCTGTGTTGTGGTCCAGAACACATGGGCACAGACCACAGTGCCAACTGTGTTCTCTGGAGTTGCTTAACCATGGCCCTGCATTGGGTCCAGAGTTACCAAGTGTCCATCTTGTTCAGGTAGCCCCTTAAGTACATAAGCACATTTTGCCCCATTACTCAAGTCAAAATCTTTCATTCATCTTTCATACTATCTATCTAGTCCATCAGCAAAATTATGTTGACTCCATCTTCAAAATATGCATATCCAGGGTCCTGCCACTTTGTAACATCTCGTTTATTGCAGCAAAGTCCTTGCTTCTGGCCTCACCCCACTAAACCTCCAGCGGCCCCTCCCTTCCTTCAGGGCCCACATCCTCACAGTGGCCCACCAGACCCCCGGCCCCGTTCTGGCCCCCATGAGCTCCTTGTTTCTCCTACAGCCATACTGGCCTCCTTGCTGACTCCAAAAAGCACCAGACAGATTCTGCCTCAGGGCCTTTGCAGGTTCTTGTCCTTCCACCTGGAAGACTCCACAGGTGTCCACTTGGCTTCTTCCCTCACCTGTCCCTTAAATTTCTATTCAAATGTCACCTATCAGTGAACGCCCTCCCTGCCACCTTTATAACACAACTCCCTGCCCAGCACTCCCTACCTCCCTCCCCTGAGGTGTTTTTCTCCCTATACTTAGTGTTTAATTTTACATATATAATTCTGTGTGTTTTTGTCATCTCTCTCTGCTAGCTAGAGTATAAGCTCCATGAGGGCCGGATCTTTGTCTAAGTCGTTTAGCTACTAGAACTGTACCTGGGTTATATTAGACCTCCGGTGTATGGTGGGTGAATGGCCACCAGCCCAGGAATCCCCAATGTTTTGAAAAGTGTGATCAGTGTAGTGGAGCCACCTTCTTTGTCCTCCACAGCGCTTAGCACACAGCCAGGTAGGTACCTAGTGGGAGCTCAATAAATGCTGGAATCAAATTAAACTTAGACTTGCCTGCTCGGCATGGTGGTGAAGAGAAGGGCTCTGGAGCTGGTTGACTGTGTCCTCATCCCAACTCTGTCACTTATTAGCTGTTTGACTCTGGCCGAGTTATTTTACAGTTTCCTTTTCTGCTAAATAGAGACAATGGTGACCCCTCTGATGGAGTGGTTGGGAATATGCAATGAGTTATACGTGTAAATCACTTAAAATCATGCCTGGCACACAACAGATATTGTTTTTATCATGTCCTCTATAAATGCCTCAGATTTTCATTATTTCCACAGATGCTGTGAATAATCAGTTGCCAAGCACCCAGCCGAGCCTCAGGTACTGTACACTCTGGGTTCAAGTTCGTATAGTCATTCAACAAATATCGACTCTCTGCTGTGTGTCAATGCTAGGTTAGACCATGGGATAGCGGGGCGAACGGGACACATGTAGTCCCTGCCCTCACGGGGGCAACTCCTGAGTGGGCAGCCAGTGAGGCCCTTCTGTGTATGTTGTAGGCAGAAGGTGGATGAGCATGAGCAAGACGGCAATGAGCTTCAGACCACCCCCGAGTTCCGAGCCCACATAGCCAAGAAGCTGGGAGCCCTGCTGGACAGGTAACCAAAAGTATACCTTCTCTTTTCCCACCCTTATGAATAGAAACAGTAATGGCTTGCATTGGCTAGGAGCTCACATAGCGGAAGTAGGTGCTGTAGCCAGCACGGTGGTGTATGTCCCCTTATGGCACTCATAATCACCTAGCCACGAAGGTCCTCTCATTCTCTAGATGAGGAAACAGAGGCTCTTCGCAAGGAGAAGCCTTTTCTTGAAGTCACAGGGAGTAAGGCACAGTGGTGGGGACTCCACCTGAGTATGTTTGTCTCCAAAGGCTTTGCTCTTAAGCACCATGTGGTCCTGCTGCCATGAGATGAGAGGGGAACCTGAGAAGCAAGAGCTCCTTCCTGAACGGGTAGGGGCAGGCAGAATTGTGTATGTCAGGCCCCATGCCAGTTCTCTTACTTACGCTTGAGAATACAACTTGTCAAGGTCTAGGTCAGCATTGCTAAAATAGGCACCAAGGAAGACTAGTCCGAGGTGTGACGAGAAAAAAAGGGTCTGAGGATGAAGAAGTTGGGAGGTGTGGCAGTCTGCACCCCTCTGTGCCCGTAGAGACCATGGTTCATACTAGGATATCCAGGGCTCTGAGAAGATGTGCTGTACAGAGAACTGTGGGCTTTCTTCAGCCAGGAGTTTCTAGACTCATTTTCTGGGCTGCAGTGCCTCTGTTTCATGGAAGACTGAGAAGGTAACCTGGGACACGTCTCAGGTTACACTGGTCTAGACCCATCCCTGATTGGCAGAGCAGATTTTGAAAGGGAGGTGAGGATGTTCAAGCTAGCATCCTTCACTTGGAAGCAGATATCAGAAAGGACAAGGGAGCCCTCCCAGGGTGTAAACCGGCTGCTCTTCCAAGACAGGATGTCGTTATTATATGAAACCCTTATTATATAAAATGTTAAAGGGACTTAGATAAGAAAAAAGAAGATAAAAATATGAATAGTAAAATGACAGTAAACTCACAATTATTAACAAACACACCTAAAACAAAACAAACTAAGCCAACAGCTAGAACAGACACAGAACCATAGGAATGGAGAGCACCTGGAGGGTTAGCAACAGGGGAGTGGGAGGAGGAGAGAGGAGGAAAAGGTACAGAGAATAAGTAGCATAGGTGGTGGGTAGAAAATAGACAGGGGGAGGGCAAGAATAGTGTGGGAAATGTAGAAGCCAAAGAACTTATATGTATGACCCATGGACATGAATTAAAGGGGGGGGGGGGCATGTGGGTGGGAGGGGGTGTGCAGGGCAGAGGGGAGTGATGAGGGGAAAATGGGACAACTGTAATAGCATAATCAATAAAATATATTAAAAAAAAAAAAAAAAAAAAACCAGGCCTCTGAAGTCTGAATAAGGCCAATGGATTATATCAAGTATCAGTGTAAGCTTTCTGGTTGTGATACTGAACGGCAGTTATGCACAATGTTACCATAGGGAGAAACTGGGCAAAGAGTACATGGCATCTGTATATTTTCTTGGATCTGCATATCAGTCTACAGCTATCTCAAATTTTTTAAAAATTAAAAATTAAAAAAATTAAAAACCAGGTCCACCCTGCTTTTTAAGCTGGCCTCTGAATCATGTCTCCAGACTGATCCTATTTCCCTTTTCTCGCTTGCTGTCGGGAAGCTCTGGGTAAAATGTGTGTCCTCTCTCTAGCAAGCGTATAGGACTTCCGAATCACACTTTGACTCTTTCTGTCCCCCCTGCGTTTATTTTCTCTTTTCTCTCCTTGAAATTATATTCATTTTGTTGTGCTGTGAGTATCTTAAAAGCCCTCAGCATTTTCTGGAATAAAGTGGAGTGGAAGCAAATGAAGAAGAGCAGTGTGGATTGGCAGGGGCTGTTCAACAGGTTATGGCTACAGGGTTGGCCTGCTCCTCAGGCCAGTATGCTGCCTGCCTTGGATTTTAAGATGACATGCCGCATCCCCTCCATTTAAAAAAAAATCGTTTTACATTTTTAGCCATGGCCTGTGTGGCTGAGCATCGTCCCGCAGACCAAAAGGTCACCAGTTTGACTCCTGGTCGGGCCACATTCCTGAGTTGCAGCTCGGTCCCCTGGTCGGGGCACATACAAGAGGCAACTGATGGATGTTTCTCTCCGGCATCAATGTTTCTCTCCTCCTCCTTTCCCTCACTTCCCCTCTCTCTAAAATCAAAAAATTAAAAATAAAAAATAAAAAATGTTTGTTGGTACCCAAAATCTCATCCTATTGACTGTCTCCTCTTTCCTTAGCTCAATTACCATCTCCGAGGTTGTACAGGAGCCAATGAAGGCTGAGGCCTGGAAAGTACCCCCAGAGGATGATGGTAAGTAGCTACACTGTTAATATCAGCTGTGTTTAGTAAGCACCTGCCCTGTGTCTGGAGCTGGGAGATACAGTGTTGCTGTATCACCGCCTCTCATCCATGCAGCCTGCTCGGAAGCAGGTATCATGATGACACCCCCACTCGGAGGGGGGGACTGGAAGGGACGCTGAGGCTCTGAGGAACCTCAGAGCCTCTGAGGAATGAAGGCGCTTGCCTGAGCTGACCTTCCCTGTCACCCTGGGCAGGAGCGCCTCTCCTCCACGCTGCACAGCCTCACCTATCTGAGTCTGTCTGTCCCATGCCAAACTCATCTGCCACTTTGGAAGCTTCCTTAGGCAGGAGGCCCCCTACTGGCTTCCACACTGCTGACCTGATTTGGCAGCTGCCGTGCCTCAGCACCTCGTCCTCTGGCCCCAGCCATCCCCAAGCATGCCTGTCACAGGAGGCATCACTTTGTGATCAGACAGAGCGGGTCCTGGGTCTTCGCCTCTGGACTAGGAGCACCTTCAGGGCAGCAGGCAGGGCAGCCTTGGCATCTGGGTGAGAGGTTGTCACCTGGCCGTGCTGACTCTGACCCTTTGGGTTTCAGGCTTCCGCCTTTTCTTTACCTCCATCCCTGAAGGCCCCGAGAAGACAGCTGCTCCCCAGCCCCACCGAAAGAGATTGCCTTCCAGCTCCAGGTGAGGTCGCACACCTTCTCCTCAAGGTCCCTCATTTTTGCCCATTTTTTGTGTTGGCCATTGTCCCAGGATAGCCAAGCAGACTTCAGTAGGTCCAGGCCAAAGAGGGGCCCCGTTGGGGAGCTGCTGTCAGGTAGAAATGGTACCTCCGTGGGAGGGGAGAGGTTCAACTGGGGGCTGGCGTTGGAGATTTCCTGCTTTCCAAGCACCCGTGCTGTGCCAAATGCCTCACCCCTTGGACTTCCTTGTGAGGCCTGGGGTCCGTGAAGATCCCCATTTTGTAGATGAAGACACAGAGGGTCAGAGAGGTGACTCCATGAGGTCACCTGGCTAGGAAGTGGAGAAGCCAGTGTCGGAACCCAGGTCCGCCACACTCCTGAGCCTGGGCTCTCTTCCTGCCTGCCCCTGTGGCCTCTCTCTGGTGGCAGCTGTGGGGCTCCGTCCCAGCTGACCCAGACTGCCCTCTCCTTGCAGCAGCGAGGACAGTGATGAGGAGAGGCAGCGGTGCCGGGAGGCAGCTGTGTCAGCTTCTGACATTCTCCAGCAGTCCGCCATCCACGGCCCTATGAAGGTGGAAAAGGAGGCGAAGAAGAAGAAAAGAAAGTCGAAAAAGAAAGCCAAGAAGGAGGCCAGTGCGGACTTGACCACAGCCACCACCACCACAAGCAAGGCCACAGTCAGGAAGCAGGAAAAGGAGTCAGCCAAGTTCAACGGGGACGTGTCACTTGGGACCAAAAAGAAGAAAAAGAAGAAAAAGGCGAAGGCCAGTGAGGCTTCCCCATGCCCACTATGGAAGAGTGCAGCAGCTGCACCTGCAAACTGACCTCGGGCATGGGGCCCACTGGACGGGCCTTTCCCAGGGCTCGGCTGGCAAGTCCAGACTCTGCCCATGATTTGGGCTTGCCCAAGAGTCAGGGCAAAGCCATGGTTGTAGAGTGAGAAGCCTAAGCAAAGCCTGACCTCCTGTGCTTCCCCAGGGAGGGCTGGGGCAGACCTGTGGAACCAGAACATTCCATGGGCTCGGGAGGAAGGAGCCTTCCAGTTATTCAAGACTGATGCTGAGTGGCAAAGCCCGGTCTCCCCGGTCCTGACTGCAGGGAGCAAGTGAAGGGAGACCTTTTCCTTCTCCCCCTCCTCCTTAGCCTGGTGTGGGGGGCAGTTGTAAGAAAATGAGGGAGGGGTCCTTGAGATGCCAAGGCCCGAAGAGTTTGTACTTCTCCTCTATGCCACCTAGACCAGATGTAACATTGTCTGAAAAAGAAGAGGTTTTTATCCCCTCGTTTTCCAGAATTTTCTTTGTCCACGTTTGTGAACATGCCACACACAGTCTTGTCCCAACCAGGTTATCAAAAATAAATTGTCAGACAGAACATGTAACAAAGTGACTTGGAGGCTGCCTCCTGGTCAGTGCTGAGTCTTAACGAGACACTTTAAACAAGCATCCCACTGGAGAGTCCTCCTGCCTACACCCCAAGTTGGGTTTCTGTACCCCAGCTTTAAGACTTAAGAAAGTGTGACAGCACACAATTGTAGGCTGGGTTTTGTGCATCAGGGCTGTCCTGCAAGGAGTAGAAGGTCAAGGTGAAGGTAAAATTCTGGCTTTGTTGCCTTGCCTTAGAGATTTGGCAGAGCAAAAAAGACAGGTGGGGTATGGGAGTGTGTGCTGGACCTGTCTCTCCTCCGGCCTCTGGCCTGCCTCCACCTCCCTCTGCCTGCCCAACCTATCTGGGCAACGTGTGGACAAGCAAGAAATTTCCAATCGATTCCTCATTTACTTTACTAAAAGTTAAATAATGTACAGGCTTGCCCTTAGCTGGCTGCAAACTGCAGGGGCTGCAGCGCTTCCTCAGCCCTGAGATGGAGGTGGTCTCCAAGGGCCAGGTTATTGCTGCAGCCTCAGAGCCCTGGGTTTACACTCTCAGGCTCCTTGGGGCTGTATCTGCCTGGACCTCTCCCCGTCCTTCAGCCATCCAGGCCCCCAGGCTTCCAGGCATCAGTCTGGTCTACACAGGTGGCTCCTCTGTGCTGGTGTCACCTCTCTTCTCTGGGCATCTCCGTTCTGCCAGCTGCTCAGGCCTTGCTGTCTTCTGAGCTCAGCAGCTTCTCCCCCAACCAGTGGAGGGTCTGCAGGGCCCCAGAGGCCAGAGGAGCTGCCACCCCAGGACCTAGCACCAGGTACAGAGTCGCAAGGCTCCCACAGGAGCAAGAATGACTTCCTAGCCTTGAGGGGCCTTCTCAGCAGAGGCAAGAAGCCAGGCTGGCATCAGAAGGCATGATGCTTGGGAACAAGGGAACAAATGTCCCAGAAAACTGGAGGTCTTAAGGTCCAGGGGAGGGGATGGCTCAGGATGAGGGAAACTAGAGAGCCCTTGCGCCTTCACCATCAGCATCTGAGCTGCAGGATAACCCCTCAGTTATGGGCATGAGGGGAGGGTTCTAATGGGCATGTGGGTTAATAGCAGGAAGGGGGACAGGATGGAGTGGCCTGGACAGGGCATAGGTGACAGGGTGGGGCCACTCACGGAGCTCAGTGAGTCACAGCTACACAGGCTTGTGTCCTGAGAAGAGCGGCTGGCAGAGTTCCCTCTGGGGTGCTGGGGCTCTCCGCAGGCCCGGGCAGGGGGCACCAGAGTCCCAAGCCTGTCCCACTCTTCTGAGGGACAAGGTTTACCCAGAGTGGCAGGAACAGCCGCTCCCATGCCCCGCCAGGATCAGGCTTTGCTTCCAGCTTCCCACAGGCCCCCTTGTGCACTGAAGCAGCCATGCTCGGGTTGGGGCACCTCGAGACCGTCCCTCTCTGACATTGGCAGGGATGTGTGGGTACCATGGCCTGGTTTTCAAGGGAAGGGTGGCAGCTCCATGGGACCAAAAGTTGTGCAGGCTCAGATGTTCTGGCCACCCCACCCCTACCCCCAGCAGGCTGTGTACGCTCCAGGTGCCAGCCCCGGGAGGCAGTTGCTGTGGTTACTGGGAAGAAGAGGCCATCTGCGTGGAGATGAAAGTCTCAATGACGCTGTGGTTGGACGGCAGCAGATGGCTGTGGCCATTGGTGGATTCGGAGCTCTGGTACAACACTAGGCTGCTGGAGGATACTGCAGAGGCAAATGAAGCTGCTGGCTGCCCTCCAAGCCCATGCTGACCCCTCCCACTCATCCCTGGGGGCACTCAGGACAGGGGAGATGGGACCTCATCTTATTAACCCCCAGATGGGCTCTGAGGCCACTCAGAGAGTAGCCTCCCCAGACCATTTTAGTGGGAATGTTGGAGAAGCCCTGGTGACATGTGTTAGCTTGGCTAGGCCATAGTGCCTAGTCACTGACCCAAACACTAATCAAAGGGTTGCTGGGAAGGCATTTTGTTCTAACACCTATAGTCAGTCGCTTTTGAGTAAAGGAGATGCCCCTCAGTAATGGGTAGGCCTTGCGCAATCAGTTGAAGGCCTCAGGAGCCAAAGCAGGACTGCTGTGTCCACTCCTGCCTGTGAGGCCCGCCCGCTGACCAGCCCCACAGCTTTTGGACCTGTCAGCCCCCACTCCCTCTCTGCGTCCTGTGAGCGAGCTCCTCAAATGTGCATGTATTCCTGTTGCTTCTGTGTCTCGGGAGAAGCCTGGCTGATTCAGATGGTTAAGAGAGAGCAGGCTTGGAGTTTGGACTTGGGTTCAAGTCCTAGCCCTGCCACCTCGTAGCTGTCAGAGGTGAGGCCAAGTCCCTCACCTCAAGTGTCTGCTTTCTCATCTGTAAAATGGGGGTGATGACACGTGCCTCATGGGGAAAGCAGAGAGCCTGGACCACAAATCCCTCGGTAACTGTCACTGCAGCCACCAGGGCTGCAGGGAGGAACCTGAGGCTCACAGAGCGGGACACCTTGCCCAAAGTTTCTCACTTAGTAAGCAACTGCCCGAGGCCTCAGAACCCAGCAGCCTGGCTCTAAAGTGCCTGGTCTTCACCATGACCTTGCAGGTTGCAGACCTGGATTGTAGGGGGCTGGAAATGAATGGGTTGAGTAGGACACGGTGGCCTGAAGAGCCCACTCTCTGTCAGTATGGGGGAACATGAATCCTTCCAATTTTCCCAGAGAAATGTGGATTTCTTTGTGAAAGCTCCTGATTTTTAAATGTCGGCAACAATTCAAAAAATGCTAAACCCTAAAACAAACCAGCACACCCAGGAGCCATGTCTGGCCCCCATCCACCCAGTTTCCTCCTCTTTCATGACTTCGTCTTGTTCCTTAACCAGGTCAATGAGATGTTTCTGTAAGATGCTCCCATTTTGCACACCCCTCTTGACTTACTTCAGGGGAATACAGGGTGCCCTCCTAAATCTGCCTCCTGCCCCACACCCTGTTTGCCCCATGTGCTGCACACACAGCAAAGGAGGGGGCGGGGCAAGGCCACGCACCTGTGGGGCTGGCGCTGAGCCTATGGGAAGGCTGCAGCTGCTGGATGCCAGCAGAGTCCTGGCTGGGGATGTGGATGGTGGTGGCCTGAGATGCTGGCGTGTGAAGCCCAGACTCACTGGAGGCCTCGGTGTCTGAGGCGAAGACCTGGGGAACAGAGCAGCCTCCTGAGTCCCCAGGGGGTTCTCTGAGGAGGGGCCCGAGGGAGGGGCTGGGGCAGCCCTGGGCCTTACCTGCTTGGTGGGTGTGAGGCTGGCCAGGGCACTGAGGTTGCCGGTGTCGGTGATGAGCATGGTCTGCGGCAGCAGGCCCGTGTGGGTGTACTGGGCCACCTCTGGCTTGTGGCTGTAAAGGGCTATGCAGGAGGGAGAAGACAGAGGAAGAGAGAGAAGGTACAGACATGGCATCCTGGGCTCGGCCAGACCTCTCCCAGGATGGCCTCAGGGCTGAGTGCTCAGGGGAAATGGGGTGGGAGGCCTGGGAAATGGCCTGATGGGGCTCAGGGCCGATTTCCCACACAGAGCTCCAGATAGAGGGTTTGAACGCTCTCCCCAACTACCAGGGCCTGCTCAGCCTGGCTTGGTGGAGAGAAGCCCGGGAAAGGCCAGGAACCCAAACCCAGCTCCTCCCGCCACCTGGAGACAACAGGATTGAAAGGGAAAAGGAGGCACAGGTGCTCTTGTCCTCAGTGCAGGCCTCGGGGTGGGGCAGGGCAGTGTCCCATGGGGGGTGAACAGGGCAGAGGGCAGCCTATCTCCACCTCCAGGATGCCTCTCCAAAATGTAACCCAAAGTTTCACCCATAGCCGCCCCCCCAAAAACAGACACTTCTCACACTGACAGACAAAACCATAACCACATCACACGTGTAAATACATGCAGGGGTGTACACTGGTCCACAATCCCTTATCCCCAGTTCCAAACTCCAAAAAGTTCTGAAAACCAGCAGATTTTCACAAGGCTGGCATGTAGGAAAATTGTTTGGTGTCAGACTCTGACCTGAGTGTGATGTGAGGTTATTTACATCTTTATTAATCTACTTGGTGGTCATCAGTTGTACCCATGTGAGGAAACTCCATGAAATCCCACCAGTAGAGGATCACAGAGCTTCTGGGTCAGTGACCACAGCCGCACACCAGGAGGGGGACACACCCCAACTCCACGGAAACAGCTCCTGTGCTCAGGACTCTCCCAGACCTCATCCTGTGCCTCTTCATCTGGCCAGTCATCTGTGTCCTTTATCATAGCCTTTGATAAACCAGAAAATCCAGACACGATGGAGGTGTAGGTAGACACACTGTACCTCCTCGCACAACCAAAAGAAGGACAACAAATTAAAAAAAAACAGAACTGACAAAATTGAACTGTTTGGAAGTCCGATGACCAAGGAGTTAAAGAAGAAACATTCATCCAGACTGGTAGAGGGGTGGAGACCAGCAGCCAGGGTGGAGAGGACTCACTGCAAGGCAGCCAATGGAGGACCAGGGTGGCTGGCGGACCTGGTGAGGCGGCAGATTGCAAACTGGGCAGTCCCACATTCATGTACAGATAAACTGGGAGGAACAACTGGAGAGCGATATAGACCACACAACCCAGGGTTCCAGTGTGGGGAAATAAAGGCTCAAATCCCTGATTGAAAACATCTGTAGGGGTGCAGGCAGCAGTGGGAGAAGCTCACTGCCTCACAGGAGAGTTCATTGGGGAGACCAACAGGGTCCTAGACTGTACGCAAACCCTCCCACCGGGAATCAGCACCAGAAGGGCCCAATTTGCTTGTGGGTAGTGGGGGAAGTGGCTGAAAACCGGCAGACCGTGGAACCAGCACTGTTGTTCCCTCTCAGGCCCCTCCCCCACTTGCAGCATCACAACCTAGCGTCGTGGGCTGCCCCGCCCCAGTGAATACCTAAGGCTCCACCCCTTACTACGTAACAGGCATGCCAAAACAAAAAAACTATGGCCCAAAAGAAAGAACAGATTGAAGCTCCAGAAAAAATACAACTAAATGACCAAGAGATAGCCAACCTATCAGATGCACAGTTCAAAACACTGGTGATCAGGATGCCCACAGAATTGGTTGAATCTGGTTGCAAATTAGAGGAAAAAATGAAGGCTATGCTAAGTGAAATAAAGGAAAATGCACAGGGAACCAATAGTAAAGGGAAGGAAACCGGGACTCAGATCAACAGTGTGGACCAGAAGGAAGAAAGAAATATTCAACCAGAACAGAATGAAGAAACAAGAATCCAAAGAATGAGGAGAAGCTTAGGAACCTCCAGGACACCTTTAAACATTCCAACATCTGAATCATAGGGGTACCAGAAGGAGAAGAGGAAGACCATGAAATTGAAAACTTATTTGACAACATGATGAAGGAGAACTTCCCCAATCCAGAAAAGGAAATAGACTTCCAGGAAGTCCAGGAAGCTCAGAGAGTCCCAAAGAAGTTGGACCCAAGGAGGAAGACACCAAGGTACATCATAATTACATTAGCCAAGATTAAAATGAAGGAGAGAATTCTAGAAGCAGCAAGGGATAAAGGCAGAGTCACCTACAAAGGAGTTCCCATCAGACTGTCATCTGATTTCTCAAAAGAGAACTTACAGGCAAGAAGGGGCTGGAAAGAAGTATTCCAAGTCATGAAAGTCAAGGACCTACATCCAAGATTGCTCTATCCAGCAAAGCTGTCATTTAGAATGGAAGGGCAGATAAAGCGCTTCCCAGATAAGGTCAAGTTAAAGGAGTTCATCATCACCCAAGCCTTATTATATGAAATGTTAACGGGACTCATCTAAGAAAAAGAAGATAAAAAATAGGAACAGTAAAATGATAGCAAACTCATAGTTATTAACAACTGAACCTAAAACAAAAACAAACTAAACAAACAATGGAACAGGAACAGAATTACAGAAATGGAGGTCACATGGAGGGTTAGCAACAGGGGAGTGGGAGGGGGAGAGAGGGGGAAAATGTACAGAGAATACATGCTATTCTCTGGTAGAAGATAGGGGGAGGTTAAGAATAGTATAGGAAATGTCGAAGCCAAAGACCATATATATGGCCCATAAAAAAAAATCTACTTTCTGGAATTCTACCTTTTGCTGCAGAAATCAAATCGTGGTGCTTGGTGAGAGTGTTACCCCAAACCTGGCTGTGAGAGTTATATAATCTATGGTATGTTCACCAACATACCTTTTGAAAATCTGAAAACAGTGAATTCTGAAATACATACAGCCCCAAGGGCTCAGAGAGAGACTGTGACCAGTGTCCCCAGACATGGGCGGGCACCTTGAACGCTGATGAACACCCAGATGTATATCCACTCTCACACAGGCTCACACAGCCACACGTATTCGAATACACAGAAACCCATGCTGGCCACAGATAGTCACCTGAGCACCCTCAGAGCCCTCCCCACAGCCAACACGAGCACTCTCCCAGACTCCCACACAGCACACACACGGAGATCATCCCCACCCCCTGTGCTCACCGTGGGGGCTCTGCAGCTGGGCCATGGTGGCCATGAAGGGGTTCTGGGCCATGTGGCTCTGCACAGGAGGCATGAGTGGCTGCTGGTAGGATGGGTGCAGCGGCTGGGAGAACTGAACAGGCTGCAGGGTTGTCAGGCTGCTGCCCATGCTGTTGATGACCGGCACGCTCTGTGCCTGTGTGGAGGCCAGGCCTGGAGCAGGAGGGGCAGGGGTCAGCCAGGCTACTGCATCCACTGCCTCCCAGGGCCCTCTAGGGTGCCCTCCCTGCCCCCCAGAGCTAGTGGGTTGGGGGAGGAGGTGTGACAGATAGGAGGTACCTTTGCACTAGAACCTGTTATTAACTGAGGTCACCCTGGCAAGTCACTCCCTTTCTCTGAGCCTCTGGCTCATTATATTGGCAGGAAGTAGGTCTAACTAGGTTCCCTGGAGCCCTGGGTTCCACAGCAGTCAAAAGTCCTGGGGCCCTATCCAGATGCTCTCCATCCCACCAGCTTACCAATGACCAGAGTGGAGGTGCCTGTGTTGGTGAATGTAGAGCCCAGAGAGGCGGGCTCACCAGGCCCGATGGCCATGACCCCAGGAAGGGAGGCCATGATGAGGTTCTGGGGCTGCTGGTTGAGGCCTGGGGATGTTTGCTCCAAGCTGTGCAGTGCTGTCAGGGTGCTGACGGGAGGCAGGGGACCCCCTGTTGCTGAGACCTTGGAGGGAAAGCCAAGCTGAGTGAGGGCAGGGCCCCCCACCACTTCCCTGGGGACTGTGTCTCCCAACCAGGGGAAAAGGGGGTTAGAAGGCAATACTCACCAGCTTGGCTTCAGTGCTCAGCAGGTTGTGACTGGGCTCCAGGCCTGTGGGGGACACTTGGTGCAAGGGTGCCGATACTGTCACCAAGGACCCGCCACTGCTGGAGGGCACTTCCACCCCCTCACTGGTGGCAGGCTGTCCATAGCGCACACCTGGGGCAGGAGCAGTAGCCAGCCTCAGCACCCTGTTTGCCTGCCCTCCAGGGCCCTCATTACTCCAAACCACATCAGTTTGCTTAGGCCCCTCGCCTCATTCTTCTTTATGCAGCCAGCAAACTTCGCTTGCATGTCTGCCTCCCACCAGGTCCTGGGCCAGCTGCTTCCAATCCCTGAACACAAGGGCTGCATTTTACTAGCTCCATGGCCCCGCTGCCCAGGGCTACATACAGTAGATGCTCAATAAAAGCTGAACCAAACTGAACTGAAGCTAATACATTCAACTGCAGCAAACTGAATTGCATAGAAAGAATAAGAATTAGTTGAATGAAACTGAATCCAGTTGGATTGAACATGAACTGAATCGAGCTTGAGTTGAATTGAATGGAATCAAATCGAATTGGACTGAATTGAACTGAGCTAGCTATACTGAATTTCCTTGAATTATATTTAAACTGAGTCGATTGGGAGTCAGATTGGGTTAAACTGTACCAAGTTTAAAGGAACAAATATGTTATAATGAGTTAAGCAAATTGTGTTATAGTGAGTTGAACGGAATGGAACAGAATTGAATTGACCTGAAATGAGTTGAATGGATGTCATCTGAAATTAATGGATTGACCTGAAGTGACCCAGATCAGTGGGTGGAATGGGGTAGATAGACCTGAGTGGAGCGGAGGATGGGTTGTATCAGCAGAATGGAGAAGAGTGGAGTGGATAGAGTAGTGTAAATAAAATGGAGTGGACCCAAACCGAGGTGCTAAGAGGTTGGGGCGCCTTTCACCACCTGGGGTGGTGCTCCCTAACTCTCCCACGTCACCCCAGGTTCCCTCCACCCACTGCCCCCATTCCCCCTGCCCACACAGCACTCACCGTGGACCTTACCGGGAGAGAGGGCTGATGGGGGCAGGCCAGGGGAGCTGTGGGCAGGCAGCGCGGGGCCAGGGCCTGGCCCCGATGGTGGGCCGCTGTAAGTGTCCATGGCCAGCTTGTGCCGAAAGGCTTCTTCCTTACGCCGATTGGCAAACCAGTTGTAGACACGCACCTCTGTGACAAGGTTGGAGCCCAGCCCCTGTGCCTGTGATGGTGACACCCCTCTCTGGATGCATTCAGCCCTGCAGGAATAGCCACTGGTGAGCTTCCCAGCCAGGCATAAAGGGACCCTCCCCTGGGGCTGCAGGGAGAGTCCGGAGGAGTAGCGCTCTCCTTGAGTATTTGAGGCTAGAAGACCTGGGCTTCAGTCCCATTCCTGCAGCGTGACCTTGTGTGAGTGACTTAGCCTCTCTGCGAGTCTCCAATCATAAAGTAACAGAATTGCCATCGGGTTGCAGTGAGGATGAATGAGACGAGCACCCTCCCCTGAGCTGCTTGGGTTGTGGGGGGTGTGCCAGGTGCAGAGCTAGGCTTTGGACACGGAACAGGAGTGGAAACTGGGGCACCCCCCCCTTCCCCAGCCTTGCCTGCCCAGCAACAGCCCACCCTGCTGACTACCAGCCCTTCTACCTATTGCACTCCTCCACCAATGCCTCTCGCTCCTCTTTGCTGGGGTTCTTCTGCCTCTCATAGGCCTGGAACAAGATCTGCTGGGACGCCGGGCCCCATTTGAAACGGTTCCTCCGTCCCTTCTTGGTCGGCATCTCATCGCCCATGGGCTCCTCCATCAGCCCACCCTGCCCGGCATGGGTGAACTCTGTGGGCACAGAGAGCTGTGAGCAAGGCCCCAGCCACTCCCACCTTCCCGTCACAGGTCATGACCATGCTCCTGATTCTTTCTCATGCCCAGGGTGCTTGCTGGGCCAAAGGAATGTGCACCCAGACTTAGAAATCATTCAATCCAGAGATGACGGACACACAGCACATATGCCTATGTCCGCGGCAGGCATTACTAATCAACCCCTGCACAGTTTTCTGCTGAGCCAAGATAGAATCTCACAGGGCTCCAGCTAAGCATCAGCATTTGTCACATTTCACACGTATGCCATCCCATTTTATAGGTAAGGTACAGGGAGGCTCAATATTTTTCCTTTTAAAATCTTTTGAAAAATAATTTTCATCCTGGCTGAGTGGCTCAGTTGGTTGGAGTATCGTCCTGTGCACCAAGAAGACTGTGGGTTTGATGCCTGGTCAGGGCACATACCTATGTTGCAGATTCAGTGCCCAGTTGGGGCATGTATGGGAGGCAACCAATCAATGTTTGTCTGTCATATTGATGTTTCTTTCTTTCTCTGTCTCCCTCCCCCTGTTTCCCCTTTCTCTCTCTCTCAAATCAGTTTTTATAAAAAGTATCGTTGGATCCTGGGTGGTGTGGCTCAGGGGATTGAGTGCCAGCCTGTGAACCTAGAGGTCTCTGGTTCGATTCCCAGTCAGGGCACATGCTTGGGCTGTGGGCCAGGTCCCCAGCTGAGGGCATCTGAGAGGCAACCAATCAGTGTATCTCTCACACATCAATGTTTCTCTCCCTCTTATTCTCCCTCCCTTCCACTCTCTCTAAAAATAAATAAATAAAATCTAAAAATTTTTAAAAAATATATCCTTAGGTAAGGATTTAAAAAAGGGAAAATGTTATAGGGTTGAACAGCAGAGCAGAAAAATTGAGTCATATCTCCTGAGTAGATTCGGAGCTGTGTTCAGCATGCCAGACTTGGAAATCAAGCTTAAAGTGCAGCGTTCGCCAGTAGAGGAGAGACCCACCAGCCCTCGTCAGCTGGTTCCACTTTCGTGGAAATTAGTCCATCAGATTATCCCTGAGCAGGCCACCAAGGTTATGGGACAAACAAGTGACAGGACAGTTTTCTGAAAGGGGAGGAAGAGTCTGAGTCCAGGATATATGGATTTGGCTAGTACATCCTCTAGAAGGATGTTGGCAAGACTGCAAACGCCAGTGGCTGCTTTAGAAGGTCATCAAATTGCTGTCATAAAAACTTTGTTTTCTCTTTTTAAGACTCAGTATGTATTGCCTTTTTAAAGCCTGGATAATTAATAAAAAGAAATAGTAGAAATTATTTTATACAGAGACAGGCTCAAAAGTGTGAAAGTGCACTCGGGTGTTGGTGGGGTAGGAGGCCCGAGTGAGGAAATCCACTTTTCCCTGAAAGATAGTGCACCCAGGTTGTCCCAGGTTTGCAGTGGAGGATTCCCTGAGCATGTACTTCGTCTCTGAGCCTTTATGCATGCTGTTCCTTCTGCCTGAAACACCCTTCCCTACATCTCCATGGGTCAAAATTCGACCCACACTTTAAGATTTAGTCTAAATGTCATACTTCTAGTGTGAGCCTTCCCAATGCCCCTGCCGTCCTGAGGAAGAATAGATGACTCTCCACTCCACCACCAGCTCAACACCTCGAAGTATACTTTCTGTAGCACTCCGCACTGAGTCAGCACACCACGAGGGCTGTAAACTATAGCTCCTGCTGTTCTTGTTATCATGTTACATTACATGTCTCACTGTATCGTAGTGACCTTCTCCCCTTCTCCACCACACAGCTCTTGGAAGGCAGGAGCCCAGTTTATCCACCTGTGGCTGCCCAGAACCAACCCGACTTCTCTCCCCCAGAGGGCCATGCACAGAATAGGGAGTAAAGGCTGACTGAGTCCCCCTGACTTCCCGAGTCTGCCTGTCTGAGTAATAGGGTGGTGAAGCTTCCAGCCCCCACCCTCAAGCTGCAGACAGCCCTGGGCCTGCCAGGGAATACAGGGCTGCAGTTGGTTGTTACTTACGCTGGGCCACCTCTCGCTGCTTGCGGACATACCAGGTGTACAGGGCAGCTCGCTTCTGCGTCTTCATGGGGGTGCCCTTGTTGAGGTGCTGGGACAGGTGTGACTGGTTGAGGCCAGTGGTGTCTACCACCTCTCGCTGTGGGATGTTGTGCTGCTGCAGGTAGGACTTGACCATCTTTGCCACACGCCATGGGTCCTCCCTGGGAGGAAGGCAAGGTCAGGGCCTGCTCACTGGGGCCCTGGGTGCTAGGATCCCTGTCCACTCTGGGCATAGGGATTGTGGGTGAAAGCAGGCGTGGAGCCCAGGGCCTGGACCCTGACTCAGGGTCAGGGAGGTATGGGTACACGTGCCAGGACACAGGGACACTGAAATGTGGACATGGGGACACAGACATGGGAGAAACAGGGTCATAGGCCCTAGCCAGCTCCACACAGACACAAGAACAGGTAAAAGTTTAGAAATGGTCACACAGACATATGAACAAACTCCCACCGGAAGCAGCACAGGCCTGATGGGGACAGTTCTCACCCTTATGCCTCCTTTAGAGACTTCTTATCCCACCTGGAAAGATTATTTATACTGTGTCTAATCCATGGAGAGAAACCGTAAAGCTCCCAAAATAGGCCTGACATATATCACATCCTTGGTGTATGCATGAATGAATGAGTGAGTGGATAGATGGATAGATGGATGGACAGATGGACAGGTACACCATGAATGGGTAAACAGGTGGGTAGATGAGTGGACCAGTGGGCAAGTGGAAGGGTGGGTGGATGGATGGATGTTAGAGTGGATGGATAGTTGGGTGATGGATGGATGGTAGAGTGAATGGATAGTTGGGTGGGAGGGTGGATGGATGGATGAGGGAGACCTACTGGAAAAAAAATTAGGTGTGAAAAAGGAGAGAAATATGATTCTCTTACTTTACAGTCTGGGCCACGGAGGCTAAGAGCACTTGTGTCACTTGCATCTCTTGCCCAAGGTCACAGGGCCAGCCCAGCAGAGTCCCATCCCACCTGAAAGGATTCAGTTCTAAGTATGCCTCTCAGGTACAAATCACATGGGGTTGAAATGCATCCCAACAGTCTGCACTAAACCTGAGGCAGTGGCCCAGCCGGTCTGCCCCCAGCACCAGGTCAGGTGGCTGGTTTTCAGCAGAGTCTCGGGTGAAGCGTCACGGGCTGGTGTTCAGAGGACTTGCCGTGAGAAAAGTGTGCTGTTGGCGCACCAGAACCCCACTCTCCGGGCTGAGAGTCTCTCACTAGAGAGAACCGCGGATCTGAGGCTGTCCTTTGTTCATGTTCCTGTCCTCTGGTTGCTGTGGAAAGGATGGGGTCAGGTCGCCTCTACTATACAAATTCTCTCTTCCTTTCCTGCTGTCTCAGCCCTTCCATCTAGCCCTCATCCTGTCCTGAGCCCTGTTACAAATACATGTCAGAGAAAAGCAGCTCACTGCACCAATGCTGAACTGGGATTTGAACCTAGGTCTCCCAGATTCCAGAGCCTGCCTTCTCACACCCTTGATTCAGCAATGGGTTCTAGAAGTTGAGACTTCTGATACATGCCCATGTGACAAGTGGCATGCGTAGGAGGTGACTCGTCACCCTGTGACTTAGCCGCAGACAAGGATTAGAAACCCCCTAGTTTCCAGCAAAATGATGCTGATTAACTGAGTTGCGACATCTCCAGTCAAACAACCTCAAAAACCCACCGAGGAAGCTCTTTGTGCACCCTGATGGGGCAGAGTTCGTCTGGTAGGTTTGCTCGGCCGCTATCTGTGTAAAGTTTAAAGTGAGATAAAAGACTCCTACACATTTGCTTGTGTTTGCATGAAATAGTGGCAGGACACAGAGGACATGGCAACACTGGTGGCCTCGGGAGGCAAAGGGGGTGTTGGGGACAGGGAGAGGGGCAGTTTTCTGTCACTTCCATACTCTTTAAATCATAAAACACGTTACCTAACATTTGACATACGCAGAGAATATTTAAAACTGAATTCTAAAATACTGAAAGCAAACAAGCCCTGCAGGGCTCTGAAACCCACCCTCCCGCCCCACACTGCCTTTGCCCCTAGCCCTTCTCCTCGTTCTCAGAGGACCAGCTTTGCCTGTCGCCTGTCCCCTTGACAGCGTCCATCTGAGACGAGGGAGCCCAGAGCCTTTTGCTGGCTTTGACCCTCTGACTTCCTCCATTTTTATCAGCAGTTCCCATCTGGGCAGGGAGGGAAGGAAGGTGGGGGTGGATACATTGAAATTGGTCGGCAGTCAGTACAGCCACATGCCATATGTATAAATATGACAGCCCAGAGAATTAATGTTTCTTGAGTATTTTCTGTGAGCCAGATGCTGTGTCAAGAGCCGGTCATTTAAATCCTACAATTACCTTAGGAAGTCAGTGCTACTCCTATGTCCGTTTTACAGGTGAGAAAACTGAGGCTCAGACAGGTGAGCCTCACTTGTCAGTGAGTTCACCGGGATTCACTTTGCGCAGACCCCTCCCCCTCCACCAGACCTCTCCCCAAGCTCCACTGTCTTGCTGCTTTCAGGGTCTCCTGGGTTCCCTGCTTTTCCACCACGCCCGCTCCCTGGGCGCCAGTTAGAGCTCGGAGGGCAGGGCAGGGCAAAGTCCAGCTTTGTGCTTCACGGCAAACATGTTTATCTGACTCTGGAGCTGGGCTGCCCGCTTACCCCCCCCACCCCCCGCTGCGGTGATCACTCCCTCAGCACCCTGCCCTCCCCCCAGGACCGCCGCCCACCCTCCTCCTCTCTTCCCCAGAGAGACAGAGCCCAGCCTTCCTCTCCACCGGGCCTCTCCTGGCTCAAATGGAAGACGCACTGTCCAGCTGACCCCGTGTGTGGTCTCTGCGTCTCCCTGCCTCTCTGTTTCCCCATCCCCACCCCCAACACACACACTCAGTCTCCAAGGACCTGGCTCTTTGGGTCAGGGACGGTCTCCCCAATTCAGAACTAAGAGACCAAGTCTCCAGTTATCCCAGCCTTCACTCTCACAGGCCAGAAAATCAAAGGGACCTGGGTTCCAGTCCCACCACTGCGCCCCCGTCGCTGTAACAGGGCCAGAAACCCAGGCCAGCAGTCCCTTGCCGCCGCAGTGCTCCTGGGAGAACTGAATGCAATTCAAAGAGGCAACACGCTTACTGGGCCTGGCCCACAGTCACTGCCCAGTAAATGGAATGACGCTGTCACACTCGACACCAACAATGTAGTCCTGGGACCCCTGGCTCCACAGCAGGCGGAAGAGAGCCCAGCAGAGGAGAAGATCCGCCCACATCTGCCTCCCATCCATTCTGGGGTCAATCGGATGTTCAAGGCTTTATGACTCAGCTTGCTGGGCTCTGGGTCTCAGTGTGTCCAAGGCTGTGGAGCTGGGAGACCACCCTGAAGGCCCACCGTGTGCAGGGGAGCTGAGCTCTCAGTGCAGCCCATCCGTCTCGGTGGGAGTCTCAGCTCTGCAACTGCTCTCTGGGCGGCCTTGGGAAGCTGTTCAGCCTACGTGTGTCGCAGTTTCCTCCTCAGCTGCGAGGTGGAGCTAATGATAAACATCTCACCGGAGGAGGAAATGGGTTTAACACGTTTGTGCGCCCCTGTGCTCTCTGGAGTACTGCATGGAGGTGACTCGATGGTGGAGCTGAACATCCAGAGTGACTGGGGAGGGTCAGAACGGAGATCAGCACATCAAGGGCAGGCATGCAGCCTCCAGGGTGCTGTGCAGAGTGTGGGGTTGGCGGACCTGGGTCTAAGACCTGGCCTGACTGCTTTGCAAGAGTTACCTCGGACAAGTCACTTTGCCTCTCTGAGCTTCCATTTGCTCATCTGTAGAATGGAACCAATAGCAACCGTTTACTCTACTCACTACATAACCACACTACATGTTATCAGGTGATGTAACCCTGTTATTATTACCACCTTGCAAGGGTAACTGGGGCTCAGAAAAGTGAAATTGCCTGCCTGTGCTAGAGTCGGTGAGCTGGGATTCGAACCCTGGCAGGCTGGCCTCAGTCAGGGATATCAGATTGTCCCACCGTGGCCACCGTCTTCCTGGGTCTCTTTGCTTTGGTGCTGCCCAATGGAGAGGATCTGAGACTTATGAGGCTGAGGTTTGAGCTGCTCAGGGACTGGGAGGAGCTAGGAAGACACCCAAGAAGAAGCCCCGGGTACAGGTTCCTGCCTTGGCCATAGCAGCAGGTGGGTCCCCAGGGCCTCAGAGAATCCTAGTCACTTGTTCATTCGTGCTGTGTGCCACCCATAGGGCTGGAGAGTGGGGGTAAGAGTGGTGAATGAGGCCACACAAGCCCTGCCCCTAAGAGCTTCTGTTTTTATGGCAGGAGATAGAAAACAGACAAAGTAATGATAAGGGACAGGAGAAAGTAAAAGAAGTTAATTGAAGAGAGAGTGACTGGGGTGAGCCTACCTTTAGACAAAGCAGTCAGGGAGATCCTCCCTGAGGAGGTGACATCTGAGCCAAAGGAGGAGAAGGAATTGGTTGTGGGAAGAGGGTTCCAGGCAGATAGAACAGCATGTGCAAAGGCCCTGAGGTGGGAATCAGCGAAGTCAGCGTGACTGGAGGAAAGTGAGGAAGGGAGGACAGTCCCTCAGGAAGAGGCCAGGGAACCAGGGCAGGGAGTGTGGGTTTTTCTCATTGTCCAGTAGATAGGGAAGTGGAGGCAGGAGGCAGAGAAGAGACATGTCCAAGGTCACACAGTGAACCAGGGGTGGAGATCTGCTGTGGCCTCATGCACAGGGCACCTGGGGAGACCTGGGGCCCAGGACCCACTCTGCCTCTTCTCATACACTGCCCTCACCAGAGCGGTGGCTTCCACGGAAGTCCTGCCTCTGCACCATCCCTTCCAGCTTCAAACGCCCCCACCACTCAGGCCTTCATCTAGGGTCTCCTACCCCTCTCCTTCCAGTGCCCTGAGACTACAGGCCCCACTTTTTTCCCTCAGGGTGGTTTCAGATCCCTTTTGTTACCTGAACAATAAGTAACCCAGGTAGTTAGTTATAAACTCCGCAGGAACAAGGAGCTGGTTGATAATTTATAGCAACATCTCAAATTTAAATGGAAAGTAAATAGCATGCTGTTAGCATTAAAGAAAACCCAATCGGGTTGGGCGGGAGCACTCCAGCCTCCTCTCAGCTTGGGGCACCTCATTCTCTCCCTAGCCCCTTCTCCCCACTAGGTGTGAGCCCCTCTTTCCTCCCACTCCTCTGCTCAGCTCTGCTTCTCCAGGCCTCTCTCTATCTCCCCCAACAGCCTCTCTCTTCCTCCTCGTCTCCCCTCTCTCCCTCAGCTTCTACACCTCTGCTGGTCCCCAGGGAGCACTTTGACCTCTGCTCCCCCCTTCAAGTGCTGTGGATCAAGCCTCCCCCCACCTACCATTCTGCCAAAGGGGCTGCTGATCATGAGGCCCCACCCAGCCAGGTAAGAAGGCCCTTGGCACCCCTGCCCCTCACTCCCAGCTGAAAGCCCCCGTTCCCCACTGGGGTCCTGAGCAGATCTGGCCCAGCCCCATCCTCTTCCAGTCGCCCTTGCCCTGGGTCTGCCATGCCCAACTCTTTGCCCCTCCCCTGCAGCCCAGCAGGGCCTTTGCCCTCCACTTCCTGCCAAGTCAGGGGCCTGTCTGCTCCCCTGCCCCCTGCCCAGGCCCTCGGGAGGCCTGGAAGACCCTGAGGACTCTCCAGGCTGGGATCTAGCCCTCCCCCACCAACAGCTGGGATCAGGACCCTGGACAGAAAAGAGACAGTACCCCTGGAGTCCCGTTTTTGGGACTCTTCCTCAGAAGCCCTGCTCCCTGCCAGCTGGCCCCTGGCCCCCAAGTCCCGGTGATTGGGAGCGCTAAACAGTGGGGGTGAAGTCACTGCTGGGTGGCCCTAAACAAGCTACTTCCTTCTCTGGGCCTCGGTTTCCTCATCTGAAAAGCAGACTGATCTGTAATTTTCTCTCAGGATCCATCTCAGCGTTATCCAACACTGTACCCGTGAGACCTCAGCAGAGCACCCCTGCCGTTCAATAGAGGTTAAAGAGGCTTTGGGAAGGGGCAGCCCTTGTGGGCCCCTAGCCCCTCTCTCCTCACCCCAACCCCTGCCCTCCCCATCCCCCACCCCCGCTGGGTGGGAGGAGGTTCATTGGCCCAGGGTTTCCCAGGCCGCCATCCCTACAAGTTAATGATCACAGGCCTTATCAGAGCCTTTTGCCGTTTATAAATTTATAAAACAAAAGAGAAATAATAAAGTCTGTGGGTAATTAGTAACCAGGTTAGCTCTGCTGAGTAGAGGGGAGGCATCAGGCTCATACCCACTCAGTTCTCCGGGAGATGGGGAGCCAGCCAGTGGATGGGGGTACACAATGGGGAGGCCTCTAATGGCGCCGGCTGGTGAGGAGGGGGGCCAGAGGCAGTGCTGGAAAGGAGGGAAGTTCCTGCCCTGAGGCTTTACTTCCCTCAGGTAAGAAACACCTGGCTGAATGCTTGTGTCTCCAGGTGGCCAGGGGAGCCCCCAAAACCCCAGCTTTGCCCTCCCCCCTCCCCAGCAGTGCTTCCTGGCCCGGGAGCCTGCCATCTGAATGCTTACCAGGGAAGTTAGGGTTTGGGGTGTACAAAGAGTGGCTGTAGCTAAAAATTCCCACCCCCTCTGGTTCTCCAGGCACTTGATTTGTAAAGTCCCCTGCTTTTCCCCATTTGGAGCTCCCCTGGAGCATATGGCCGCTTCCCCAGCACAGGGCCGAAAGCCTAGGCTCACTGGGAACTCAGGAGTCCTTGGAGGGCCAAGTAGGGACTCCAGCCTCCGAGCAAAGATCCCCCCGCCGAGCTCATGGGCCCCGTCCCCCTTCCTGACACCTGGGCTGAAGGTCACAGCTCATGGAACTTGGGACTCAGCAGGGCTGGCCAGGAGCTGAGGCCAGGCCCCTTGGGTCACTTTGGAGCGGGGACAGGGAAGGGGTCCTTACTGCAGCAGGCTCTCCACCACGGCTTTCTGATGGGCCGCCTCCTCGGGGCTGAGGTTCTCCAGCTCTTTGAGGATGGGCGGCGTGAAGTCTTCCCCATCGTCGTCTGTCTCATCCTCGGAGACCCTCGTCTCCCCCAGCCCATTGGGCAGCTCAGCCAGCTCCCCTTGACCGCCGCAGGACTCCCCCTTGTCCAGGGAGCCATCTCCAGCCAGCAGGTAGGGCCCCGGCTCACCCAATGCCTGGATCAGTGCCTCTTTGCTCAGGCCCGACTCCAGCAGGGCCGCCAGGAGCTCCGTCTGCAGCTGGCTCAGTTTAGAAACCATGGCTCCACTACCACTGGGCCACGAGGCCCGGGGCCACCAAGCAGGCCACCTCCCCCACCTCGTGGGCTGTCTACTTGCTAGCCGGCCAGCAAGCAGACACAAACCAGGCTCCTTGTACCCACGCCCCCCCAAACCCCACTAGCCAAGTCCTGTGGGTACCCCCAACCCCCTACCCTGGCCCCAGCGGCTAGTGAACCAGGGCCCCTGCCCGCTCTGTTTACATTGGAGCTGGGGAAATTCTCCAAGGTTCATATTTATCCGTGTGCTTAGCGAAGGGACTGAACTTTGGACTTCAGCCCTGCAAAGTGCAGGCCTCATGGCTGCACGGGGACAGTGAGCCACGGCCTTCCACGGGAGTGGGCAGGGTACAGGGTGGGGGAGGTGGCAGTGGGGGGCCCCAGGCAGCTGGGATGGAAGGTGCTGTGAGCTAAGGGGGCCTTCAGGGGAGCATTGGGTCCCACCCCCAAGGACCTTGTTGTAGGGAGGTCAGGCTTAGGCAGTTGAGAAAAACAGCAGGTTTCCGTTGGAAACAGAAGCATCAGGGAGTTTTAGGCAGGTGGGCCAGCTCTCCTCAAGGTCAGGGAAAGGTCATATCCACTTTGGGACCCACCCCCTCAGGCATGACACCAGGCTCCCCATGAGAAAAGCCAACTTCAGTCAACTGTGTACCAGGGACAGTGAAATGTCTGAAACATGTCATTGTGTCCCCCATCAGCCGTGAGTAGGTATAGGAATTACCCTCATTCTCCAGAGGAGGAAACTGAGGCTCGAGGCCCTGAGAGGGTGAGTAACTTGTCCAAAGGCACACAGCTAACAAGGGATGAGACTTTCAGAATGGGAATAGGGTAAAGCCAGTCCGGCATTTGACTGCGAATTTTAAATGGGCACCAAAAAACTGAGTAATCAAGAAAAATAATATATTTTTATACAATATATTTAAAAATTGAAGTGAATGCAAAACCAAAAAGCATTAGAAAAATGTAGGCCCACACCACAACTTGCATGTGAATGTTCACAGCAGCCAAAAAGTGGAAAAATCATACATATCTATCAGTGTCTATGTGGATGGATAAAATAGAGTCCATCTGCCCTGGCTGGTGTGGCTCAGTGGATTGAGCGCTGGTGTGGGAACCAAAGGGTTGCTGGTTCAATTCCCAGTCAGAGCACATGCCTGGGTCCCCAGTAGGGGGAGCATGAGAGGCAACCATGCATGGATGTTTCCCTCTCTTTCTCCCTCCCTTCCCCTCTCTCTAAATAAATAAATAAAATGGGGTCCATCCATGCAGTGTTACCATAAAAAAGAAGGAAGTGCTGGTACAACATGGATGAACCACTGAAGACATGATGCTAAGTTAAAGAAGCCAAGACTCATATTCAATGATTCCATTTATATGAATAGGCAAATCCACAGAGACAGAAAGTAGATTTGTGATTGCCAGAGCCAGGGGTGGGGGGCAGGGGTGGGGACTAGAGAACAAGGAGTAGCTGCTTAACGGGTAAGGTGCTTCTCTGGGGATGATGAAAGTGTTGTAAAATTGATTGGGTGGTCCTGGCTGGTGTAGCTCAGTGGATTGAGTGCCTGCAAACCAAAAATTTGCCAGTTCGATTCCCAGTCAGGGTACATGCCTGGGTTGCAGGCCAGGTCCCCAGTTCGGGGTGTGTGAGAGGCAACTGATTGATGCATCTCTCACATGTTGATGTTTCTCTCCCTGTCTTTCTCCCTCCCTTTCCTGCTCTCTAAAAAATATATACATAAAATCTTTGAAAAAATTAAAAAAAATTGATTGGGTGACATTATACAACTCTGAATATACTAAAAACCACTAATTATGTACTATTTAATTTAGTATTATTATGTACTAATAGTACATAATTAATAGTACTAATTATGTATTATTATGTACTATTTATTTAAAGGAATGAATTTTATGATTCATAAATCTATAAAATATATTTTAAATTAATGCAAAATATTTGTGATGTACAAAATTGCAAAATTTTAAGGAAAGACAGTCTCCCACTTTTACTCACCTCTCCCTAATCCCAGCCCTGAGCAAGAACTCATCTTCACACCCCCACACACTCACCTCTTCCCTCTTCCAGTCAAAGTCTTGACAAAATTCTGCGGTATGTCCCCTGAGGTGGACCTAAGCCCCCAGAATAAGGTGTGCACACGGGCATAAGCAAGGTGGTGCTGTGAGGTGGTCCCCAGGCTGGAGCATGTCCAAAGGGTCTACTTCTCTCTGGAGTCTGCAGAACCTGGATCATGCTTGGCAAGGGAGGAAGGGGGAAGGTGCCATTGGCCCCTGCAGCCAGGCAAGGTCAGGGAGCTATGAAAACAGAGCTCTTTCCCTCAAGTCAGCTCCAGTCTGCCTTCTCAGTCTGTCCACTCCTGTACCTGGTGCTCCAGTCCCCCTTCCCCTGAATTACATCTTCATTTTATTTAAAGATTTTATTTACTTATTTTTAGAGAGAGGGTAAGGAAGGGAGGAAGAGAGGGAGAGAAACATCAATGTGTGGTTGCCTCTCATGTGTCCCCAACTGGGGATCTGGCCCACAACCCAGGTATGGGCCCTGAATGGGAATTGAACCAGCGACCCCTTGGTTCTCAGGCTGGCACTCAATCCACTGGGCCCTCACCTAATATGCTGGACAGCTGTGCTGCTCAATATAATAGCCACTGGCAACATGTGGCTACTCAGCACTTGAACCATAGCTAATGCCACTGGTTCCAATGATAATAGTTTGGATATATTAGGTAAAATTTTAAATGTTTAAAACATTTGTAGCCCTGGCCAGGGTAGCTCAGTTGGTTGGGTGTCATCCTGCAAACTGAAAGTTTTGGGTTCAATTCCTGGTCAGGGCACATGCCTGGGTTGCAGGTTCAGTCTCCAGTTGGGGCTCATGCAGGAGGCAGTGGATCGATGTTTCTTTCACACATCAGTGTTTCTCTACCTCTCTTTCGCTCTCCCTTCCCCGTTCTCTAGACTCAATAATTTTTTTTTTAATTTTTAAATTAAAAATTAGAAAAGTTAATTTCACCTTTTTTTTTTTTTTACTTTTGAATGGGGCCTACCAAAAAATTTAAAATTATGTATGTGGCTCACATTATACTTTACTGGACGGCACTGCTGTCTAATTTACCTATGTATTATGTTTGTTGTTTATGGTCTGGCTTCCTCTGCTAGAATATAAGGCCTCTGAAGGCTGGGCTTTGTGTCTGTCTTGTTCACTGCTGCATTCCCAGTACCCAGCATAGTGCCTCTTCCATACGTAGTAGTTGCTCCATGAATATTTTCTATATGACTAACAATGTCATTGCGCATTAACCGTGTACACCTAGCTGTGTGCTAGTTATGTATTAAAATGCTCAGATCAATCCTAGGAAGTAGGTACTGCTTTTATTCCCATTCTGCAGAAGAGGAAATAGAGGCTCAGGGGGGTTACACGGCTTGCTTGGTGTCCCCCAGAGCCAGGCAGCCTGACTGCACAGGATGATGCTGGCAGTTGCCCCGTGGGAAGGTGGGACCCCACCTTCCCTCCAACGAGTTCTTTTCCCTCCAATGCAAGTAGCTTTGGGGTCAGGCAGCTTCCTACCAAGACAGAATTCTCCAGTTCAGTCAGGGAGGGTGATGTGTGCTGCCCCTTCGTGGCTTCACTGGTCTCCGGAGTGCTTGGTTTCTCCTGCCAGGAGGTTGCCTACTGCCTGCAGTGGCTCCTTGGTGACTTTTCACCCAGAAAAGCAGGAAAGGTGGGGCCTGGATCCTTTGCATAACTTTCGAACTCAGTAACCCCTGAGGCCAGTAGCTGAGCTGGTGAGATGACTCTGGGACTGAAGGTGGATTTGGCTGACAGAGGGACCAGCAGTGGGTGTGGGGCAGCCTTCAGGGAGTCTAAGGGGAGAGGTCCCCAGCCCCACTACACACAGAGGCCCCCTGAGGAGGGTCCTGAGGTGAAGGGGAGGGAACCTCAGGAGCCCGACTCTGCTGTTCCACAGGTGGTGGGCATGACCAACAGAAAGAGCTGGCCCCAGCCCCTAGCCTACCCTCCCCACAGCCAGGGGACAAACCTGAATTGACTTGAGGTGGGGAGTGGCAGTTCACCTTTTTGAGAATCACACAGGACCTGGTTTAAATGTCACTGACCCCACACACATCCCAAACCCCATGCTGGGAGGCCTCAGGCAGATGAGTTCATCTATTTTGACTCATCTATAAAACAGAGATACAGTCTCCTAGACTTGAGTAAGGCAGCTTTTGTGAAGTAAAGAGCATTACGCAGGGGTCCCCCAACTGTCTGGGTTCAAGGTGCCTGTGGTGTCGCAATAATTTTTTCACAGCACCTCCCACTCCTACAAAAAAACAAGTTACATTCAGTAAGTAGTTAGGTCAAAACAACTAAAAAGTATGTATGTCCTAACAACTTAGTAGGTGCTTGAAAATGCACATAAATTGAAAGAAAACATATTTTAGTTTCTTCTTAAATAATCATAAACACTACACAACTGCTCAGACCCTGGAATTAGATTGAACGTCGCCACCTTTATTTCCTGTTCCACGCTCATTTTTGCATGATACTTGCTTTTCAGCAGAACAACTGCCATAAGCCCAGCTCCACAAAGTTGTGACGTCACCTAAAGGACGGGGCTCCACCTGACATTCAAACTGGGAACAACCTTGAGCTGGTAGTTTCCAAGGTGGCCGAAAGAGGTCGCTGTGTTCCTTTCAAAAATCCTGGCGCCAAGTTTGGGAACTGTAGACCTAGTAGATCCCTTGAACGCTGTAGGAATGCAGTCAAAGGTAGCTCTGAGCTGTACCACCATTCTCTCCTACTGGGCGAGCAGACGTTTGCAAAGCCAACGTCCGGGCAAGGCATAAGGCTTCTCCTTGGCCTTAGGTAGCTCAAGAGGGTGCTGTCAGCCAATCTCAGAGGACTCTTAGAACTCAATTACCCCCACCCCATCCTCAAGGCCCACCGGTATTCAAACTCCTATTCTTCCTCCCAGCCCCAGTACCTTTCCTTTTTCTCATGCGGACCTGAAGGTGCCTTGTCAATCCAAATTTTAAATTTTTTGGAAGCAGGGAGAATCTTGACCTTCATTTTACTGGCCTCGCCCCTGCCTAGCTCTGATCTGGGCGCATAGTGACCCTCAGGGCAGAACAAAGTTGAGGCTGTCTATGTAAAAATGTCCAAACCCATAAGGAATTTTTATAAGATTTTGTTTGTGCCAAACTGATGGCAATTGCTGGGAAGCAAGATCTCAAATGCAACCTTAGAATGGCAGTTTGCAGCTTCTTCTATGCATTTTGAATCAAGGGCGATTACATGAAGGTGAGAGAAAGCAAGGCAGGGATTAGGTGACAGGATAATAGGATTATGTGTTTTTCTTGGTGGTTTTGCTTATTTCAAAGGTGAGTTAACCTAGATGCACAGAAACAATGGACAGGATTTGCTTAAGGTAAAAATAAACCTTTTACTAAAAAAGACATATGCCTAGGGGCGTGACTACCCACCCTGACCTGCCCAGTTAGGAATTTATGATCAGATCACCCTGTCAGGTTACTTTCCATAGAACCCTGATTCACCACAAGGCAAGAAAAACACCTGTAGGAAAAGGGGCCGAGTGTCTCTGTCTGTCATCCTCTTCACACCGGCAGGGGGAGCTCTAATTCCATGCAGCAAAAGGTTCCAAACCTGCTTTATGAGAATTCCCAGTTACTGGGGTTAAAAAAATAAATAAATAAATAAAAATCGGATTTTAAATTCCACTCCACGGTTCCTGAGTCAGACTCCAGCAGAAATGCCAGAGGAGCTCTTCTCTGAACAAACACCTCAGGCAGTTTTCTCAGGATCAATGAAGTCGAGTGGCAGAAATCTGATGTCTCAGATGGGGCTTTTGCCCTGCAAGGGTTTACAAGACAGATAACTGGGTTCCAATTAAGTTGAAATCCAAAGAGATGCACTGTAATACAAGGACACGGATCAAAGCGAGCAAACAGAGGCATCGGTCGGGACTTCGCTCTTCAGCCCAGGGCACTCACCAGTGCAAACTGTCAGGCTATGCCACGACCTAGTTGTGTGACTCTGAACAAGTCCTGTAGCCACTCGGAGTCTTGGTTTCCTCGTTGGAAAGCAGGGGCAATGTGGGCCTAACCAGGTGGTTGTGAGAATTCAGTGAGTGAAACCACTGTTGTGTCTGCATGGCAAGCAGGCGATTGATTCAATGTCAGTTTTTATCCTACTAGAAGGAGCTGCTGTTTTTGAGCACCTAGTACATGCTAAGCCCTGCATTAAGTGTTTCTGTAAAGCTCTTTAACTCTCCTTTAACTTTTCGTTTTTGTTCCTTTAACTTTGACAACAACCCTATGAGGTAGGCTTATTATTCTCACTTCACAAGTCAGGAAGCTGAGGTACAGAGAGGTTAAGCAACCTGCCCAAGGTCTCCCACCTAGGGAAGTGGCAGAACTGGGATTTGAATCCCAAAGCCTGGCTCCAAGACCCAAGATGAAATAGCTTCATGGGAACAAAACTACAACATCTTTCAGGAATCATGAAAATTGCCCCTTGTCTGGGGGGAAAAGTAGACCACTCAGCTGAGTGAGTCTACAAAGTAGCTGAGGGGTTAGACGCAGGTGCAGGCTGAGGTTCCTGACCCTGCTGAGTTCTCCCAGACCGGCTTCCACATACCTGAATTCATGGGACCAGGAAGTGCCGATGCTTGGGTCTTGCTAAAGCCAGTCAGTCACTGCTGGCAGACATCCCATTGAGGGACAAATGTTAGTCATCACAGCCTCAACCTAGCACATCAGCAATTCTGGAAAACCACATTCCCAGTCCCCGCCCACTGGAAACAAAGCCTTTGTGAGGATATGAAGTGACAAGAGGGAGATTAAGCCTACCTGGTGTTCTCGGGACCCTGTATTCCAGTCACACCCATTTGCATGCCTGGCTGAGAGCCACTGAACATCCAAAACGAACAAACCCATGTGATCATGCTTCTATGTGGAGAGATAGATACAAGGGAGGCTGGAACAGTGGAGGTGTTCCAGAGACTGAGGACAGAGTGGGATGCAGGCTTGTCTTTGGTACTACATCAGCTTTATACCTGGATCAAATCCATCAGGGTTCCGGCAGGACAGAGCGGGTATCTCACGTAGATGTTTCAGGAGGCTTTTGTAGAGAGGCTTTTTACTAAAGCGGGAGCAGATGCAGGGAGTCCCAAGGGTGGTGTTGAGGCTGGGAAGGGTGGGGAGCTGTTGGCAGGCCTGGGCTTGGGGGGTGAGGGGTGGGAGTGGCCCCTGGTGCCATGGAAAGGGGTGCCCTGGGAGGACAGAGCCAAGTGACCCAAAGCTGGAGGGGGAGGGGCAGTAAATTTCTCCACCTCCACCTCCTGCCCTCCAGTCTCTCCCAGCTGGGGCGCAGAGTGATTGCCGGGAGAGCACCCTCCTCTCCAGACAGGGGCAGACGACCCCACCGCAGACGTGATAATCAGGAGATGGTGCTGTATAACGAGAAATAGATATTTGGTCTTCATCCCTGGTTCCTGACTCAGAGCTCCTAAACCCTTGTAAAATTGAGTGAACGCAACATTTTTTTGTTACACTATGTGACCTGCCCAGACCTGGAGGAAGGGGAGTATAAGGGGACTAAATAGTAATGGAAAAAAATACAATAAAGATTAAATAATAATTTTTTTTAAATGTCCAATGTAGAGAATTTTCTTAGAGAATTTATTTGACATTGGGACTTCCGGCCAAGATGGAGGCATAGGTAGACACACTATGCCTCCTCGCACAATGAAAAGAAGGACAACACAAATTAAAAACAAACAAACAAACACAAAAAACCAGAACTGCCAGAAAATCAAATTGTATGGAAGTCTGACAACCAAGGAGTTAAAGAAGAAACATTCATCCAGACCAGTAGGAGAGGCAGAAATGGGCAGTGGGGCAGAGAGGACTCATGGCAAGGTAGCAGCTAGAGGACCAGGCTGTCCTACAGTCATTTGTGGATAAACTGGGAGGCACAACTGGAGAGGGAGACAAACCCTGCAACCCAGGGTTCCAGTATGGGGAAATAAAGCCTCAAAACCTCTGATTGAAAAAAACCTGTGTGGGTTGAGGCAATGGGAGAAACTTCTAGGCTCACAAGAGAGTTCGCTGGAGAGACCAACAGGGTCCTAGAATGTACACAAACCCACCCACCTAGAAGTCAGCACCAGAAGGGCCCAATTTGATTGTGGGTAGTGGGGAAAGTGACTGAAAGCCAGCTGAGAGAGGAACGAGCACCATTGTTCCCTCTTGGACCCCTCCCCCACATAGTGTCACAACCCAGGCAAGTGGGTTGCCCCACCCTGGTGAACACCTAAGGCTCTTCCCCTTACTATGTAACAGGTGCCCTGAGATTTAAAAAAAAAAAAAAAGGGCCCAAATGAAAAAATCAAAGCTCCAGAAAAAATACAACTAAGCGACCAAGATATAGCCAACCTATCAGATGTACAGTTCAAAACACTGGTAATCAGGATGCTCACAGAATTGGTTGAATATGGTCACAAAATAGAGGAATAAATGAAGGCTATGAAAAGTGAAATAAAGGAAAATGTACAGGGAACCATGAGTGAAGGGAAGGAAACTGGGATTCAAATCAACAGTTTGGAGCAGAAGGAAGAAAGAAACATTCAACCAGAACAGAATGAAGAAACAAGAACTCAGAAAAATGAGGAGAGGCTTAGGAACCTTTGGGACAACTTTAAACATTCCAACATCCAAATCATAGCATTGCCAGAAGGAGAAGAGGAGGAGCAAGAAATTGAAAACTTTTTGATGACATAATGAAGGAGAACTTCCCCAAACTGGCAAAGGAAATAGACTTCCAGGAAATCCAGGAAGCTCAGAATCTCAAAAAAGTTGGACCCAAGGAAGCACACACCAAGGCACATCATCAAGCTACCCAAGATTAAAGATAAGGAGAGAATCTTAAAAGCAGCAAGAGAAAAGGAGACAGTTACCTACAAAAGAGTTCCCATGAGGCTATCAGCCTCAAAAGAAACCTTACAGGCAAGAAGGGGCTAGAAAGAAGTATTCGAAGTTAGGAAAGGCAAGGACCTACATCCAAGATTACTCTATCCAGCAAAGCTATCATTTAGAATGGAAGGGCAGATAAAGTGCTTCCCAGATAAGATCAAGTTAAAGGAGTTTATCATCACTTAGCCCTTATTATATGAAATGTTAAAGGGACTCATCTAAGAAAAAGAAGATAAAAAATATGGACAGTAAAATGACAACAAACTCATAGCTGTTAACAACTGAACATAAACCCCCCCGCCCCCCAAAACAAACTAACTAGAATAGGAACAGAATCACAGAAATGGTGATCACATGGAGGGATATCAGTGGGAGACTGAGAGGGGGAAAAGGTACAGAGAATAAGTAGCATAAATGATAGGTAGAAAATAGACAGGGGGAGATTAAGAATAGTACAGGAAATGTAGAAGCCAAAGAACTTATATGTATAACCCATGGACTTGAACTAAAGGGGAGAAATGCAGGTAGGAGGGAGTGTGCAGGGTGGAGGGGAATAAAGGGGGAAAATGGGACAACTGTAATAGCATAATCAATAAAATATATTTTTAAAAAATCTATTTGAGCCAAACTGACAACATATGCCAGGGAGGAAGATCTCCAAGGAATAACAGCTTTTGCAGCTTCTTTTATGCATTTGAAATTCAGGAGGGGGCATAAGGAAGATGGGAGAAGGCAAGGTGGAAATTGGATGACAAGGTAGTTAACAAGGTTATATGTTCTCTTGAGGGTTAATACTCCTTTCAAGGGACATACCTTCTGGTAGTTCAAAGGTACGTTAAACTTAGATATACAAGAACAAGGGACAGGGCTGGTTTAAAACCTTTCACTGAAGCAGTCATAGGCTTGGAAGTGAGTACCCGCCATGACCTGCCCAGTTAGGAATTTATGATCAGATCACCCAGTGAGGCTACTTTCTATAGAACTTTTTTCATCCACATCAGTGGGGTTCGTGCTGATCCTGCATAGTTACTGTCAGAACTGAATTAAAGGCTGAGGCTCCTGGAAGTCTCATACAATACTTCTACCTACAGTTTATTGAAACAAATAATAATATAAATGGAGCCCCTTTAAAGTGGAGGGAGAGCTGCCATCCCTGAGAAACTGCCTCACATGTCTTAGTCCTCAAATCTATGCAATACTAAAACGGCAAAATAATCTTTGGGCTGAACCTAAAGCAGAGTTGTATCCCCACAGCTGTTTGTTATGGCTACAGACCATTGAAGACGGTCTTTGGAATTAGCCACACTGTGTTAGCCTATCTGCCACCTGTAGAAATTCCTTCCTTGCATCGAAGAGCATTAACAAATGCTCTTATTTGGCCCTCCCAACAACTCTGTATGCCTGGTAGGAACAGCTCCATTTTCTAGATGAGGGTCAGAGATGTCATCAACAGACCCGTGGAGGAAACTCAACTTTCTGTTCCTTCTTACAGCGGGGGTGATTTCCAGCGGCCAGCAGTGTTTTGGATGGAAAAGAGCTCAAGGAGCCCTCTGGTGGACATTCCAGGGGAAGAAACAGAGTTGAAGAGACACCAGCTGCTTGTTAGGAATCCATTATTTTTGTTTTTTATTAAGTCCCATTTTCGGGAGTTCATCTATGTCTGAATATACTGGGATAATAATGCAGGTGAGTTCCCTTTAAGGAACCCAATCTGTAACAACTCAAACTTGCAAAATGGATTTGTTTATTCATTCCACAAATACTTGCATGTGGTATGTGACAATCTTAACAGTTAATAGGGCATGCCAGGCACAGCTTAAAGTGCTTTGTGGGTATTAACTATTAGTCCTGAAAAAACAATTTAGGTGAGTTCTGTTATGTCTTAATCCATTTGGGCTGCCATAGCAAATACTGACTGAGTGGCTTAAATAACAGAAATTTTATTTTTTATAGTTCTAGAGGGTAGAAGTCCAAGGTCAAGGTACCCGAAAGGAAGGTTTCATTCTGGGGCCTCTATTTTTGGCTTGGTAGCAGCCTTCTCACTGTGGGCTCATATGACCTCTTTGTGGGCTGGGAGAGAGAAGGGAGAGGGGAGGAAGAGAGAGAGTGAGGGAGAGCGAATGCTCTCTGCTGTCTCTTCTGCTAAGGACACCAACCCTCTTTGATTACAGCCCCACTTCATAACCTTTCTTAACTGTAATTACTTCCATAAGGGCCCTGTCTCCAAATACCATACACTAGGACTTCACAAATGTGAATTTGTGGCCCTGGCTGGTGTGGCTCAGTGGAGCAAGCGCCGGCCTGTGAACCAAAGGGTCACTGGTTCAATTCCCAGTCAGGGCATATGCCTGGGTTGTGGGCCAGGTCCCCAGTAGTGGGTGTGTGAGAAGCAACCACACATTGATGTTTCTCTACCTCTCTTCCCCTCTCTCTGAAGATAAGATAAATAAAATCTTAAAAAAAGAACATGTGAGTTATGAATTTGTGGGGGCACAGACATTCAGTCCATAACAGCTATCATTTCCATTTCACCGATGAGAAAAATAAAGCACCGGGCGCATAAATGAAGCAGATACTACCCACCCCTTCTGAGCTTACAGTATGGTGGGAGAGACTGACATTCAATTACAAAATTTGATCATCACCTGGGATGAAAAGCAGGGAGAGTCACGCAAACAGAGAGCAGTGGAACCCAATCCGGACTGGGGAGTCAGAGAGAGGGACTTTCCTGAGGAAGTTCTGGGCGAGCAAAGAGGGGTGTGGAGTGGAAGGCGGTGTGGAAAACCTGGAGGCAGACAGTAGCGAGGCACATTCTGGAAACTGAAGAAGTGTGGGCATTGTACAGGAAGCCAGAAAGGGGTGGTAAGAGAGGAGGCTGGACAGACAAGCTGGGCCATTCCCTTCAGGGGTGAGAAGTTTAGACCTGGCCCATGAGGCAATGGGGAGCCACCAAAGGTTTTAAGTGGGAGAGAGAGACATTGTCAGACTTTCCTCTTTTTAAAGGATTCTCGGGATGAGATGAGCGAGGAGAGACGGAGGAGATGATCTCTTCTCCAGGGCTCCTCTAAGCGGACACCCTGCCTTCTACTCTATCCCACCCTCACCCCACCAAGCATAAACATCTGGGCTCAATTTACACAAAACTTTTCAGGAGGACATTGGTTTTTGAAGAGACAAGGAAGTCACACCTATAACAGAATCAGTAATAAAGGGAAGGGAAAGAGGAGAAGGCAGCTGGTGCATTTGAGCACCCACTATCTGCCACCGTCTTGCAGTTCACTCATTCATTCGGAGGAGCCCCATGACGTGTGTGTCTGAGAGAAGGCCATTTCCCCTCCAGGGCACTGGCTAGACTGCACTTCCCAGCCCCCTCATACCTAGAAAGGGCCACACGCCTTGTCCAACAGAGTGTGGGCAGGAGGGATGCGCCCCCCCACCAGGCCGGGCTATTAAACACCCCTTCCAATCTTCCGTGCTCTCTGTCATGTCCACATGGAAGGGAACTCGGAGTTTAAGATGGTGGAGCCTTCGGATGGAAAGGAACCCAATCTCTGAGTCCGTGAGTTGGAAGAAGGCTGCCAGAAAGCCTCCCTAACCAGGAATGTCTGTTTCAGAGTTCGCCTGAGAGACACACAGACCTTTGTTGTGGTAAGCCAGTGAGATTTTTGTGGTTGTTTGTTACCAAAGCTAACACAGGATATTTGGTAGTATACCCATTTTATAGATGAGAAAATGGAGGCCCAGAAAGGTGAATTAAGTAGGTGGAGGTCATGCCGCTAATAGAGTAGCATAAAGAGTGCAGCAGGAATTCAAACCAAGCTTTGTCTGACACTAGACATCCCTTTCATTTGCTCTAAATAAATAAATAAATAACCCCGGCTGGTATGGCTTAGTGGATTGAGTGCCAGCCTGTGAACTAAAATGTCACCGATTCGATTCCCAGTCAGGGCACATGCCTGTGTTACAGGCCAGGTCCCTAGTTGAGGGTGTGTGAGAGGCGACCGAGTGATGTATCTCTGGCACATTGATGTTTGTCTCCCTTCGTTTTACCCTCCCTTCCTTCCTCCCTCCCCTCTCTCTAAAAATAAATAAAATCTTTTTAAAAAAGGTTTTTTTTATCCTCACCCGAGGACATGCTTATTGATTTTAGAGTGAAGGGAAGAGAGAGAGACAGAGAGACAGAGAGAGAAACATCAGCGGGTTTGTCTCTTATATGCGCTCCAACCCAGGACCAAACCGGTAACCTTACGTATGTGCCCTGACTGGGAATTAAACCTTAGACCTTTTGGTTTACGGGACAACGCTCCAACCAACTGAGCCACACAAGCTAGGGCTGCTCTTTTCTTTCTTTCTGCAAACAATTTTTAAAAATTGCATAAGGAGTACATAAACGTTTTGTGTGAATGCAGCCTAATTCACTTAGTCAGTCTCCCATTACTGAGGCAGTTCTCTCCATCCCTACCCACCCCCACTGTCATAAGTGATCCTTCAGCTAAACCTTTACACATAATCCTTAACTGTCCCTTCAGGATGAATTCTCAGCAATGGAATTTCTAGGTCAAACATTTGCATGTTTTTTTAGACTCTGGAAATACATACTGCTAAATAAGTCCCACGCTCTTTCTACTGCCCTGTGCTGTGTCCCAAGTAGCTGGCTGATGACTGGAAGCTGCCCCGAGGTTTCGCTGACTTCCTGACCTCACTGTTACGCGTTGTCAGGAAAGCAGGGTCCTGAGCTGCTGGCTGCAAGGGAATCTATGAAATCAAGGGATGCTGGGTTGAGCAAGCTCAGCTGACCCGTGGTTCGTTTTTGTTTTTGTTTTTGTTTTTTATTGATTTATTTTTAGAGCGAGGGGAGGGAGGGAGAAAAACATCAATGTGTGAAAGAAACACCTGCAAGATGCCTCTCCCATGCCCCCAGCTGGGGACCTGGCCTGCTACCCGGGAATCAAACCAGTGACTCTTTGGTTCATAGGCCAGTGCTCAGTCCACTGAGCCATGCCAGCCAGGGCTGACCCCTGGTTTGTATACCAGCACCAGGAAGAGGGTTTCTTTTGCAAGCCCCACTCTTCATTCATTCAAAATCTATTAAATATTATATATTCTTTGATTAGAGAAGGTATAAACAGGGTACAAAATTCAGAAGACAAAAGGATTGATTGCAGTTTCCTTCTCACCCCATCTTCTAGGCACCCAGCTTCTCTCCGTGGAGAAAACCACTGTTCTAAGGATTAGCAAGCTGACAGGTCTGTATCCTTCTTTTTTTTTTTAATTGGATGTGTGAATTGTGTGATTTAACTTTTTGGGTGCTAATATTTTTGTGTTCTTCTCAATATCCCTGAGCTTTGTTCCTTGAAAGTACAGTTGACCTTTGAACAACATAGAGGTTAGGGGTGTCAACCTCCCACTTTGTAAAACATTCGTGTATAACTAGTACATATGTTTTCTAACAGAAAACAGCCTACTATATGTGCTGTTCGGTACATTGCTTTTTTTCACTGAACTATGCACTTTGGATATTTTTCTGTATCAATCCAGACATATCTACTTTGTTCCTTTTTCAAAAAATGATTTTATTTATTTATTTATTTATAGAGAGCGGGGAAAGGAGGACAAGAAACATCGACTGGTTGCCTCTCACACGTCTCCACCAGGGGACCTGGCCCACAACCCAGGCATGTGCCCTGACTGGGAATTGAACTGGTGACTCTTCAGTTCACAGGCTGGCACTCAGTCCATTGTGCCATACCAGCCAGGGTTGTTCCTTTTTAAATGGGTGTCTAGTATTCAATTGTAGAGATGGTCCATGAATTACTTAATCATTCCCCTTTCATGGACATTTAGATTGTTTGCAATCTTTTGGTTTTACAATAAGTGCAGCAAGAAACATCCTTCACCAAGGTGCCAGGGAATGAGGATGAGGTAGAAAATGAGGCAGATGTGGTTCATGCCCTTGGAGAGCTTAAGATCAAGTGGGAGAGACAGTCAATAGTCATACAAAGCAGCGAAGTGTGCAGGGCACAAGGGGACATGCGTGGTGCTTTGGGAGCACTGATGGGGTGCCTGACCACAGGGGGCAGCGCCAGAGAGGGCTTGGGGGATCCCCTAGCCTTCCTCCCCATCACTTCCCTCAGCAGAAGTTGGGAGGGAAAGTGTTTGATCTTGACATGGACAACTTTTCCATCTCACGTGAAATGTTATCATCTTAGGCCAGGTCTGACACAGGTGCGTGAGATTTGCTGAAGGAGTGAGAGAAGCGGGATAGGGCAGATAAGTGGCTGGGAAGATCTAGCTGTGGCCTGATCCTCATGGATAGGGGCAGGGCCACGGCACTCTGGGATCTAAATTGTACTTTAGAATTGTCCTGCCTTGAGGCGCGAGGGCCAAGCATTCATGTCCCTATATCAGTCATCTACTGCAGGCTCTCGGGTGAGGGAGAGGCATGGGGTGTCATAACCCCCTCTGCCTTGGATGCAGACAGTTCTCTGGGGAAGGGAGCAGCCTACGCTCCTAGAGGCTAAGAACGGCTGCCCGGCTTGGGAAAGGGATCTGGGCAGGGCACCAGTAGCTACTAAAATGCAGCTTTAAGACAAATCCCGTAGCATGGAAATAGGAAGGAGTGCAGCTCGTTTGAGGAACTGAGCAGAAGCACAGATGACCGCGGGTTGCTGCGGGGCTGGAGGCTGGGAGGAGACTGCACTGGGTCTTCAGCGTTCTCCCCAGGGTAAGGGGGAGCCACTGGAGGTTTAGAACACAGGAGTGACATGACCTAACTTCTCTTTTCAAAGGCTTCCTCTTCCTGCTGTAAGAAGAATGGACCCTTGAGAGCCAAGGGCAGGAGGTTGAACTTCAGCGAGGAGATTAGTGGTCTCGTCCAGGCAAGAAGTAATGGTGTTCACACAAAAGCTCTACAAATGTTCACAGCAGCATTGTTCGTAATGGACAGAAAGTGGAAGCAACCCAAATGGCTATCCGCTGATGAATATACAAGTAAAATGTGGTATAGCCATGCAATGGAAGACTCAGGCATAAAAAAGAATGAAGTTCTGACCTGTGCTACAATGTGGAGGGACCTTGAAAACATGATGCTAAGTGAAACAAGTCAGACACAAAAGACCACGTGTTGCTTGATTCCGTTTATGTGAAATGTCCGGAATAGCTAACTCCATAGAGACAGAAAGTAGGTCAGAGGTTGCCGAGGGCTGGGGAAGAGAGAGCGGGGATAGGGGATGACCGCCAATGGGGACTGGCACTTGGCAGTGATGAAAATGATTTGGAATTATGTTGGTTTCACAAATTGGTGTCTATACTAAAAACCACTGGATTTTGTGCACTTTAAGAGAGTGAAAAAAATTTTTTTGGTATGTTGGGATATTTAATTTTATGTTTCAACTTGACTGTGCCCGGATAGCGGGTGAAAGATTGCTTCTGGATGTATCTGCGGTGGGGTGAGGTTCTGGAAGAGATCCGTATTTCAATTGGTGGACTGAACAAAGCCAGTGTTCCTCCTCAGTGCAGGTGGGCACCATCCAATCTGTTGAGGGTCGGAACAGAACAAAATGGCAGAGGGAGTGTGTGTCTGCTTTTCATGCTTGAGCTGGGCTATCTATCTTCTCCTGCCCTTGGGCATCAGCGCACCTGGTTCTCAGGCTTTCAAATCCAGAGCGGAACTTCCACCATCAGCACCCCTGGTTCTCAGTTCTTCAGACTCAGGTGGAATGACACCGCTGGCCTGCCTGGCCCTCCAGCTTGCAGATGACAGATCCTGAGACTTCTCAGCCTCCACAACCACATGAATCAATTCCTGTAATAATAAATCTTCTCACATCTATATCTATAATCTATTGGTTCTGTTTCCCCGGAGAAATTTAGCTAATGTGAATTGCATTTCAATGACTAGGAGGAGGAAAAGGGTGACTTGGACCTAGTGGAGGAAAATGGCTAAATTTGGGATATATTTTGAAGATGGGTTACTTAGGAGGACAGAGAGGGACAGGGAATAGCCCTGTATGGGTCCCTGCTTCCCCTAAACATATTCTTGGGGAGCAAGCAGAGTCAGTAGCAAGGGTGGAGCCCACATCAAGGAGCCGCCTGCTCTGCATTCCGTGCTTCTGAGAGAACGGGGAGACTGCACGGCGCTGGGCTTTGGAGAGTCTCAGGTTTAGAAGCCTGCACTCAATGGTTTATTGCTGTCCTTCCACAAGAAGCGTGCCCCGACCCTGGGCCTCTGGTTAGACTGGGGGAGGTGAGTTTGTGGGGCTCTCAGCTGCCACCTCAGCATTTTCCAGTGCGTTGTAACCAGAGTGCAACATGACATGTCCACATGCTGGGACCTGTAGCCTTCTCCGCGTGGTTTCAGCGTCCCCAGGTAAAATCCGGACCCCGCCCAGCCTACCCCAGCTCTTAAACAACAGGGCCCTGCATGAGCACAGCATTTTCCCCTCCATGACCGCGCCTCTGAGCCACCACTTCTGGAGTCCAACTTTGTCCCCAGTTCACTTCCAGGGTTATTCCAGCCTCATGTCTCTGCTAAGTTCCAATTCTGCTTCTGCCTTGTACTAGCTATGACCCTGGGCACACAACATGTTCTCTGAGCCCCAGTTTCGTCATCTGTACGATGAAGATTTGTGAGGATTCAAAGAGATCTCTGGGCACGTAAAAATGGTCAACTTAGGACTTGGCACATAGTAACCTCTGGTAATTGTTAGGTATGATTTTTTTCTTATTTACAAGTCATTTTTACATGTGATATTTGATATGTACCATACAACATACTCATTCCAAAACAATTAAAGACCTACTGGCTGCCAGGCCCTGTCATAGATGCTCCAGTTACCCACAGTCTCCACTCATCCCTGTTGTGCTACATGTGGGCAGCTTCACCCATGGAAATGCCCTCCTTGGGTCCGGGACACACTGGAGTTTGCACCCCTGGTTTAAAGGGTGAGTAGTGTGTTGTAGTTCACATCTGTTTTCCTCAAGCATGTGTCTTTTAAGGCCACAACGGGGGACAGAGTGTGGCAGGGTGAGATGATCCCAGAATTGGGGATCATTTCCTAGCTGTATAACCCTGGGAAAGTCCCTCACCCTCTTGGACCCCAAGTCTCCCGAACTCTGAAATGGAAATAATAGTTCACAAGAATTTTGTGAAAAACATAACATCTGTAAAGTGTGACCCAGAGTGGGTATTCACTAAAAGTTTATTAAAGGTTTAGGCGATTGGGAGATCTTAAATTTGGAAGGGCCTGGCAGATGCTTGGCTCATAGTGGGTACTTAGAAAATGTACATTCTCATTCCCCCACTTATTGATTGCTGAGCAGAGTTCCTAGGGTAGGATGTTTTGGCTGAGCCAGGCCTAAGCAATCAGGCCATGGTGCCCCCCAAAGGGACCGTGGGCTAGAAATAGACTGGTCCCTGAATACCTATGGAGCATCAGGTATGGGGGGCTGGGCATGACACCCCCTGAAATGTGGTCAGCCATACCCTCTGATTTGCATGGGATCCACAGACTTCTTAGGAAAGACCTGTCCACATGTTGGGACTTGGAATTCAGACAGGTTCAAACCAGCCCAACAGGCTTGGCAGGGGCAGCCGAAGCTACATAAAGTGGGGAAAGGGGCCTCCAAGAAAATCACAGAAGAAAGATGCCTGGTAGAGGAGGCCTGGCCGAGGGCTGGGCCTGGAGGCCGGGGAGAGCGGTGTCCTGGGAATGGTCTGAGGCTGTGTTTGCCCTTCTTCCCTACATACACCTTGTTTGCTCCGGGATGGAGAAGGCATGGTGTGAAGACAAAAAGGGGCTCATGTGGGGCTCCCACAGCTCTGCCAAGGGATCCCCCTCTCTGAAGGAGCTCAGCAATAAACACTGCAGGGGGCTGGCCAGATGGAAGGGTCAGCAAAGGCCTAGTCAGGCAGGCCCTGGAAGGAGGCTGGCCATGGGCAAGTGGCTGAGCTGCACAGACATAGGGCAGAGGGCCTTGGATCTGCAAGCTGTAGGACCTCAGAGAGAGAGGCACAGCCCCTGCCAGAACCCGGAACACCACCACCAACTTGGTGAAGAGTACCCATGTCCAAGACAGGACTTCCTGCTCGCTCACCTGGAGGGTCTTGGAACACCAAGACTGTAGGTGTAGCTGTATCTGTGGCCCCGTTACACCCAAGGCTCACCTGCACCTATTCAGCACCTGCTCTGTCCCGCTGTATCTCAGGCGTACAGTGAGCGGCAGCAGGCAAGGGCTTTGGGGCAGCAGGGAAGATAACATGCCAGGGATGAGACAAGTCAGTAAACCGATAGAGCTGTGTGTTATCAAGAAAACGGGGTGATGAGGCTGAGTGGCTGAGCTGAGTGGGCGTGACCAGGGCAGGTTTGGCTGTTTGGGTCATAGGGGCAGAGGGCACAGTTTCTTGGGCACCACTCCCAAGCTTTGCCTTGTTGGGGCCCCCTGTCCCACCTGAGAAATCAGGGCCACTGAATGGTTTGCCCAGGAGGGCAGGTCAGCTTCTCAACCCCTTCCGAAACACAACCCCGGTGGTCCCACCTTGGAATGAGGCTGAGTGCACGGGCGTGTGCTGCATTCCTACCTGCTCAGGTAGGCCCTGGCTGCAGGGGAGGAGCGTCACCTGTGACTCATGGCAGGCTGCAATGGGGAGCTGCCTGCCACACCCCCCACATACACACAAACACACACACTGCCCCCACACTAGGCCTCCAGGAGAAAACCTGACCCAAGAGATGCTCCAGGGAATGGAGCTTGTGATGACTGAGGCAGCAGCCACACCCCTCAAACCTGCACACCCCTCAGTGGCCATGGTGGAATTTAAGCTTCATTTTGCTTCTTCCTGTGGGCAGGGGGTGTGGCCCTGTGGACATGATGTCAGCATTTCTCTGGTAAGTGGCTGGGGACTGTCTCTCAGCATTTGAAGTGCTCATTCTAAGAGGCAACCAGCTGGCAGCGGCCCCCACCACTCATTCACCAGCCTCTGCTCCTGCTTCTTTGGAAGTGCCTCCTTCAAAGTCCACTTGATTCCTGCCTTTGTGCCCCTGTCCCTTTCACTCAAACCCAGACCCTCCCTCCTGCTTCAGGGGGCACCACACTTCCCTGGATTTGAAGCCTGGCCCCACTATCTGCCCTTCCACCAGCTCCTTCCCTTCTGTGTGTTTCAGGTTCCTCTTCTGTAAAATAGGAATGAAGAGTCCAGCCTCATGGGGTTATCAGATTTTTAAATCCAGCAAATATTGTATGAATTCGGAAAGAGGCCCTGGCCAGTATGGCTCAGTTAGTTGGTGCATCATCCCATAAGCCAAATGGTGGCGGGTTCGATTCCAGTCAGGGTATATACCCAGGATTCGGGTTCAATCCCTGGTTGAGACACATAGGAGAAGGCAACCAACTGGTGTTTCTCTCTCTAAATGCAATAAAAAAATGTCCTCAGGTGAAGATTTAAAAAAAGAAAAAGAAACAGAAAGCACTTTGAACAGTGCCTGGCATGTAATAAGCACTCAATAAATGGTAGCTACTTCACTATTATCATGATTAAATATTTACCAAGTGTCTATTGTGCTAGGCATTGGGGATTCAGTGGTGAGGAAAACAGATGCCATTACAGTGGCTGAGGTAAGAGAAAGAATGTGCAGCACCTGGCACACAGAGGGCCCCCAATAAATAGGGAGTCCTCTTCCCTTCCTTCCCTGGAGCTTGTCCCAGCTCTGGGAACCCCTCTGGTCCTCGGTGTCTGCCAAAACCCAGACACCTGACGGAGGCTGGAGGCTGAGTGAGCACTCTGGCTGGCAGAGGAGCTGCAGCCGTGTCTAGTCACCTTCGGGCGTGCCCTAGGTCCGCAGAAAGGGTTCCCTGGAGTGGAATCCTGAAGACAAGTCTGCCAGACAGCAGGCCAAGCTCCCCGAAAGCTGCTCACCAGTGTCTAGAAATGGGTTGTAAGGAACTTGCCTTTCTTGGGTCCTCTCGGTCAGGCCTGGGTTCCGCTTCGGAAGTTCTGACTCAGGCCTGACTCTCAGGAACCCAGGCAATCGGCTGTAACAATTTGAGTCTGGTCTCCAGGTTTTCGCACCCCATTCTGGCATTCAAAGTTGCCACTCAGGGCTTTACAGAAGGTGTGGCCCACAAGGTCCAACTCGCAGGCAAGAAGTGGCACAACCTGACGCCAAGGGCATCTTAGTCACTCCTAAGAATTTCTTCCAGGCTTGGAGCTCGAGTTAAAATGCTTCCCGCACTAGGGCAGAGGGACTCGGTTCAGGTTGCAAGGATAGAGGTTGCTAACTTTTGGGAGAGGGGGGTGTTGAAATACCTTAGAGGATATAGGTATAGTTTAACTCTAGAAGCTAGCTAGATTTAGATAGGAGATATAAGAGAGGCTGTGACCATAGACATCTGAGGGAGAGTATGGTTATAAGACCGGTAGGTACTATTTCTCAAGGGCCAGGCACTGTGCTAAATGCTTCACATGCTGAGGACAGCCCTGTGAGGCTGGTGTGCTAGCTCGTTATCTCCATTTAAAAGAGGATGAAGCAGGAGGCTCAGAGAAGTGGGGCCACCTGCCTGAGGCCACACAGCTAACTAATTGGCATGGTGGCGTGACTCCAGAGCCCACAGTCTAAACCTCAGCAGTGACATCACTACCCAGGTGAAGCCTGATGGAAAAGTGAGAATACTGAGCTTCAGGTGACAGAGGAATACTGGTGGTTTTCAGCCCTGACTGGGTATTAGAATAATCAGGAAACAGTGTAAAATGTGGATGCCTTGTCCATAACGCTAGAAATACTAATCCAATAGATGGCGCCTAGGATCTCTATCTTCCGTAGTTTCTCAAATGACTCTGAGGCCGTGGGTTGAAAATTACTGCTCTGGCTGCATATGGGTCTTGAGTGCTCTTAAATCCTTCCATCCTTGACTAGTTTCCAGTGGCTGCAATCCAAACCACCTTGAAGCTGTGTAGGAATGCTTGTCAAGTACAGCACAGAGAGGCTTATATCACCTGGCTGGTTTCAGGTCCCAGCTCAGCCACGAACTAGGTGTGTGACTTTGGGCGAATGGTGTCACTTTTCAAAGCCTCAGTTTCCTCAGCTTAAAAATGGGGTCCAATTATGGTGACCTTAAGGGGCTGCTGTGAGGAATGAAAGGATGAAAAGACATAAGAGAAAGTGATAGCAGAGTAGCTTGGTAAGAAGAACCCTACCTCCGAGTAGAATTATAAAATCTGAACAAAAAAAAAAAAAAAACACAAAACCAAACCACAAAACACCTCTCCAATTATTAAACAGCACCGGGAGAACATCCAACAGCAGGCAGCACTGGGAGGGAAGTCAGCGCTTGAAAGACAGGAGCTGCAGAAGATCCAATTTGCATTTTTGTGGCTCGCTCTAATCTGCCTGGAAGGTGGGGATGCGGAAAATGCACTGGTCTTACTGGTTTGAAGTGTCAAGAGTTCAGAACTCCAAGAACATTCCTGGGATTTTAAGGAGATCCCAGAAAGAAATTAGCTGTGAAGGAGATGAATTCCAAGCTGTGTGTACAACCTATGTCCAGGCGTTGGCTACCTACTGAATTACATATAGTTCCACGAGGTGCCAGTGAAATCAGCAGCTGGAAGTTGAAGACCCGATTGAAAATTTCAACTGCTGCCCTTTATAAGGAAAGCAAAGTTTAGGGTTTGAGTCCAGCCAAGTTAATTGCCGGCTTGAACAAGATTAACATCTTGAGAGGAACATATTGGAATCCAAGTTTCCTCCAATATATCATTGGTAATGTTTTGCGCACACACACGCAAACAAGTATCAGAAATGAAGGAACAGAAAACTAACTCCTACTCAAAACTCATTCTCAAAGATGACAACTTATACACTGGAATTAGTATCAAGGATTTTAAAGCAATTCTTGTAAACATTTTCAAGGCCTTAAAGGAAAGTATAGTCATAAGGAAGGAACAAAATCAATTTCTCAACAGAGAAATTGAAACTATAAAAAAAGAGCCAAGTGGAATTTAAAGAACTAAAAAGTGTTATAACTGAAATGGAAAATAAACCTGATATGTTTAATGGAATGAAGGAAGGTGAGAAAAAAAAGTTGGTGAATTTGAAGATAGATCAATAGAAATGACTCATTCTGAAGACCAGAGAGAAAAAAATTATAACTGAAAAAATTAGGTGGAGCCTCATGGACCCACGGGACAACATTAGTAGATCTACATATCATATGTAATTCAAGTGCAGTGAGAGAAAGGGGGGAGAATGGGGCACAAAAACATTAAAATAAATATTTGCTGATGATTCATCAAGTCTAATCAAAGATGAATTTCCAGATTCAAAAAGTTCAGTGGACTACCGGCCAAGATGGAGGCGTAGGTGGACACATTGTGCCTCCTCACACAACCAAAATTAAGGACAACAAAGATTTAGAAACAAAAAAAACAACCATTTCTGACAGAAAATTGAACTGTAAGGAAGTCCTACAACCATTCATCTAGACCGGTAAGAGGAGCAGAGTCAGTGGCCAGAGGAGAGGGGTCGAGGCAAGAAAAATCGGTGGTTGGCGGTCCCGGGTAAGCAGGCGGTAGCTAGCAGACCCAGTGAGGCAGGCAGGGCAGCTGGCTGACCTTGGACACACATTTGCCCGCAGATGGACCAGGCGAGAATGGGGAGCAAGATGGACCTCACAGCCCAGGGCCCCAGCACCAGGAAATGAAACCTAAAAGCACTGATTGAAAACACCTGTGGGGTTGAGGTGCCAGGAGAGACTCCCAGACTCACAGGAGAGTTCATTGGAGAGACCCACAGGTTCCTAGGACGTATACAAGCCCGCCCACCCGGGAACTAACACCAGAAGGGCCCTATTTGCTTGTGGGAAGTGGTGGAAGGGACTGAAATATGAGAGAGAGCAGAGCAAGTGCCATTGTTCCCTCTAGGACCCTGCCCCCACATACAGTGTCACAACCCAGCGACTAGGTTGCCCCACCCCAGTGAACACCTAAGACTCTGCCCCCCATACGTAATAGGCGCAACCAGACCCCCCCCAAAAAAAATGGCTCAAATGAAAGAACAGATCAAAGCCCCAGAGCCAATACATCTAAGTGATCAAGAGATAGCCAACCTATCAGATGCACAGTTCAAAGCACTGGTGATCAGGATGCTCACAGAATTGGTGGAATTTGCTCACAAATTAGATGAACAAATGAAGGCTACAATAAGTGAAATGAAGGAAAACGCACAGGGAACCAATGGGAGGAAAACTGGAACTCAAATCAATGAAGTGGACCAGAAGGAAGAAAGAAACAACCAAACAGAAAACAAGGAACAAACAAGAATTCAAAAAAAGAGGAGAGGCTTAGGAACCTCCAGGACATCTTTAAACATCCCAACATCCGAATTATAGGGGTACCAGAAGGGGAAGAAGAAGAGCAAGAAGAGGAAAACTTATTTGAACAAATAATAAAGGAGAACTTCCCCAATCTGGCAAAGGAAATGGACTTCCAGGAAGTCCAGGAAGCTCAGTGTCCCAAAGAAGTTGGACCCGAGGAGGAACATACCAAGGAACATCATAATTACATTAGCCAAGATTAAAATGAAGGAGAGAATTCTAGAAGCAGCAAGGGATAAGGGCACAGTCACCTACAAAGGAATTCCCATCAGACTGTCATCTGACTTCTCAAAAGAGACCTTGCTGGCAAGAAGGGGCTGGAAAGAAGTATTCCAAGTCATGAAAGTCAAGGACCTACATCCAAGATTGCTCTATCCAGCAAAACTGTCATTTAGAATGGAAGGGCAGATAAAGTGCTTCTCAGACAAGGTCAAGTTAAAGGAGTTCATCATCACCAAGCCCTTATTATATGAAATGTTAAAGGGACTTATCTAAGAAAAAGAAGATAAAAAACATGAACAGTAAAATGACAACAAACTCATAGTTATTAACAGCCACACCTTAAACAAAAGCAAAAGCAAACCAAGCCAACAGCTAGAACAGGAACAGAACCACAGAAATGGAGATCACATGGAGGGTTAGCAACAGGGGAGTGGGAGGAGGAGAGAGGGAGAAAAGGTAGAGAGAATAAGTAGCATTGACAGTAGGTAGGAAATAGATGGGGGGAGGGCAAGAATAGTGTGGGAAGTGTAGAAGCTAAAGAACTTATGACACATGGACATGAACTAAAGGGAGGGAATGTGGGTGGGAGGGGGTGTGCAGGGTGGAGGGGAATGAAGGACGCAAATGGGACAACTGTAATAGCATAATCAATAAAATATATTTGAAAAAGGAAAAACAAAAACAAAAAGTTCAGTGGCCCTGACTAGTGTGGCTCTATGGGTTAGGCATCATGCCACGAGCTGAGGGGTTGCTGGTCAGATTCCCAGTCATGGGCACATGCCTGGGTTGTGGGCTAGGTCCCTGGTTGCAGTCTTGTGGGAGGCAACCAGCAACCGATTAATGTTTCTCTCCCCCTCTCTCTCCATCCCTTCCCCTCTCTCTGAAGCCAGTAGGTATGACCTTGGGCGAGGATTTAAAAAAAAGAAAGAAAAGAAAACCACACCTAGTACAGCATAGTCAAAATGCTGAGATCAAAAGATAAGGAGAAGAATCGTGAAAACAGCCAAAGAAAAATGACATTGTAAACAGAGGAACTACGACACAAATGACAGCTGACTCCTCGTTGCAAACAGTGGAGGCTAGCACCTAGTAGACCCACATTTTCAAGTGTTGAAAGGAATAAAACCCTCTCAAACCACATTTCCACATCCAGTGAAGATGTGCTTCAAACACGAAGGCGAAATAGACACATTTTCAGATAAACAAAAACTGAATTTGTCACCGATACACCTGCATTATAAGAAATGTTGAAGGAAATTCACCTGGCTGAAGGGTAATGACACTAAATGAACATTCAGATCTAAGGAGGAATGAAAACCACTTGAAATGGTAAATATGTGAGTGAATATAAAAACTTTATTTCTTTAAAGATTTTATTTATTTGTTTTTATAGAAAGGGAGGGAGAAAGAGAAGGAGAGAAACATCAATGTGCAGTTGCCTCTCACATGTCCCCTACTGGGGACCTGGCCTGCAACCCAGGCATGTGCCCTGACCAGGAATTGAACCAGCGACTCTTTGGTTCACAGGCCCGCACTCAACGCACTGAGCCCCACCAGCCAGGGCTATAAAAACTTTATATATGTGTTTTCTTCTCTTGATTTCTTTAAGAGACATGTGACTGTTTAAAGGCCAAAATTATAACCTTGTATTGTGGGGATTGCAACAAAGATGGATATAACTTATATGATAACAATGGCACACAGGTGAGAGTGGGAATAAGAGGAGCTAATTGTTGTGAAGTTCCTATATTTCATATGAATTAGTGAAATATTAATTTTAAGTACATTGAGGTAAGTTAAAGATTCATGTTGTAATATCTAGAGCAACTGCATAAATACAATTCAAGGAGGGTATATCTTAAAAAGCCAATAGAGGAATTAAAATGCAATACAAAAAATTATTCAATTAACCCAAAATAAGGCAGGAGGGGAGGAACAGAGGAACAGCAACAAAAAAGATGGAACTAGTAGAAACCAAATAGCAAGATGGTAGACCTAAACTTAAACACACCCATAATTACATCAAGTATAAATGAACTAAACATTCTAATTAAAAAACCCACGATCAAAGACTGTATAAGTGACCTCATGACCAATAAGGGGACCGTGTACCTGACTTTGGATCTTGTCTTCCCATTATGTCTCCGACAGAAATTTCTCTGCCCTTAGCAATTTTCTTTCTCAATCGGGGAGGGAGTTGCAGGGGGATGGGAGAGAAGGCTGAATATGAGATGAAGGACGTAATCATGGGAAAATCAGGTGAAACCAGTTGTTCTGAAACCTGGTTCACCTTCTTGCTCACTCAAGCATTTATTCCACAGTCTTTGAGCTTCTACTATCAGTTCTGCTCTGGGCACTGAGATGCAACTGGCAAGAAGCCCCAGACAGTCCTTTCCACAAGGCCTTCACTATCCAGTGGGAGAGAATGACAAGTAAACAGGCAGTGACAGTTCCTTGTGCTAAGTGGAAATTCAGGGGTCCGTGGGAGTACAGGGCCTAGGTTTGATCAAGCGAGACTTCTTGAAAGCCATGCCTCAAAATTATGAGCAGCAGTTAAAGGCAATAGGAATGCTTCCTGGGCTGGTTCACAGGTCCGAAAGCAAAAAACAACACGAGCTCATTGGGAAGCTACAAGCGGTTCACCATGGAGTGAGTGCCTGTGTGTGTGTGCATATGGGGATATGGGGAAATGGAGGATAGAGGTGAGAAAAGGACTGGAGGGACAGCTAGGGACCTGTCAGACCTGAGCCTCTGACCCTCTCAGAAGCAGAGCCCAGGCAGCCAGGTCAGACCTGGCAATGCCAGTTCCCCCGAGTCTGTGCCTAAGGCAGATGACGTGTCCTGGGGAGACGCCCCAAGTCTCTTAGACACACTTGGTAGAAGGAGCGATCCTATAATTACCTTTGTGATAATTAGAGGAACTTCCATTGTCTCTTTCAACAAACATTGCACAAGCTGTGGCCCTCTCACCTGTGGGGCTGAGGGGGGGCCAATGCCTTTATCTCCTGCCAAGCATGCCTGACTCGCCAACTGAGGCCCAGAGGTGCCATAGATACGTACACCTGGGACTGCTGCATCTTGGAGCTGAGTGCTGCTGGTGGAGGGACTAAAAGTCACTCTGAGGGCCCAAGGCTGGGCAGCCTCCAGTGGACCCCATAGGCTTAAGATTTGTTTCAGCCCTGCCTTCTGGGGGGACTTCAGAAGCTTCAGAGATCCTGACCAAGACCTGGAGGTGCTTTCTACGTGTGGGCAAACTTAGCCTGAAATGCTCAAGCCATCAGTCTCTAGGCTTACACTCTGTCTTCCTGTGACCGTGGACATGGATTTCTGTGGCCTGGACACTCTCCCACTCCTGCTAAATGCCATTGGCTCCTTTTTTTTTTTTTTCTTTTTTCTTTTAAGATGTTATTTGTCTTTAGAGAGAGGGGAAGGGAGGGAGAAAGAGAGGGAGAAAAACATAAATGTGTGGTTGCCTCTTGCATGCCCCTGACTGGGGACCCAGCCCACAACCCCGGCATGTGCCCTGACTGGGAATCGAACTGGAGACGCTTTGGTTTGCAGGCTGGCACTCAATCCACAGAGCCATACCAGCCAGGGCTGTTTGGCTTCTAGTATGGTATGCATTCATTTGTTTTCCCAAGAGACACTTGGAGAGCCTATTGTTTAGATGAAGAGAAGAAAATCTTTGTTCTCTTTTCTGACACCATACCTTTGCTCAGACCCTTTCTCCCTTCTTTCTTCCACCAGATTTTCTCAGTGCAAAGAGTGAGACAGTTGCTCCGTAGGAGGCCTCGACTTTCCTCACTACCTCCTGTCCCATCCATCCACCTACTACCAACTTTTCACTTGGCTTTGCCTTCTATGACTCACTGGAACTGAAGCCCAAGTGAATTGCCTCGGGGCTCAGTGTGTCTTTTTGTTTCATTAGCGACCTGTCTGGTCTGTTTTGTTCTTAGCTCTCCAGAGAAGGAGCTTCAACACCTCCCAAAGCCACATGGTGCCAACAGCTTTTGGCTTTTCCCATGGGGTCTGAAGATTCATTCACCCCCCCTTTGAGACTCAGAATGGCTGTATGTCATATTCAAGGGTACAGTTGGAATTCTGTAAAAGTGCTTGGCAAAGTTGTAAGAGCTAAGTTAAAATCAAGAATTTAGGCTTCTTGCCTTCCCATTTCCCCATGAAATCCCCACATCCAGTGCCATTGGTAGCTAAGCAGACATTTGAGGGCTGGTATCTTTCTGTGGATGCTCAGGGGAGGGTCTCTGATACATTGGTAATTTCTTGGGGCCCTGCCTCAACCCACTCTGGGGACCTTGATCTTATCAGCTGGCTCTTTCCCAGGGGTCTCTGGTAGAACTTCAGGAAATATGTTGAACCTGACTCGTCCTGGCACCAGGCATTGAGGGAAGGAGGAAGGAGAGATTGCTTCTGAAGGAAAAGTGTACTTGGCTTTCTCATTAAAGGATTCCCCTAGGGGAACAGGCAAGCAGCAGATGTATGGGCAATGGCCAGCTGATCCATTTGGAGATAGATTCAGGGTGTGGTGTTCCCCGTAAGCCTGGGCAGGCCCTGGGAAACTGGAGCAGAGCTATATCCCTGCCCGAAATTAGACAAGCTGCAGAGGAGGTTGAATATGCTGGTTTCAAGTGTGTGGGCTCTGCTCCGTGTGGAGCTTGGGGGTCCAGGGGGCTAGTTTGTCTGTTGCCCAAGCATGCTTCTAAAACCTGGAGCTGCACTGATCATTTTCATTCACGAACATAGTAACTGGCTAGGCGCTTCAAAGTCTGTCCTCAACACACCTTTTTTTGCCTCTTCTCTCAACACTGCCCAGCACAAATCATCCACCCCCACTCCTGGATACAAGCTCACGCTGAACCTTCACATCTTTGGACCTTGCCTCATGCAGCGGTCTCTTCCTAGAAGGCCTTCTCTGCTGGTAAACCTTGGCCTCATGCATTCCTGGAGAAGCATTCCCCAGTGCCCTGGAGTGCAATTCATCCCTCCCTCCTCTCTCCCCCTAAGCCCCAGGTTCCCTCTGTTGGCTTCTGGTCTAGCTCTAGTATATTTACTCCTGTGCCTACCTCCAATACTCCAGATGGGCAGTTTCCCTGAGCTTTTTGCTCTTGCACGGCCAGCTCCTTCTCATCCTTCAGGTGTCAGCTCAAACATCAGCTACTCAGCCAGAGGCCTTCCTTGACCACCTGATCAAAAGTAGCCTTCACCCCGACACACCTTCTGTCCTATTACTAGGTGTTATCTTCATAAAACTTAGCACCGTCTGAAACTATCTTCATTTATTTTCTTTGTCAGCTTAGACTATGTCTGTTCCTCTAGACTGTAAGCTCTCAGAGGGCAGAGGTACGGCAGAATGAGTTGATAGTTGGCACCCGATAAATAACTGTTGATTGATTAAATGAAAACAAGTATGGGGTATTTGAATTGCCCCCTCGCCCCCAGGACTTGGCACAGAGCTTAGGCGCAATAAGTTTGGTTGCTCTGAATATTTGCTGGCATAAACGGAACCAACGAACAAACGAAGGGATGCGGCGGTCTGCTTGAGGACTGGATGTTGACTGACAGTTAGGGACCCATGGCCAGCAAGCCATTGACTGACGGATGACCGCTGAGTGGCAGCCAAAGGACGCTCATCGGGGCTCCTGATTGGATGGCTGCAGTAGCCCTTGGAAAGGGGAAGGGAGGAGAACTGAGGCGATGGCTCCGCGTGAAGAGGGGGTGGCACCGGGCAGCAGAAGGCGGCCCAACTCCCAAGAGCTGTGCGAACAACAGTCGCCTCGAACCGAAGAACCAACGTCTCCGCGCATGGGCCCGGCGCGAGGGGCGGGGCGCGCATGTCACGTGAGCGTGTTTTGGGCACGTGACGCGCGGAGCCTGGCTGGCCCCCGCCCCCTCCTCTTCTTTCCTCCGCGGGTGTAAGCTAAGCGGCCTCGCCTCACCGCTTAGCGCCCCCCTCAGCTGCCGCCGCTGCCGTCACCTCCGCCCGCCGGCCATGTCCCCCGGCCGCCGTCGCCGCCGCCGCCCCAGCACGGCGCTCCCGCGGCCCTGCGCGCACTGACGCGGGGCCCACTTGCCGTCCGCCCGCCCCGGGGCCCCCTTGTTCTCAGCGCCGCCGCCGCCGCCATGTTGGGTTTGGAGCCGCAGCGGACTCGCCGCCGCCGCCGCCGGTGAAGGAGGCCGAGAGCGGAGCCCGCCCCGCCCCGGGGCCCAAGGAGCGGGACCGCCTCGGAGCCCGGCCTCTCCCTGCCCGCCGCCTTCCCGGCCCGCCCGCCGTGCGAGCTAGGGAGCAAGCGCCGGGCCGCGGCCGCCCCTTCTGCTCGCGGCCCGAGCGAGCCCGCTGTACGTTCGTTCCCCTGCCGCGGGGCCGGGCCAGAGCCTGCAGCGGAGCCCTTGAGAGTCAGCGCCATGGCGGAGCAGACCTACTCGTGGTGAGTGCCGGGTTTCAGAAAGCAGGGGCGCGGCGAGGGTTGGGGTCCGGACGCCGGTGCGGCCGGCCCAGGGGGAAGAGGCGGAGGAACAGGTGCGTGTTGCGGGGGGGCCGCGTGTTGGGGTGCACGCCCCCCTCGTTCCCACCAGAGGGGGCGGCTGGTGCTCCGGGGAGGCGTCGCGGCCGGGGACCCGGCGTCCGAGAAGGGGGATGGAGGAGGAGGAGGAGGCGGTGGCCGCGGCGGATGTCATCTGGTCTTGGGCGGAGCAGGTGATGGTGAAGGGAAGCATGACCCCAGGGGCGGGAAGCCCACGGATGGGAAGTTGAATCCCATGAACACCCCGGAACTGTCTTGAGCCTGTGGCTCCTGGGCGGGAGGAATGGAAAGGGTGGAGAGAAGCGGGCCCGGTCAAAGGTGGGCCACTGGGCTGAGTGAGAAGAACAGATGATGAGGCCGAACTTGGAAGTTGTGAGCAAGGAGGAGCCGCCTCACCTGGGGCTGCTGCTTAGCGCTGGGATGGGGAGCGTCTTGGGAACCATGGAGGGAGTCCCTGATGAAAACGTTGGAAAGGGAGCCACTTTGGATAACCAACTTATGGCAAGGAAGTCGGCGATAGTGGGGCATGGGCAGAGTCTGTTAAGGGTTGGTACTCTTCTTCAGCATTCAGAGTGGCGTGGCGCCCTGGGTCAGGTGTGGAGATGGAGGATCTGCAAGTTATGTCTATTTTCATAGCACTTTAAAAGTTATTTAATAGCTTATTAAGGACTGAGAAGAGTACTATGTGCAATAGTTTACGAAGTGAGAACATACCTATTCTGAGAGGGGAGTGCCAACCAGGATTTGGGGAAAGGGAGTTGAGAGGCCTCCGTTCAGCATGCAAAGGTGAAATATTTGCAAGGAGGGTTTAAGAGAATGGTGATGGTATCCGTGAAGAGTGGAATTTGGAGGGCGAGGAAGCAAGAAAAGGGGTAATGGTAGATTGTTACAAGGTGATTTACTCTTTGAAGCAAATGTGGTTTGGGATGGACCTGTAGGTTTTCCCTTCTTAGAGAGGAGCATCAATAGAGGGAGAAGAGCTTGGCGTTTGGAGTTGGAAGACTTGGCTTGGAGGTCCGGTTCACCGCTAACTTGCTTTGTAACTAAAGATAGTAAGTTCTCCATTTCTTTTTCATATGGATAAATAGAGGAATTACCCTTTTTGTAGGCTGTAGGGATTAAATGGGTAACTACAAAGCACATGACAAACTGAAGTGCTGTATTTTACTGTGTTATCATTATCTAAGGAAACAGCAAAGAAATGGGTCATATCTGAAAATAAAGACTGGTTTGAGGTAGAAGGTCCTAACTGAGCAAATGACTGGTGGTGGCTGGGGTCAGTGAGTCAGGACTCGTGTCCCCTTGTAGGGAGAGGATTGGTGGTTGAAGGGGATGGATGATTGAAAGGTGAACTGAAGTGATGTGTGTACAATCTGAAGAAGATCACTGCGATATTGAAAGAAGGTAATGCTAAAGAAGAATTAAAATCTTGGTAAACAGTTGTGACTGCGTATGTGTTAAAAAAAATGTGTGAACTAATTTGATAGTTTTCAGCAACAGTGAGCTGCTTCTCCGCAGCAGGTGATACGGAACACAAGATTGTGGTTGGAGCTTTTTATGGACTGAGTAGGAAACCAAGGTGAAGGTGCTCCTGCCCTGTGGTAACTCACAAACGGTGGCCCAGCTGAGCGTCATGATGGCTGCCCTTCTGTTTTCACTGTGCCATGTAGGGGCCTTGAGTGGTTGACAGAGTAAACACAATGGCCCAGAAATAGGGACAGTGAGAGAGTCTTACCAGGTGGGTTGGCCACAAACTGCCTCTGTATGATGTTGGGCGGCCATAGTAGTTGGGGAGGGTATTTTGTGAAATATGACAGTTTACAAGAATTGTCCTACTAACATATTTCTTTCAGTCTCAGCTCCCTTCGTTTGCTTCACAGCTCCTTGAAATCCCAATGCTTAGCCTCTCACGTGTAGCTTTAGCATGTTTTGAGATGAAAGTTCTTACATCGTCGTGAGAGGGTGTTGTGGTCAGGCACATAGAGGAATCAACCAGGGAAGGCATAAATAAGTGGAGCAATAAACCGATGTTTCCCTCTCTCTCCTTCCCCCTTCTCTAAAATCATTAAATAAAATTTTTTTAAAAATTGGTCATGGGTTTATAATTATTGAATCTCAGTGATGAGTACATGTAGGTTCATGATTTTATTCTGTATACGTATACTTTCACAGGTTTTATTTTTTATTTTTAAAAAAGCCCCTAAACATAGATTCATGCTGCTTTTTGGTCTTTTGCGGTTACTTTCTTCCTAGCAAATTCTGTCAAAATCCTATTATCCAAGGGTCCAGCTCAAATTCCACCAGCTGTGAAACATTTTCTGACCACCCCAACAAAAAAATTATCTTTTTTTAAAGATTTTATTCATTTATTTTTAGAGAGGGGGAGGGAGAGAGGGAGAAAAACATCAATGTATGGTTGCCTCTTGTGCACCCTTACTGGGGACCTGGCCTGCAACCCAGGCAGATGCCCTAGACTGGGACTCAAACCAGGGACCCTTTGGTTCGAAGGTCGGCACTCAATCCACTGAGCTAGCCACACCAGCCAGGGCTGATCTCTATATTTTTAATATCTGTAGTTCTGTCTGCATCACTCCTCCCTTTTCACCTGTGAGCACCTAATCTTGGTGGTTTGTAAACTCCAGGAGGATAAGAATGCTATTACATTAATCGTTGCCCTCTTGTAGCGCCTAGCATATTGTCTTGCCCATAGCTCCTCCTCAGTACATACTGAGTGAGTGAGTATGGTAGTAGATTTTTAGGGTGGTTCATCCTCTGTTGAAGGAATAATTCAGCATAGGAAGCTACAGATAGATGTTTATAATCCACGTGCTTACAAAAGAGAGCTTTTGGTAATTTAGTTTTCTGGTGTCTTGGTGTTGTAAGGATGAGGAATGCCGTCCCTTAATACTAAGTTTTAAATAAAAGCTGTTGACAGAAGAAATTAAAATAATTGGTAGCAAACACCACAATCTTTATTATGATTTAACTACAAGATTCTGCTTTTTCTATTTTTTTTCTTTTTTAACAGAAAGTTTTTTTTTATTTTTAGAGGGGAAAGAAGGGAGAAAGAAGAGAGAAACATTGGACGGTTGCCTCAGGCACGCCCCCTACTGGGGACCTGGCCTGCAACCCAGGCATGTGTCCTGACTGGGAATTGAACCACAGACCTTTGAGTTCACAGGCTGGCACTCAGTCCACTGAGCCACACCAGCCACACCAGCCAGGGGTGTTTGTATTCTTTTTACTCTTAAATACTGAAGAAATGAAAGAAGGCGTGTGAAAACAAATTGAAGGTGCCAAGTAGACTTATTAATTTGAGAAGAACACCTTGTTCAATGTATATTTATGAGCAGTTGTTTTAGTGCAGCTTCTGTGGGAAACAGGGACCTGTCTCTTTAAGGAGTCAGCACAGAACTTGTACATAACTGCACTAGAACCTTGCTAAAAATTACTGATTTTAGGTTTAATGTTGGTTTAGGAGGAAAAGGAAGTTAATGTATGTGAACCTCATGCAAATAAATTTTGTTATCAAAGTAGTGTAATAATTTATTTATTTATTTATTTATTTTTTATGTGCTAGGGCTTTGTAAGCATTGCAGTGTAAGGAAACTGAGGCTCAAAGAGTTGAAGTAACTTACCCAAGGGTGTAAAAAAAAAGAGGTTCAAAGTCAAGGCTATGACTCCAAGACTTTGACATTGAATCCTATCTCTTCCATTTCCACAGTCTAGCAGTACTCTCCCCTCTTTTGCCTGAGGTCCCTATTATTCTCCCCACCAGGTTGCCTCCATTCTCCACACAATGGCCATTCTCCTTAGTGGCCTTCTGACAACCCCGGACATATCATATCTGTCCTTTGCTTAAAACTCTTCAGTGGCCTTTGGCTACATGTAGAATAAAATCCAAACTCCTTAGTAAGGCTCTTCATGGTCTGATCTCTGTGTCTGAGAGGATGACAGACAGTAAACGAACTAAAAGTTACACAAGAATAAGATTCTTTCTGTTTTAGGTGCTGGCTGGGTATCTCAATTTGTTAAAGCATTGTCCGGATACACCAAGATCACAGGTTCGATGCCTGGTCAGGGCACATACAAGAACCAACAGTGAATGCACAAATAAGTGGAACAACAAATCGACATTCTCTCGCTCGTCCACGGCGCTCGCGCACGCGCGCGCTTGCTCTCTTTCTCTCTCTCTCTCTCTCCACCCCCTTCTCTCTCCCGCCTTTCTCTCTCCCCCCTTCCCTCCCCCTCTCTCTCTATAACATCAATAAATAAAATTTTTAAAAAAGTTTTTTTCTGTTTTAGTAGTCTTTCCAGTGAATGAGAATGCTTGCCCCTGGGCTGCCTGTCTTACAATCTAATCTAAGGATTATATTATACGGAGGTGATATATTGTGATAATGGAAACTGTCCTATGAGGTATTTGCAAATGGCATTAACCCTGAAAATAAAAATAATACCTCTAGAACTAATGGAGGTCACTTCTACTTTCAGGTTATTGTTGTACGTCATTATTTCCCTGTGTCTGTTGTAATCATATCTGATTGTGTGATCATTGCTTCTGATGAAAGTTTTTCAGAGAAAGACTAGTGGAAAATGTGTGTCTAGCAAATCATAGGCTTTAGATTTGCTCATTATTTTTAGAACATGTTTTGCCTATGGTTAAAGTGCTATGATAATGTTTGGGCAATGTGTGATTCAAACTAAAATTAGCCAAAGCTAAGAGCATGAATTTGTATTTAAATAATTTTCCTCAGTGTTTCTTATAAAGCCTTTGAGGGGGGGAAGTTGGAGTATTTATAACAATATCAGTCTGTAATTTGTCAAGTAATACTATGAATTAAAATGCCCAACATTCATGCATTTTTCAAAATAGATTTTTCTGTGATCATTTATTTTAGAGATGAATACCGCCAAATTGTGAGGTGTTATGTACTATGTAATTGCACTTTACTTCAACATTAATAACTTACTTAGTTTTAGCATTCTCATCTGCTTCATCACACCCTCTCATAAAGAACCAGTGGATACCCTGAGAAGAGTATCTAAGCAAATGCTGTCTTATTTTAGTTGGCTGCATTTCAGACATGTGACTGATATTCCTGGCAATAGAGCCATAAGGATAATCTGATTTTTAAAATTCTGTACCATCATTTCTGAAGTTTCATGGTCCCTTCTTAGGAATTAAAGGAAAATAATTAGTTTTATTTGTTGTGTGTATAAATCAAGAAACACAACTTTGAGTAGTTATAGCATGTTTTCTAATCCTTACTTAAGAGTTAGAGGACAGGTGCTCCTCTTCTGGAATTTTAACCTCTGAGGAGTCTAGAGGGGCTCCAGGCGACCAAATTCAATTTTGTAGGAAAAATCTACAGTCAGTCCCTGTGATCCTTGCAATGAATTGTTACCTCTCAGATTTTGTCAGGAGGTTTTAGGCCACAGCTTAAAACAAAACAGATGCATTAGTGTTGTGATAAGACTAGATAGGGTTGCTCTGAAAAAGTTAGGTTTGAAAATGTTTTTGAGATGTTAGACTAATAGAGACCTAGTAGAAAATCCCATTTCTTGGTTTGTGGGTTTCACCCTAACCTGGTAGGAAAATCTGGTAATCTCTGTTTTGAAGTTCTAGTGTTGATAGTGAAGAACCACTAAAGGATACTGTAAAAAGTGCCTTGGCTGGTGTGGCTCAGTGGATTGAGGGCTGGCCTGCGAACCAAAGCGTCTCCGGTTTGATTCCCAGTCAAGGCACATGCCTGGGTTGCTGGCCAGGTAGGTCCCCAGTAGAGGGCATGTGAGAGGCAACCACACTTTGATGTTTCTCTCCCTCTCTTTCTCCTTCCCTTCCCCTTCTCTAAAAATAAACAAATGAAATCTTGGGGGAAAAGTGCACTAAAGTAAAGGTATGCTCTAGTTATTTATACACTTCTGAATACTATGGAATACAGGTGATTACTCAAAAAAGTGTTTAACTTTGTCACTGCTGCGCATTAAATTCTTATTTGAAATATTGAGATATGAGAATGATTCTGTTCTGGTTTCTTGGAATTAGGATGTCTTAGTTTGAGGGTGATTGTCATCTCTGATCCTGACCTTGTCTTGTCCTAGTCCCAGTGTTGTGTTTGGTACAATGGTTATGCCTGTCCTACTCCATGGGGTGGTTGTGAGGAGTCAGTGGATAATGGATGGAGAGTGCTTTGGAATTTCCGAAGTACAGTGTGAAAGCAGGCTATGTTCTCTGCATTGTTAGAGCTAGATGGATTCTAGCTAGAGTTCCTCACTAAAGCAGTGATTTTTCTTGTTTCACAGTTCAGTCAGCATTTAAACTTTGACACGTCCATTCTAGTGAGAGTTCTCTTAACATGTTCAAATAATGCTATATAAGAAGAAATAGAAATACTTCTGCAGTTGTCATTGAGTTACAGTGTTGTCTGTGAAATGTAATAAAGTCGTCTCTTTATAGTCATAAGTTTCTTTATCCATTGCTGCATTCCGTAAAACAAAATATCGTGGGTTTAATAAAGACTAATTTTTTTCATAAAATACTTTTGTTTTGATGTTTTGAAGGTAATTTCCCTCAAAAATTACCCAAATGAGGAAAGAGCAGTGGTGTGCATAATCTTAATCTTCTCCTGGTTTTCTTTGGAATGCACAGGAAATTTTTCTACCTTAGGAGGCCTAAGGAGGGGCTGTTAGCAGTTTCTTATCTGTTTTCTTACTCCACACCAAGTCTGCCAGGCACACCCACTTCCCTTTATCTGAGGGCCTCAGGCTTGGGCTTCACTTTCGACCTAACTAGGACATTGGGTAGCAAAGTACCTGGTTACATGGACATTTTGATCTAAGTCCAGTGCTTAACTTTGTATTGTTTCCTTGTCTTAATTTTTGCCCAGAATTGTCTAGTTTGACCTTCCTGATTTGACTAAATCTTCTGAATTTACCTGTTACCCTTGACTTTTAAAACTTTTAGTATATACTTTGACTTTATAAACTTCTAGAAATTTATATTCATTTCTTAAAAATGCAAAAGACTACGGGTAGAAGTAAAAGTTAGTTTTAGATAATGAATTCTTTTATCCATGCCATTGATTATTGCAAGCACTGATACCTTAAAAATATTAAGATCTAATACCTTAAAAATATTTCAGATATAACTTTTCCCTAGGTGCTCAATCTAGTCTTATTACAGGTATACCACGGGGGGCCACAGCTGGTCTAGCTAGAGGTAAAGATTTGAGATAGGTCATGTAACCAAGAGGGAGTGTGTAGAGAGGAGGGAATGGAAGACCGGAAGTTGAGTTTAGAAAATAACAATTGAAAAATGGGAGGAGGAAGAGTCAAAGGAAGCTCCATCAGAGGTAGGATAATTAGGAAAGTGCAATGGTGACGAAAGAAAAAGCACAGAATTTTTAGGGGCAGGAATGTAAAAAGCTGCAGAGTTCAAAGAAAAGAAAGTACAGGCTATTGAACTTACAAAGGAAGTCATTCCTGAAAGTGCACTAATAAAGATCAGTTGTGAGGGTGAAAGCCAAACGAAGGCTGGGTGATGAAGAAATCCAGGCGTCCTTTCCTATTGTACTTGCCATTTGTTTGACAAGTGAGGTGTGAAAGACAGAAATTTGGAGAGGGTGGTTGATACAGACAACAGCATCATAAGGGTCTTTTGTTTTCTTTCCTAATGAGGGAGAGAATTGTATATTTGAGGAGGAGAAATTGATCTTGGAAAGAGATTTTTTCTTTTGTAGCTCTAGTTTAAATTTAGAGATTATTACTTAAAAAAATCATAGATTTGTCGTGAGTTGTGAAGAGAATTTAATGGGGAATGAATGCTTGGTGTGTACATTTTGATCTTTACATTGCCAGTAGTTCTGATTGTATTGCACTTGGATGTTCTTGGGGTTAAATTGCCTATGCTATAACATCCAACCGCTTCAGTCTGACTTTCAAAACAACCTGGCCTTGTAACCTTACTTCCCTAGATTTTCTTTAAAATACTTACTTCAGCCAAACTTGGTTAATCACTGTTTCCCTTTTTATTTAAGCTGACTCATATGCCTGGTTAGCCTTTCTTCCAAGTCTCTCAGTATGTTAAGCCTTACCCATCTTTCAAGATTCACCTTTTGTAACAGCATTCTGATTGGCCCAAGGGGGGAGTAGAGTACTCTTCTGATAGTTCTTTATCTAATCCCATCATATGGCATTATTTACGGTTTTCTGATTTTTGAACTGAATGTATTTATGTGGCTGTCTTCCCACCTTTAACTCTATAGGGATAGGATCAGTCATTAATTTCACCGTGCAAGGACCTACACATAGTATTTTTAAAAATAGAATAAATATTTTGGTTGTAAAATTTGCTAGATGTTGGATTTTAGAATAGATTATCTCCCTAAAAATATGCCAGGGCACATAGAGGAGAAAATACTCACCTAACATGTTTGTTAAGATACGGTGTAAAATTGTTACTGTTAAGTTGGGTCAAGTGTTATGGCCCAATTTGCCTAATATCCTAATAGTTATACAGCATTTAGAGGAAGCAAGTGGCTCAGCCTGTAACTGCACACCTAAGGGTACCGTTGACAAAGGACCATAGGCCCTTCAGAGTAGTCTTCATTTATATCTCCAGCCTCCATCTCCACCTTGACCTCCGTCTGACCGCTACCAATGTATTTACACTTCATCTCCTGAACAGATGCTTGTTAAATATGTGACTTACTATTATTTTTTAAGTGGACAAGCTCTGCTTTTTTTAATTTTTAATTTATTTATTATTATTATTATTTTTTTTTGCAATTAGCAAAAATGATTTTCTGGGAAAAATTTCTGTAACATACTCAAATGAAAATATTTTGCAGGAAATTTCCTTTGAGGCATGAGCTATTAAACTATATGGAAATTAGTTTCTGAGCAATTTACTGTTTTCTCTGTTATTTCAGAAATTCATATTCTTTGTATTTAAGTTTTTGTTTATAAAGCTAAATATTTTTTTAAAAACAAACTTGCTTTGCCTTCATATTTTTCCTCTTTTTCTAAGAGACTTTTCTTTTTAACTTATTTCTTGTCTCTTTTTTAGTAATTATTATTCAAAAAGGGGCAACTAAAAAAGTTCTTGGCCTACTGTGTGCTTGTTTGTTTGTTTACTTACTGTATCCTCACTGGAGGACATGCTTTGATTTTAGAGAGGGGGGAAAGAGGGGGAGAGAGACAGACACATCCATGTGAGAGAGAAACGTCAAAATGTGTTGCCTCGTATATATGCCCCAACCCCTGACCAGGGATCGAACTTCTAACCCAGGCATGTGCCCTAACTGGGAATCAAGACTGCCAACTTTTGGTGCTGGGGATGACACTTCAACCAACCTTGCCACCCTACCAGGGCTCTAATTTTTTTATATATATTTTTTGACCACCATAAGTTTATTTAACAAAAGTTCAATGTGAAAATGTACACAATTCGATTTTCTAAAAAAGATTGTATTTATTCACTTTTAGAGAGAGAGGAAGGGAAGGAGAGAGAGAAGGAGAGAAACATCAGTGTGTGGCTGCCCCTCCCACTTCGCACATCCCCCACCTGGGCCCTGGCCTGCAACCCAGACATGTGCCCTGACTGGGAATCGAACCAGTGACTCTTTGGTTCCTAGGTTTGTGCGCTATCCACTGAGCTACACCAGCTGGGCCTACACAGTTTGATTTTTATGTTGTAGTAAAACAGGTGCTGTGGAAAGCGGACATGTGGAAGTAGTTGATTTCTCAGGTGAACACAGTCATTCTTTGTATTAGTTTCAAGGCTTCTAACAGGAACTATTTACTCATATTGCCACATTTCAATATTCTGTTGCCCACTAGTTGCCATCTCCCCACATTCACCTGTCACAAGATTCATAAAGGGATCCATTCCCCCAATATTCCTTGGACATGTCTGCCACCATTTAATTTCAACGATAGCTGCTTTTTTTTTTTTTTTTCCTCACCCAAGGGTATGTTTATTAATTTCAGAGTAAGAGGTAGGGAGAGCCAGAGAAACATTGATCGGTTGCATCCTGTACGTGGGCAGACCAGGGATCGAACCTGCAACCTTTTGGTGTGCCGGGCAATGCTCCAACTAAGCAAGCCACCTGGCCGTGGCTCAAGGATAACTTCTTGTCCATAAAATTTTTAACTTGGGCAGGTGAGCTTTGCTTGTAGTGTCTACTCTGCAAGCTCAAAGGTACCTCCAAATGGAATTCGTTGCCTCTCTCACTCTCCCACAGGAGACCCATAATGTTTTATATTTAAATAGCTTTTTTGAGATATAAATCACATACTTACACAATTCACTCATTTAAAGTGTACAGTCCAGTATGGTTTTTAATACATTCACAGAGTTTTGCAGCCATCACCACAGTCAATTTTAGAACATTTTTTTTTCATCCCCAAAGAAATTCTATACCCATTAGCAAATAATTACTCCCTTTTCCCCTTTACTCCAACTCCTAGCAGCCACTCACATACTTTTGGGTTCTTCGTCTGTGTCCTATAATGGAGTAACAATGTATGGTCTTTTGACTTCTTTCACTTAGGTGAGTGTCTTCAAGTTCATCTATGTTGTAGCATGTATTAGCACGTCATCCCTTTTTATTGCTGAGTAATATTCCTCTGCACAGATAGACCACACTGCATGTGTTCCATTCACCAAACATGGATGGATGTTTGTTGGGTTGTTTTTATTTTTTGGCTATTATGACTAATGCTGCTGTTAACATACATGTACACGTTTTTGTGCAGATGTGTGTTTTCATTTCTCTTGGAGTGGAATTGCTGGCTCATAGGATTTCTCTGTGCTTAACATTTTGAAGAACTGCTCAACTGTTTGACAAAACAACCATAACATTTTATATTCCCACCAGCAATTTCTCTATTTGTCATTGTTCATGTTTTGTATTAAAGCCATCCTAGTGTGTGTGTTTTTATGTGAAATGCTTATATTTAAGTGTTTATAGAGAAAGAGGCATTGGTTTAAAATAGTAGACTGGTTTGTAGGATCCCTGCCCTGACCAGGGATCCTAGACCTCCAGACTGGGGATCCTACTCACAATTTAGGTATGTGCCCTGACTGGGAATCGAACCTGCAACCTTTGGTTATGGACAGTGCTCCAGCCAGCTGAGCCACACCAGTCAGGGTGAGGCTAGTCCTTATTTCTTTTACATGTTGGCATCATTAGGAAGAAATTAGCCTCAGGTAATTGTTAAACTAGTTCCTTCCCTTTGGGTAAGTGAATGACCAAATTACTCTGGCAACTTGCTACTTTATTTTTAGTCCTGGGATTGTGACTGGTTTAATGATTGAAGTTTTTGTTTGTTTTTGTGGGTGTTGGGGGCAGGGGAGGAAGTCATCCTCCATGTCTCTTCTTTGCCAAGAAGGTGATCACTAGAGGAATTAGTTGTAAAGTGTGACCTTTTCTGGGGTAGTATTGTGTATAATAGAAATAGAATAAAAGGCACATGAATTTAAAGTTTTCTAGTAGCCACATTAAAAAGTAAAAAGAAACAGGTGAAATTAATTTTAATATAGTTTGCTTAGCCCAGTATATAAAAAATATTAATCACGTCATTGATTGGATGTAATCAATACAAAAATTGTTAACATAGTATTTTATAATAATTTTTTTTTTTTTTAAGTATTTCTGCCCTGGCTAGTGTGGTTCACTGGATTGAGTGCTGGCCTGTGAACCTAAGGGTCACCAATTTGATTCCCAGTCAGGGCACATGCCTGGGTTGTGACCAGGTCCCCAGAAGGGGGCATGCGAGAGGCAACCACACATTGATGTTTTTCTCCCTATCTTTCTCCCTCCCTCCATCTCTAAAAATAAATAAAATTAATGTTTTAAAAAATAATTTTTCTTTTTAAACATTTATTGATTTTAGAGCAAGATGGGGGAAAGAGAAAGAAACATTGATTTGTTGTTCCACTTGTTTATATATTCATAATTTTTTTGATTGATTCTTGCATGTTCCTTCACTGGGGATTTAACAACTTTGGCATATTGGGATGATGCCCTAACCAGCCGAGCTACCCAGCCAGGGCTACATTATTTTTTAAGTACAATGTCTTCTCAGTTTAGACTAGCCACATTTGAAGAGCTCAGTAGCTATATGTGACCAACAGTTACTGTATTGAATAATACCGTCCGGGAGGCCTAAAAGCTTCTGTTCACATGTATGTATGATCTGTTTATCTTTAGTAAAAACAGACAGGTACTTCTTCCACCTGTACTACTGTTCTTTAAATTTTATGTTTTAACTGCTTTTTTTAAAAAAATATATAGAAGAGGGTCTTTAGAGGGGAACAGGGAAGCAAGCTCCTTATAGCTCAGATTTGTTGGTAATGAGTAGAGGTTAACAGGAGAAAAAAAATTGGCCTCATTACCAAGTTCTATAGTTCTTAGCAGATGAAAGAAATCTGTTAGGACTGCTATTGTTTGGTCCTTAATTGTAATTGTTCTAGATGTTCAGGGTCTGCTGTGGCCTGTACTTACCAGTTATATGCTACTTGTACTGTCTAACCACATAGCTTACTTAGTTAGCTAAGATATTCTTACTACATATTCTAACCACATATTCTTACTTAGTTAGAATAAGGTTATTCTTAGTTAGAATAAGTTAGAATAAGTCATTCATTCATTTGATCTAATGAATGAATGACTGTGCCTTGTTGGGCTTCACTATAATAACAGGATCCTCTCTCTTCCAGTTTACAGTGTTGTTAGAGACTGCTGGC
>PVKU01001747.1:0-273848 GCA_004027475.1 Anoura caudifer
AAAAGAGACCTTACAGGCAAGAAGAGGCTGCAAAGAAGTATTCCAAGTCATGAAAGTCAAGGACCTACATCCAAGATTGCTCTATCCAGCGAAGCTGTCATTTAGAATGGAAGGGCAGATAAAGCGATTCTCAGATAAGGTCAAGTTAAAGGAGTTCATCATCACCAAGCTCTTATTATATGAAATGTTAAAGGGACTTATCTAAGAAAAAGAAGATTAAAAATATGAACAGTAAAAAGCAAACTCACAGTTACTAACAACCACACCTAAAACAAAAGCAAACTAAGCAAACAGCTAGAACAGGAGCAGAAACACAGAAATGGAGATCACATGGAGGGTTAGCAATAGGGGAGTGGGAGGAGGAGAGAGGGGGAAAAGGTACAGAGAATAAGTAGCATAGATGGTGGGTAGAAAATAGACAGGGGGAGGGCAAGAATAGTGGGAAATGTAGAAGCTGAAGAACTTATGACACATGGGCATGAACTAAAGGGGGAGAATGTGGGTGGGAGGGGTGTGCAGGGTGGAGGGGAATGATGGGGAGAAATGGGACAACTATAACAGCATGATCAATAGAATATATTAAAAAAAGACTAGATAATCTCAATTTACCTGTCGTAAAGTTTTCTAAGGATGTAAAATTATTTCTCACCTTTTAAAAAAGATTTTATTGATTTTTAGAGAGAAGGGAAGGGAGGGAGAAAGAGAGGGAGAGTAACATCAATGTGTGGTTGCCTCTTGTCTGCCCCCAAATGGGGACCTGGCCCTCAACCCAGGCATGTGCCCTGACTGGGAGTGGAACTGGCGACCCCCTGGTTCACAGGCCGGTGCTCAGTCCACTGAGCCACACCAGCCAGGGCTTGCTTCTCCTTATCTTTGAAGGACGTGCTGCTATAGGATTTTCCCCTGCCCTCTCTCTGCTTTTGGATGTATGCACAGGTTCTCTGCAAACTCAGCCCCCTCGGCTGTGCTACGTCTGTCTGAGGTGGCCTTCACCTCTATGACTGGTTTTCATTTTCAACACCTGACTGGGATCCAGGGCCAGCAAGGAGAAGGGGGGATGGCCGTGCTGCCTGGGAGTAGGGTGCTGCTGCCTCCGGGCAATGGCCTTGACCGTGAGGGGCAGCCACAGAACTGGAACCAGCCCAGCAGGCCAGGTCTGATCCAGGATGCAGAAGCACTGGGCCCGGCTGCGGGGCGGGACTCCGGCATCCCCCAGGCCCCCCGGCAGGCTCTGATGAATGAAACCTCCAGAAACTCCAAGTTTGTAAGAATTTCAGTGCTGGTGGTTCTTTCAAAGTCTCAAGAATCATTTCTGCAAAGAGTAACATTTTTATTTGCTCAGACGAATGAGGGAGGGGGTCCTGAGGCCCGGGGACAATGTCAAGGCTGCCCAGAGAAGCTGTCCCTGCAGCAGGGGTCGAGGCGCGGTGTGGAGCCTGGCTAAGCACCCGGGAAAACGCCAGCTCAGTGTGGGCCTGGTCTCGCTTCTGGAGGCGGTCCAAGAAACCTCCCGGGCCATAGGGTTCTGTTGGCCGCAGGGACCGGCCCTGTGGTCCCCATCTGTCCATACCGTGCGCCGCCGTGGGCCCTACTGGAGAAAGGCCCTGAGGAAGTCGTTGTAGGAGATTTTTGAAGACAATGTCTTGTCATAGTATTCCAGAATATGGAAGAACTCCTCCTCTGACAGGTTGATGCTGTACTCTCTCAGGACCTGCAAGACAGGAAGGAGGAGCCAGCTTCACTTGGCGCCATTCAAGGAAGCAGGCTGCCAGGGAAGGGCTGGGGACGCGTCCCCTCTGCCCGAGTCCGAACACCTCCCCTCCAGCGTCCACCCCCTCTCCCCTTTTCTCTCCCCATCTTCTCTCTCTCTCCCTGCCTCCTCTCTCTCTCTCTCTCTCTCTCTCTCTCTCTCACACACACACACACACACACACACACACACACACACACAGAGTTTCCTCCCCAACCCTTCTCTCTTGAAGCAACTTGGAGGGAGAAAGGCAGGTGCTGAGGACGGTGAAGCAAGATAGGGACGCCCCCAGTGACCTTCCCACCACCACCCAGCCCTGAACTTCCAACCTTGGACTTCTTCTACAGGGAGAAGTGAACGCCCACTGTTTCAAACGCCCAGTGCGTTTAAGCTGTTGCTATTCCCCCTCCTGTTATACAGGGCTGAAACAAATCCTAATAATAGGCACCCTGGTGCCTAACGACAAACATCACACACCTTCCCGCTGCAGCACCCCGCCTCCACCTGGAGACTGAGGAGGGTGGCTGGCTGAGAATTTTACTTGACCCCAAAGTACAAACCGCATGAACTGGATAGCACAGCGGGCCCCGAGGGCAGGGGACAGTCCTGGGTCCCTGGCTGCACTCCAGGGCGGGTGGGGGCAGGCCCCTCGCTGGGCATCCAGCACAAGCCTTTGGGAATGCAAACCCCCCCACCAACACAGGTGGTTATTGTTATTGAAGAAAAGGTTTTATAGTCTCAGTTGAAGCAGAGATAGCCCAGGAAGTACATCTTTTGTAAGTGCCTTCTCAGGTCCTAGACCCGCAGGTCTTTGATGTCTTGACTGAGTTTTTTTCTGGCAGTGACGGGAGTTCCAGGCCTGGTGGTGGCGGGGGGTTCAAGGTTATTCTACAAGTGGGGGGTTTAAGTTGCCCTTGGGGGTGGCTGTGTGTTCCCTCTGGAGAGAGGGAGCAAAGGTCCTGCAAGGTAAAAGCTCCCAAGCTGAGCAAGGTCCTCCCGAAGGCGCTCCCTACAGCTGTGTGCCCCTCTGTGGTGTGCACTCTCTCATGGGGGCATGAAAGGCCCCTGAGTTGGGCTCTGGAGAGGATAGCTGCTGAGCCGGCCCTGCCTCATGGAGGGCAGCTGAGGGCACGGGACTCCCGTGAGGCAAGGCCACGTCTGTGGGCCCCTGAGTAGACACAGCTGGGACCTCTCTTCAACACCTCAATGTTTCTGTGCTGTTCTGCAGGCCCTGCAAGGCAGACACAGGCCCTGGGTCCCCTGTAGGGGCTAGGGGCAGGTCCAACGTGGGGCCAGGGGCCACTGCAGTGGGCTGCGGTGTGGGCACAGAGGGGCATCCCCACAGGGGTCCAGAGGCCCTCAGGAAGGAGAACCCAGGCCTGCAGGTGAGGGGACGCACACTATACACTTGATAGGCTGGGGGTCCTGAGGAGGTGGGGTCTGGGGCAGACCTTGCAGGCCTTCGGTGGGGACCAGGGTCCCCTTCTGCAGTCTCCTGGCCATGCACTAGGCACCTGCTTCCTTCCTGTTCAGAGGCAACAGCCATATGGAGCTGGGCTCACCTTCCGGAAGTCAGTCACTCCGACAAGCCCTGTGTTCCCCGCATCATAGGCTTTGAAGGTACGCCGCATCGGCCGCCAGCAGTGCAAAATTTTGGGCTGAATGCGCAGCAATGCCAAGTAAAAGGAAGAAGTCTCAGTACCAGCTTCTTTCTGGAAAAAACCCACCAAGGTGGGGGGTGGTGAGAAGGAGCTTTTGAATGTGAAGGATGCAGCGGCCCAGCTGCAGCCGGGAGCTCCCCTCCTGCCTCGTTCCCAGGGGCCCTCTCGGACCGGACCAGCCTGTGCCCTACTGGCTGGCCCCTGCTGGGGTGGAGCAGACGGAGCTTGCCATCCCCACTGCAAGTCTGGAGGTGGGCTGTTGAAAAACACCGTTCATTCCTACCTCCCCACCTCAACCTGGGAGGGAGGTGGCCTCTTCATCCCCACTGCATGGAAGGGAAATGGGGGCTCCGAGAGGCAACGAAGAGGGATAAGTCCTGATAGGGGCTCTGTTTGCCTCCAGCAGCTGCCCCCTCACCCCCACCCCCACCCAGCCGAATTCCTCTCTGGGCACAGGAGCGAGGGCCAGGCAGATACCCTACCAACTTCCAAATTGTTCGAGGAAAAAAGAGATTTCAGTTTGGGACTCCTAGAGGTTACTGTAATAAAGAGAGATTTTTTTTTCCAAAAACTCCCACAAGTTTGTAATTATATCTGGTAATTAGACAGCACACGGCCCTGTGATTATTTCATTTAGGGGCCATTAGATAGGAAACAAGACAGCGCAGCACATGCAGCCCCAGCGCCTGTCTGAGTGCCACCGAGGTGCGCCGTGGGCAACGACGTGTGACACGCTCTGGTAAAGTGATTTTAACACGGCTCCACGTAAGACAAATTAGTGCGGAGTTAAATTGCTTTCCATTTTACACCGTTTAGCACTTGTGATGGGTGCTCGGCAGATCCCCGGTCAGTGGGCCTGCGTGTGCGGGACACAGAGCACCACTGTAGGCGGTCGGCTAGTTATTAACACAGGGAGGAAGCAGAGGGAGTCAGACATTGCTGAGCAGCAGCAGCCAGGGAGCATGAGCTTGCTTAGACAGGAAGCTGCAGCTTCACCCACCCCAGGGGACTGCAGCATCGCTGGCAAAGGGGATTAACACCCCTTTCTCCCCCACACAGGGAGGAAGGACCAGCTTTTCACACTCCCTGGTCCACTCGCCTAGACTGGAGGTGCGGGGTAGAACAGCACATGGGGAGTACAAAAGTCACAACTGCACAAGGGGAGGTGCTTCTATGAGGCATGCCCAATGGGGGCCAAGATGGTGACCACAGAGGCCTGTCAATCTAGCCTGGGGAAGGAAGGCATTGGTTGGGAGGTGTACCCATCAGGAGCCTGTGAAAGCTTAGGAAGTTGGTTGGTTATTTTGGAAAAGCTCCTGGCCTGTCCCAAGCCTGAAATAACAGAATCCAGTTTAACAAAGAAGCTCACTCTCTCTCACTCAGGAACAGGCGCCATCATTCGCACATTCACACATTCGCACATTCTCTTCCTGGCGACCACTTGGGCCCAGAGGCTGCACGGCCTCCAAGTGAAGGCTCCAGGCAGGAGCCTGGCTACAGCAGCACCACAGCCGGGAACGGCCTGGCCCGAGCTCCCTGTGTGGGAACTGAGACCACTCAGTGGAGCGTGGGCTCCAGAGGACTCATCTTGAAAATGAAACGGGAACTCTGGATGCCAGCCTTTCTTTGCCTTGGCCTTGATGAAGACACGGCAGGACTATTTCCTCAGTTGGACAGACGGAGATGGGACACAGGGCAGCCTTCTATTTCTACCTGAGTAAGTCTTGCCACACCACCGTCTCCCACGTGCGGGCCTACTTCCCCACTTCCGCTGGCAGTAAGAGGATGCTGGGCCCACTTGCTCTCCTGCACACAGCCTGGCCTGAGAGAGGGTTCTCTACCCCAGCTGGCGTGACGACACAAACCAGAGGGCCTCTGCCTCCCTGGCCACTGCTGCTGCCAGAGAACGCAGCTCCCCAGCCGCCTCCCCTGGGGCGTCTCTGCTGCTGGAGCCTGCAGAGAAAGGCCCCATGGGACCAAAGAAATAGTCCTTTTAGCTCCTCTGCAGGGAGACAGCTGGCCCGAACCTCTCCACCCGTGCGCTTGGGATGGGGTTGGGACAGGATAGACCGGGGCAGGGGCTCTCTCCTCCAAAAGGGTTGGGGGGAGGGGACATGACACTGCTAGTCAGTCACGTCAAGGTCACCAGGGTGATGGATGATGCGACTATCCTGAACCAGAGTGTTGCTGCAGCTGGGTCTGGGTGACAAGACAGGAGTACACAGGAGGCAGGCTGGCTCCCAGCAGGGCCATCTGGGAGTGCCTCTCACTCCCGGTGAACACAGCCTCAGTTGGACACCCCCACCCAGGGCTGTGCCCCTCTCCCTGGGAGCCCGCCTTTCTTGCGCCCCCGTGAGGGCAAGCACTGGGCAGGAAGCAGGGCAGCCTCTGCCTGGGGGTGGGCTCCAAGCCCTTCTTACCAAACCCTTCCAAGCCCCTTACTAGGGCGCTCTTCTTACCTGGACCCCCTTGAAGGCTCCTAGAAGCCAGCAGACCCCCGCCAGGTATGGCAGGGGAAACCAAGGCCCAAAGAGGCGGAGGAAGGCCAGAGCTGGCAGATCCTGGTCCCATGCAGATCTCATGAGGACACCCTTTCCTGTGCCCACGGGAGACGGAGCAGAGAAAGAACTGTCCCCTAAGCTTTTCTGCCGTCACTCACCCTGATCCTTGGATGCGGGCTCCTGCCTGCCCAGACTAGAAACCACGCTGACAGGGCACTTGGTTTTGCACACATGAGAAATTTCATCACTCGGGAGCTATCTGTATGGAATAAACTGGTGTGGGCTGGCCCCTCCTCACTCTGCTGCTGCCGGTGGGAGGCAGGGACTGGGCAGGGACTGAGGGGAGGCGTCAGGCCGCCAGCACCCCGGTCCCTGCCCAGGTCCCCAGGTGGGATGGGCTGGTTGCCCACTCCACCACGCCAGCTGCACTCGTCAGTTCACTCGATGCACCTTAACTCAATGTGACAGAGATGGACTATGAGCATGAAAAAGACTTTTCTTTTTGCTCCATGTTTTGGATAAAACTCAAAAAGGCAGGTCAGGGAAAACAGTGGCTGAAGGTGGGAATCAAAATGACAAATGACCAAGGAAAAAAGCTAAAAAGCCAAAGAAAACAGTGTTCTCCAGGTGTTACTGAAGCATCTCTAGGTTCTAATCCCTCTTCCAAGACACTGAAGAGAAAACCCTGCAGGAATGGTTTATGCGAGAAAGGGGAAAGTCCCACCTCCCACCACACCCTGGGGCAGGTCTGGCCCTTCTCAGGTGGCTGCTGAATGAAGGGGTACACATCATGTTTAAGTGTAAAATGTTTCACCTGGTTGTGACCCCGCCCCCACCCCAGCTTTGCCCCTCCAGTTGACCAGTCTGCTGGCGCCCACTCCAGGTGCCTCGTGTAAGCAGCTGGCTTGTCGCTGTTTGCCGTACAGGTGTTTCTGGGCACTCTGGGAAGACCTGTGACAGTCAGGTGTCTCCGCCACATGAGTCTGAGAACCTGGGACTTGGGCAATTGGTCCCCAGTCTTTGCATCTTTGCCAAGAAAGTAAATTTTGAGTTGTTGCAGTGTCCCCGAAGCCTGACAGAGAGGCCTCGCCTTTACCCACAGCTCTACATGGCTGGATGCAAGTGTCCCGATGGGCGGCCGGGAGGCTGGCTCCGGGCCCAGCGGCCGTGCCCCCAGTGGTTACGGGTGCGCCCACACGCTGCCTGGAGCTGAGCAGGCCTCTGACCGCTGGAGGGAAGGGGCAGCAAAGGGTCGTTTCACAGGGCATGGATGCATGCCATACGTGTCCACACACACACCACACATGCATGCATGCTTGTATCATACGTGATACGTGCTCACACTGTGTATGTGCATACACACACCACACACGGGTGACATACAGACGCATGTGCACAGAGGAAATGTGAGCAGGAGTCCAAGGGGAGATGGCAGGGGGGCTGGGACATCCGACAGGCGCAGTCCTCCCTGGCTGGTGCCCCGCTCGGCATCTTGGCACCCACAGCATCCCCCTCTCGTATGGAGTGGGCTCAGAAAAATCTGGGCCCCTTTTAGCCCCAGCTAAACGTTTGGACGTTCCCTAGGAAGAACCTCCATACCATTTTAAGGGCATTCTGTATTTTCATCCTCCGCATCAGCGAGGTCTCCTTGGCTTTCAGCAGCAGGATGCAGCTCTGGAGGAAGTCGCAGTACGCGAAGCTCCCGTCGCCCTTCAGGTCGTACTTCCCGACGAGCTGCTGACACTCCTCTTTGCTGATGTCCAGGCTGAATTTCTCCACCAGCGCTAAAGACAGAAATGTCAGTTCAGTGGGTGGCACTCTGTCCATGCATCGGTTCACATGGTCACTCACTCATCGGGTGTGGAGGTGCTTTCTCTGTGTGAGGCCTTCACTTCCATCCATCGGACAGCTCCCTCTGCTCCCATCTGCCCCCACACCCCGCTCCCGCGTATCCCCAGGGGCAGCGCGTACTCTCCTTGGGGCAGAGGAACCTCTGTTGCCACGCATGGCCTCGTTGCCCAGCCTGTGCTCACTCGGCGTGACGGCATCGTTCCTATCCAGTCCACCTGGCTTGGTTTTCCTCATTAGCATCAAATATTAGTAACATAGCATTCTGCTCCTTGGCACTTCATTGCTTTTATGATGTCAAATGGAAAGCTCAGTGTATTTGCCTTAAACTGAAATCTGATGCTACTTAAGTCTCTTTTAATTATGAGCCTCACTCCAGAAGCAGCTGGGACTTTGTGATTGGTCCAAAAATCAAGCGTGAGAGCGGGTGCAGAGTAGGGCTGGGCATTGGTGTTCTGACTGCCCGCCTCCGGGCAGCTGGGAGGGCCGCCAGCCAGCGTGGAGTCGGTGTGGCTCTAACCAAACAGCCAGACTTAAACCCCTGCCTTGCAGGCCACTTGTCTCCCAAGAGGAGTCTACATGTGTCAGGCTTTATATGTTTTAGGTCGTCACTGGCGCAGAAACTCAAAACTCAAAATGGGAGGGCCCAGTCTGAATTCAGGCGAACACCCAGCCCTGGGCGCCCCGCTCCTCCTCCAGGCTCCGCCTCCAGGCTCCACCCTGACTCTGACGGTCCCTCCCTGGAACACCCCTTCCCGACTCTGCTCTCACCCGCCCACTTTTCCAGTCCCAGCTCACACAGCACACTGTCCACTCTGCTGTGACCACAGCAGTGGGGACCATGCAAAACCAGGAGAGCAGGCAAATGCCAGGACGGTGGGGGTGGCGGGAGGCGGGTCCCCCTCCCTCCTTACGGCACCTAGCTCACCGTGTGCACACCTGTTCGCATGTCTGTCTGGCCACTGACCCTGAGCCTTTGATGCTCTGGCTTGCGAGGGCCATCAGCAGTGTGTAGAACACAGAATGACTCTTGAAAACTAATAATTTTTTTTACAGCACTACTAAAGTCAGACAAGCCTACCGCACAATGAGCTGATGGCTGAGCCGAGTTCCCGGTTAAAAAGAGAAAACAGCAATGACGATAAGGACAGCCACCCAAGTCAGGGCTCATCCTGCTCAAGTCAACAGAAATAACAGAAAACAGGTGAGGCACCAACACACACACCCCAGCAAACCTCATCACATCGAATCAGTGAGACAACATTTGCTTATTACTGACCTCGTGGTTTTATATTTAATTTATGTGTTTTGGAGAACCGTTCACTACAGGAGTTTACACCTTGTTTCGTTTGGGTGTTTTTAAGCCATGGTTATCACAAAAGTAACACGAGTAAGAGGGGTTCTCAAGAAAATCGTTTTCCTAAACAAGGGGTTGAGATGTGGCTCGAGATGAAGGGAGCCAAGGCCACGGCAAGCAGAGGAGGACGGGGCGCGGTTTGCCTCCCTGGGGCTGGAGCGCTGCACAGAGTGTGTGCAGCAGTCAGCGGGTGTGCAGATGGAACTGGTGTGATCACAAGGGTTTACCTAACGGGCAACAGCGAATGGAGGTGAGCTGTGTAGGCAGCAGGCGTGTGTGTCCCCAGCCACCCCCCTCTCCACCTGTCCCCACTCCTCCCTGCCAGGCTGCTAACATTCCCATGCTGCCCAGAGGCTGCAACCAAGTCTGTGCCCACTGACACTGAGAGGCACGCAGGTGTGGACTGTGCGGCGGGGGGCCAGTGGCTCGGAGGCCTTGTCCCTCGATCCCGGTGTTCGTCAAGGTGCCCAGCCTGCCATTGCCGCCAGATGCACCCCGTTGTGTTCCAAGGGCCCGGGCTTGCCCGGGGGGTGAGGCTGCGTCCTCCAGGGCCAGAAGCAGAACGCACCCAGAAACTCGGCTGCGGCGATGGCCCCGCGCCTGTGCTTGTCCCTCTCCTTGCACTCCTTCAGGAGCTCCCGCCAGCAGCCCTGGATCGTCCTCCGCAGCTTGCGCTCGATGGGCTCACAGTTCTGCAGCAGCGGGGTGCCCGGCACCGTGCCTGCGCTGGCGGGCGTCTGCGGGACAGAGAAACCGCCTGTAACTGGAGGTGCACAATGGAAGGAAGAGTGACAACTCAAGGTGTCACTCAGGCTCAGGGGTCTGCGGTTCCACAGGCAGCATCACCTCAGAAGTAACAGGGAAAGCAAAACGTAGACGGCAACGCTGCCGCTAAACTTTTATTTCTGTTGGTGGGCTGGCTCTGTGCCGAGTCCTAGTAACTAAGGTAGTTCTGGAAATAAATGTGTAGCCAAGATTCAGATCTAGAGAGATGCTAATTCAATATGTCACTGGTGTGTGTGTGAAGTGACAAGGACACATTGTTCTCCAGAGGAAGAGCCTCATTCAAGAGAGGGACTCGTTGTGACTGGCCTGGGACCCCTACCCCGCACCCAGCCACAGCAGGTGGGCGCCCTGAATGTCTGCGGCCTGGGGTGAGGCTGCCTGCGTTGCATTTTCCATTAGAAACAGGGAATGAATTGAGTCTAGCCCACACACCCCCTGAAAACCTCCTCGACATCTGGCTGTCAAATACGGGGGTGAACATGGCTGAATTCCTGGGCTTTCTGCCCGACCCTGGTCACCTGTACCTCCCCGCCCCCCACCCCATCCCAGTCCATGACAGAAACGTAGCCGTCTTCCTGGGCTCTCCTCCCTTCCCCTCAACCCTGTTGGCTCTGCCTCAAAGGCGCACCAGTGTCTGACCCCTGGCCACCAGCCGCCCTAGCCGTCCCTGTCACCCAGAGCCAGGCCATCAGTGCCTCTTGGGGTTCGGGGATTGCTGCTGAGGCTGCCTCTGTGTCCCCTCCTCTGCCTGCCCGCTACCCTCCTCCCACACCCTGGAGCACAGGTCTCTTCCCCAGGGTCTTTGCAGAGCCATGCAGATTGAAGTTCGAGTCACCCCGGGCATAGACCCCTGGGCGGCTCCGTGGGTCGCCCTTGGAGGGAGAGCCCCCAGGCCTGTATGAATCTCCTGTGGCTGCTCCGACAGGTCTATGTCCTTGGTGGCTTAGAACAACACATTCGATTTTCTTCTAGTTCTGGAGGTTGGAGGCCTGAATGAGGAGTCTTGCTAAAAGCGAACGTCAAGCAGGGCCTCACCGCTCCAGGGACTGGAGGGGAGACTCCGGCCCTGCCCGGCCCGGCAGCTTGGGCCCCCGTGCTGCGTGGCTGGGGCCCTTCGCCCAACTGCCAAGACTACAATGTCTCAGGTTGTGTCCCTTGGACAGGCGCACCCCCCCCCCCGACCCCCACTCTCTGTGCCTCACTTGCGGGCCGCTGTGACCGCCTCAGGCCCACTGGCTGGGCTGGGACGGTCCTGTCCTAAATCAGCTGGTTAGCAACTTCCTTTCCATCTGCCACCATGACTCCTGTCACCAGGTAAGGTGACCTCACACTCCTGGGGACTGGGGCATGGACATGGCGTGACGCTTCTGACAGCCTGCTGCCCTACGCACCATCTTTAACTTGCTCTATACTCGTCATGCTCACTGCTGCCTGCCCGGAGTCCCCCAGGAGACTGCAGACTCCACAAGGGTGGGGCCCTCCGCTCACTCTCAGCCCCAGGGAGGACCCAGCACCTCCCCCGTGTGCCGGAAATGCGTGCCCATCAAATGGACAAACGACCACTCTTCCTTGGTGTGCTCACCAGACACGAAGCACGTTACGCACATAGTGGGAACCTTCTCTCCTCCACTCCAAGGAAGGACTTTGTCATCCTTGATGACAAAGGAGGAGCCTTGGTGAGGCAGCCCCTCCCCCACCCCAGGCCTGTGGCTCAGCCCAGGGCCAGGGCTGTGCAGTTAGACAGGCTGGGGTTAGAAACTGGGTCTCTCTGTGTCTAACTGGGGGGCTCTGAGCCCGTGAGGGAGCTTCTTAGAGCCTCAGTGTCCTCACCTGTGGATGGGAGTGGCCAGCCTTCCAGGGGCACTCAGCAGGCTGCCCCACCCACAGGGGTACCTACTGGGGCATTTGCTTCCCAGCCAATGATGCCGGCAGCCCCTGCCTCGCCTTACACTCCTTTTCCTGCCTCCAGTCCTTACTCTTCCCTTCCACCTGCCCCACCTCCTTTCTACCCCACCCTACCCCACCCTACCCCCTTTCCTCAATCTACCTCCCCCTTCAGGCAGGTGAATGCTGACGACCTGCCAGGGGACTCCTGCCCTGTGGCCCCCAACCAAGGCTCACCTCATGCCATCTTCTCAGTCACTCCCACCCCGTGGGAGCACAAGAGACCCTGTCTAAGGGGACTGTGGGCCTGGTGCAAGGCACCAGGCGACACCCAGGGACAAGAACTCACACAGGGGTGGCTCCGTGCTTTCATCCCTGCTTTCAGGTCTCGGGTGGGTGGTGATCCCGCAGACCTGCCTCCTCCAGAGACATCGGGGGCCTCGCTCCCTCTCTGGGCCTTGGCCGAGTCGCCAGTGCTGGGCGGGGTTGCCACTTTCTCCGAACTGAACCTGCTCAGGAAGTCCAGGTACTTCAGCCGCCCCTTGGCGTCAACTGGCATCTCGCTCCAGAGCCTGTCAAACTGGTGCAGAAGCAGAGGGGTTTCCCCACGGTCAGTGCAGGGCCCCGTGGTACCAGCCCCGGCGAGGGTGTGAAGCAGGACACACACCGGAAAGGCAGTGTGCACGGTCCAGAGCCCACAGCAATAAAACAAATTAAAAAAGAAAAAACCCATTCAGCCTCCTTGGGTGTGAGCCCCGGGAAGCCTCAGGAAGCCTTGGGAACCCTGAGGAAGTGAAGACAAGAGGGTTATTCACGGCTTCCACAGGACAGTTTTTAATCGAATCGGGCCCTTCGTGAGCAGTTTAAGGCCATTAAATCTTGTGATTAGTCACAGTGCCTGAGCAGCAGTACATACAAACATTTTAGGGGACAATGCGAATCAAACCCCCGTCCACCCTGGTCTGGGGACAGCCTGGCAGGGCTCTCCCCTCCTCCCGCAGGCACCCTGGGTTCAGCCCACTCCCTCCCCCCTGCCCACACCAGGTGACAGCCCTCAGCCTCCAAGTTTGCCTGCAGGATTTGTTTCACCCTAAGGACAAACAGTGCCTTCTCATGAGAGGAGAAGGGAGGCATCTGGAAAGCTGGTGACAGGTTCGTAGCTTTGCATCGGTGCTATGTGATGTCTTGGCTGTGGCAGAGCCACATGCAGCACAGATGTAGGACAATGACCCAGGGCACCCTGAACGAGCCACTTCCGATGACTTCAGAGCTTTCTAGGAGGCAAGAGGAATGGTCAATTGCTTGCAATTGACTTCTCATTGCCCCTAAGGCCCAGTGGGGCCCCAGCCTCCAGCACATGCGGGGGGAGCAGCAGCCCCCCTCCCCCCCCCCCGCAAAGGGAGGGACTGTCCCTGCCCTTCCCACACACCTGGCTTTGGTCAGAAACTCAAGCTGCTGTGGGCTCTGCTGGGTGCAGAAGCAGCTTGGGGCTTCTCTAAAGCAAATGGAAAGGGACCAGCTCTATTTGCAGTTCTGGAAATGAAGTTGTGAGGGGCAAGGGAGGGAGGGAGCACGTGCCAGGTCCTGAGAGGGGGAAAGGGGTAGCTTAACACAATATCCCAACCCTGTGCCACTCAACCCAGAAGGTCGCAGGCTAAGTGACCCAGGTGAGGAGAAACAGAGGGGCCACAGGGGCCCCGGCTTTCTGTTTTCCAGCCTGTACTCGGCAGCCTCCTTCCCAAATATAGCACCATTTTTGCTAATTGCCACCCAACTGAAGCCATCATACTTATGCCAGACTGTGCTCTCGGTGCTGCTGCCTGCCTTAGAGATGTGTCTGCGTATTTTTGGAAAGCAGAATTTAAAAATAAGTGCTTGATGTTGTTGCAGGGGGTGAGGGGGCTTGATGTGCTGGGGATGGCAAAGCTTTCTTAGAGGACAATTAACATCAAAATTCTCTGTCCTGAACGCCAGATATGAAAGAACGTCATTAATTTATATCTATAATTAGAGTAAAATTTTACTCATTTAGAGTAAATGGAAAACCTTTATTAGTAAGACCTTTATTAGTTGGCCCCATAGAATAATAAATGTGACTGTATTAATTTTAAGGGCTTCTATCCATTTATAGTAACAGCAGTGTCTGGTGCTCTAAGGAGCAGAATCACTCGGGAATAGCATTTTATTTAGCAAGAGTGATCACCATGCCTAAGAAAGGTGATGCTTGAGGAAAGGGAAGTCTGATGCTCATCCTCCTAGTGTGTGTAACGATTTCATTCTCTTTGGGTGGTGAGTCCACTGGCCTAGGTAGGGGCGAGGTGGGAGTGATGCTTGCCCCGCCTCGTGAACACTTGCATCCAATGAGACTTGAGTTTGGAGGAAAGTGACCTTTCCAATGGTGGTGGTGGGGGGGGGGCTGCAGGGAGCTCCTGGGCTGGGCCTGAGCAGAGCCAGGAGGCTGGAGGGGGCGGACCTGCTTTCCTGAGTACTTTGGATTTCATTTTGTCATCTGAATTATCCTCTGAAAATGGTACATGGATGGGTCTGAGAACTGGTGAGGGCCGTGGCAGGGCATTTTCTGGGGTGAAGGGAATTTCTCTCTGGTGATTGGATCACCGGTGCTGGACTTGCAGGGGTGGGATGGGGGATGAGGACCCTGCACCAGACCCTGTCTACTCACGGGGACTGTGCCAGGTCCTGTCTCTGTCCCCACAGCCTCAGCTCTCTGATGGGCTGAAGAAAAGCTGTGATTTTGTAGCTGTTTGGCTATTTCTCATGGTTAAGAAGGGAGTGGCACTCTCTCACTCAGGGACAGTGGAGACAGCTGGAGGTAGGCATGTCACCAGCATGCTAGGGACAGTAGCTCTGGAGCACCGGAAAGCCCCAGCAGCAGGACCAGGGGGTGGAAGCTGGGGAGGGGCAGGCCACGTGCAGGCTCCCTGTCCCCTCTCGGGTCAGGGAGGGCCTGGCCTCTTCAGATCACGGATGCCCAGGGATGCTCCAGGGAAGGGGGAGAAGGATAGAGGCAGCTGGAGCCAAATTTGATTTGACTTTAAAAATAAAACTGATATTTTTTGCACCCTGATTGGAATGATGCAATTCATACCTTTTACATAAACAGGAGGCTCCTGGGAGTCTTCAGTAAAATTTGAAACAAAACAACCTGGCTCCCCTCTTAAAAGAATACAAGTATTTTTTAAATCGTGGACTGTCTTAAACTCTTTACCCTGCGGGGAAGGCTGGCCTGATGCTCCCACGGCAGTGTTTAGGGTGCGAACCAGTCATGCTCTTACTTGTTCGTCCGTCAGGATTTGGACGTGGCGAGTGCAAACGGCCCTGAACTCATCCCTGGACACGGTGTTCGCTTTTGAGGTGTCAAAGTTCTCAAAATCCTGGGTGATGGCGTGGTAATGGGCAGCCACTGCTTTGTGGAGCTGGGCCAAGGTCTCATGGCTCGCCATTTCCTTGGGAGACTTGGGTGGCGGGCCTCTGGGCATTTTCTCGGCCCACTCAGAAGCAGTCTGGGCAGAGAGGGGAAAATGGATCTACTGAGTAGATGACAGATTGACACTGGGCTCTGGGCCTGTCACTCATAGCAGGTCCCAGCTTGGGGAAGATGATGAGCTGGGGGACAATCGTGGTCCTGCCACAGGTCTGCACAGCATCTGAACACTGGCTGAAATGCAGCTGCCGTAAAGCAGGAGCAGCGAGTCCCACAGGGCAGGGCCAGGGCCCGGCCAGGCCCCGGGCCTACTCCCATCCATCCACTCATTCGGCCTGTCCTCTGGTTCATTTAACACACACACAGTCAGCACCTGCTCTGTGTGGTAAGGGACTCAACAGGGACACACCTGTGGACCATGCTCATTTCCGGACACCAGGGAGTGACTCACAGCAGCTAGAACAGGAGGGCGGCTGCCACCACACGGTGCTGCCGACCCACCCTTGGCTGAGCGTTCCCTAAGTCTGAAACTTCTCCCATCCCGCAGGGATTTAATCTGGGCGAGTGTGGGGCCAGCCTTCGCCTCTCCTGGGCCTTGGACACCTGGGTGTGAGGAGGCACCTTCAGGGCCTGTGACGCTGTCCATGGTGCTGGGGAGCCAGGAAGAGGGACCATGTCTGCCCAGGGGCACTGGGAGACCAGGCCCCATGATGGAGTCAGGCTTGGGAGACTGAAGCTCTGAGTCCTCAGCCTCCTGCATGGAGGCAGAGGCCGGGGGTGTGGGCAGGGCCAGGGCATAGCCCTGGCATCCACGCACGTACCACGTGGACCTGTGGTTGCTGCACCAGCAAGTAGGTGCCTCGAGGGAGGGCAGGGCTGGGCGGGGGCGGGGGCTGGGCTGGGGGCTGGGAGGGGAGTCTGGGCTCCATGAGAACCCAGCGGTGACAGTGCAAGACAGCTGACCCCCCTCCTGGGTGTGTTCTGAGATGGGATGAGCTTCCCCACAGGGAAGCGCAAAGTGGCCGCTGGCCATGGTACCAGCCCTCATGATGCTCTGGCACCGTGTGGAGACATTGACTGCACCGCCACATCTAACCCCCCAGCTGGGGCTGAAACTCCGTGCAGCAAGCTAGGCATTACGTCAGCCCCCTCCAGGACAGAGCACAGCACTGCTTTAGGAGAGCATAGTGAACACGGCGGGACTGTCCTCACAAATGTGCTCGTACTCGCTTTCACGCACACTGCAGCCCACCACATCCTGTACCATCCAAGGGTCATGGAAGCTTTGAAATATGTCCACTTGGGGCCATTTGCAAGGTGAAGAAATGCCTTTCTTTTTGATTCTAGGAAATAAAAGTGATGTTACTGATGCATCTTATGCAGTTTCAAACAGCTGACAATGCCCCTCACAGCTACACACACAGGAACATCCCTAACCACCCCGAGGACGTGGCCATTCGGACCACAGAGGGGCCGCTTCTGGATGCAGAGTCCTGCTCCAGATCACTCCTTACACTTATCAGGTGGACAGAACTGGGCAGAACATGGCTGGATGGGTCCAGCATGGGAGGGGGTTCCTGAGTCTGAGTCTCGGTCTTGCCTCTCCCTGGAGGTATGAGCCCACACATGCCCCTCCATCAGCACGCTCCCCTCTCTGACCAGGAGCAGCACCAGCACACGCTCAGGAGATGAGGCAGGGGAGTGCTCTTGGAAAGTGTTAAAACAGGAACCGGAAACCCTATTATTCTAACTACAGATCTGGGAGAATTCTGAGTAGCATGGGCAAGCTTCAGGGAGTATATTAGAAACTCCAGAGGAAACTGAATAGTTTTCTAGCAAAATAAGGATCTCTAAATTGAACTTAAGAACTATTTTAACTTAAGAAACAGAGGCCTGAGTAGACAGGCAACAGAAAAAACTGATGAAGCTGTTAAAAGATCAATCACCAATCATTAAAAAGCTGTCAAGCCTAGGTGACTTGAAGGGCTAGCTATGTCTCTGAAAAAGAAAAAAAAAAAAAAAAGGATCATTTTTACACTAGTCAAATCCTTCCAGAACACAGGAAGGGTATCTAGTATTCCAATTCATTGTCAATTACCCTAACACTTGCCAGGGAAACATGATAAAGAAAACACTTGAAGGGAAAAATATAAACCAATCAAATGTATAGACATTAATGTAAACACATTAAAAAAATTTAAAACATTAGAAATATTTAGCACCATATTCAAAGACAGCACACCAAGTCTAACTAGGGTTTATTCTAAGTATAAGAATGCTCAAGAATGGAGACTTCCGGCCAAGATGGAGGCATAGGTGGGCACACTGTGCCTCCTCTCACAACCAAAATTGAGGACAGCAAAGATTTAGAAACAAGAAAACAACCAGACTGATAGAAAATTGAACTGTATGGAAGTCCAACAACCATTCATCCAGACCGGTAAGAGGGGTGGAGTCGCAGCAGGAAAAAGTGGAGGTGCGGACCAGGCATGCAGGCAGCAGCCGCTAGCAGATCCCAGGCACACAGGTGGCAGCTAGCAGACCCAGGCATGGGGTAGCAACTGTGCAGACCCAGTGAGGCCTCACAAGGCGGCTGGCTGACTAGGTGGTCCCACATTCGTGAGCAGATAATCCAGGCAAAGGGGAAGCGGTGGGAGGGACTGGAATCCAAGAGAAAGCAGAGCAAGCGCCATTGTTTCCTCTCGGACCCCGCCCCCACATACAGCATTACTACCCAGCAACTGGGCTGCCCTGCCCTGGGGAACACCTAAGGCTCCACCCCTCACCACCTAACAGCCAAGACTAGACCAAAACAAAAAACAGAAACAAAAATGGCTCAAACCGGAAAACTAATCAAAGCCCCAGGGCCAATTCATCTAAGCGACGAAGAGATAGCCAACCTATCAGATGCACAATTCAAAGCCCTGGTGATCAGGATGCTCACAGAATTGGTTGATTTTGCTCACTAATTAGATGAACAAATGCAGGCTACAATAAGTGAAATGAAGAAAAGCGCACAGGGAACCAATAGAGATGGGAGGAAAACTGGGACTCAAATCAACGGTGTGGACCAGAAGGAAGAAACAAACAACCAAACAGAAAAGAAGGAAGAAACAAGGATTCAAAAAAATGAGGAGAGGCTTAGGAACCTCCAGGACATCTTGAAACATCCCAACATCCGAATTATAGGGGTACCAGAAGGGGAAGAGGAAGAGCAACAAGTGGAAAACTTATTTGAACAAATAATAAAGGAGAACTTCCCCAATCTGGCAAAGGAAATAGACTTCCAGGAAGTCCAGGAAGTTCAGAGAGTCCCAAAGAAGTTGCACCCAAGGAGGAACACACCAAGGCACATCATAATTACATTAGCCAAGATTAAAATGAAGGAGAGAATTCTAGAAGCAGCAAGGGATAAGGGGACAGTCACCTACAAAGGAGTTCCCATCAGACTGTCAGCGGATTTCTCAAAAGAGACCTTACAGGCAAGAAGGGGCTGCAAAGAAGTATTCCATGTCATGAAAGTCAAGGACCTACATCCAAGATTGCTCTATCCAGCGAAGCTGTCATTTAGAATGGAAGGGCAGATAAAGTGCTTCTCAGATAAGGTCAAGTTAAAGGAGTTCATCATCACCAAGCCCTTATATGAAATGTTAAAGGGACTTATCTAAGAAAAAGAAGATAAAAAATATGAACAGTAAAAAGACAGCAGACTCACAGGTATTAACAACCACACCTAAAACAAAAGCAAACTAAGCAAACAGCTAGAATAGGAGCAGAAACACAGAAATGGAGATCACATGGAGGGTTAGCAACAGGGGAGTGGGAGGAGGAGAGAGGGGGAAAAGGTACAGAGAACAAGTAGCATAAATGGTGGGTAGAAAATAGACAGGAGAGGGTAAGAATAGTGTGGGAAAAGTAGAAACTAAAGAACTTATGACACATGGACATGAACTAAAGGGGGGAAATGTGGGTGGGAGGGGGTGTGCAGGGTGGAGGGGAATGATGAAGAAAAATGGGACAACTGTAATAGCATAATGAATAAAATATATTAAAAAAATAAAATATATTAAAAAAAGAATGGTCAAGAATGAGCAAATCCTTCAGCTCCTTACATTAGCAAAGGTCACAGGTCAACAGATGGCAAAGAGGCATTTGTCAAAATCCAGCAGCCACTCCTGGGAAAAACAGGTTGGACCAGGGCAGAAAGGGCGAGCGATGGTATGGGAATGGGACGGGCATCCTCGGTGTGACACTCTCATGCCAACGTGAGTGTGTGGTGCTGTCTGCAGACGGGCAACATGCACGGCATCTGAGAGCATTGGCGTCAGCGCCTGGAGCAAGAGCGGCGTGCTCACCATCCGTTCTGCTGTGCACAGGCCCTGAGGCTCCCCTGTGCAGAGCGAGACTCGCCGATGAAATACACAGTTTTAACAGAAGCCGATGTCAGAGGAAAATCAGAGTTGTCCTTACTTGTGGGTCTCGGTGCACAATCGGAAAATCTCAGGACACCTAGGGAAGTGGCTGGATTCCAGCTACAGACACGCTAAAAGGCAACACCACTTTTTACAGTAATCACCACTAGTTAGAAGTTGTCTTGTGAAAAACTCCACGTTCTCGTTAACGACGAGGCTGCTGAGGACGCTGGGATCAATTTCACAGGAAAGGTGAGGAAGTGTGCGTATTGTACTGGCTGTCAAGGCAACATGGGAGCATCTGGAAAGACAGGCTCTGTTCCTGGGTGTGATGACCCCATTTCGAAGGGTCGGTCTTTCTCAAATGGTTGGTAAGACCCTAACGAACATCAATGGGCATTTGGAGGAATTGTTAGGCACGCTGATATTAAAGCAGACACAGGAAAATCACTGTGTGGGAACTGCCACAGCCACGGCACTTGTGGAAAAAGGCTGGTGAGGAAGTGTCTGACCCACCAGGTGTCAGAATGCTGTCAACATCACGTAACCAGAGCGGCACAGTATGGTCAGTGAGTAGGCCGACCGGGCACCCACCGACTGTTTGCTAGGGAAAGAGGCGCTGCCGTGGCTGAGCCGTTAGCTTGCCGGGCCTGTCTGCTATGAAAGCAGCAAAGAGCAGTAGGGCTGCCTCAAAGGCAACCTGGGGTCGGACTGTTCGTCCTCAGCAAGACCGAGTACCCAGGCTGCACAGAGGAAGAGTCCGTCTTTTCTCCGGGGCCATCAACGCAGAGCACGGTCTTTCCGAGGTCTCCATCTCCGCACAGGGACTGTGTCCTTCCGGCAGCCTAGGTTGGGGTCACCTGTGACATTCCTTCCTGTCACCTGCCTCCCAACCACCCACACATCCCGAAGGCTCTGCGTTCGGCATGGATCCAGAAGGTGACCAGTCTGTCCTCGCCTGCCAGGCCAGTCCGCCCATGAGTGTGGCACAGATTCCTGCAATGGTCTCTCCACTCCCGCCCTTAGTCCTCTCCTCTGAGGGTGATTGGTTTGGAGTTCACACGTGTGTGCGCGCACACAGGCGCCAACACTGACCTCTGGTAAGTGAGGGCATGGGCAGTAAGTGAGGGCATGGATAACTAGGGCTCCGAGCTGGGGGACTGCTTCCCTGAGGGTCAGGTGTCCTGTCAGGGGTCAGGACAGTCTGGTCGTGAGGCATGCGTAGTAGATGCTGGCCTCAGAACCCCACCCGATGTGACGGAGACAGTCCTGAGTGTGAGTCTGGCCCCTGCCTGCCACCTGTGTAGGGGCCATGGTACCACCCAAGTCACACTGGATCCCCAGACCCGGGGAGGGGGGCGTGTGACACGCAGGCACGTGATGCAATCACAGAGGATAGACCTCCAACACACATCTGATCCCTGTGCTGCATCATTCACGAGCACCCCGGGGCACTGCCACATGCTGGGCGCGCATCTGCATGCTGGTAGGCGGAGGGAAGAAGTAACCCTCCAGCAAAGCCTGCCCAGGCCGGGTCTCTGGGGAAGAGGAGAGGAGGGCGAGTCTCCCAGGTGAGCAGAGGAAGTGCACGTGCAAACCAACTGGATATCACTGTCCTCCCTGAGCGAGTGGGTGGGCGGATGGATGGACTGCCATGTATGGTGGGAGACTGGGAAAGGCGTGGAGTCAGGGAACAGACAGGGAGGGGCGCTGTGGGGACTGCCTGCAGACTGAGTGCTCCTCTCTGTCTGCCTGCCCGGAGCGCAGCCAGAGGCCAGGCCTCCTGGAGCCCAAACAGTGGAGGCAGAGGGGTCGGCCGGCGGTTTCTGGGGCAGGCAGGCTGTGCCCTGCGCCTGTGGACCGCAGCTCTCAGGAAGTTGCTTTTGCTGCCAGGAGAGGCATCTTCCACTGTTTGCAAAAGTAATTATGGCACATTCAGAGCAGAAAACTTACACACCAAGGGCAAAGAGAAAACAAATCACCAATCACCCCCAGCTGCAGTGGTACTCCTGCCTTCGCTGATGTGCACAGGGGCTGGACCACTGACCCAGAGGTCCCCAGGCCCCAAGGATGTGGCCCAGGGGCTGTTCCCCAGCCCAGGTGCCCAGAGGGCGGAGCTCCTGGCCTTCTGAGGACACTCAGGCTGGGACTCTGTCGAGTGCCGCCTTTCTGGTCGCATGCTCCCTGCTTTTAGCAGAGCCACTCAGCCACCAACGGCCTGGCAAAGTGACTGGAGACGCCAGGGACGTAGAGGTGGCTCTTGGTCTGGTGCTTTGGTGTCCCAGGTACTTCTCATGTGATGGTTACATCTGAATGGGGAAAACAGTGCTTTTTCTATAACTAGAAGAAACATTTCTAATCAGAAAAGACACCACTGTCTTCAGATGCAAATGCCACTTGGCAGCACTGCTAGCTTTACAAAGATGGCCCCTCAGGACAGGAGTCACAGCTGCCACTACATGAGAGAGGAAGGTGGGGACAGCTGGGGCCCAGTCTCTGCCCACCCTCATCCATGACCACACTGGTGTCAGCAAGAGGAAGCCTAGGACTGAGTCCTCAGCGCTTCTCCCCCTCATCTGTCAACTGGGTACACGCGGCTGTTCCGGTCACTAAAAATAAAAATTATTTTTAATCCTCACCTGAGGGTATGTTTATTGTTTTTATGGAGAAAGGAAGGGAGAAACATCGATGGGGTGCCTCTCGTATATGTCCCAACCAGGGATTGAACCTGCAGCCTTTTGGTATACAGGACAATGCTCCAACCCATGGAGCTACCTGGCCAGGGCTGTCCTGGCCACTTTTTAAATGGAAAAAAAGCCTTGGCTGGCATAGCTCAGCGGATTGAGCACAGGCCTGTGAACCAGAGGATCGTGGTTCGATTCCCAGTCAGGGCACACACCTGGGTTGCAGGCCAGTTCCCAGCAGAGGACACACCAGAGGCAACCATACATTGATATTTGTCTCCCTCTCTCCTTCCCTTCCCCTCTAAAGATAAAGAAATAAAATCTTTAAAAAAATAAATGGAAAAAAAAAGTGGGAGCTTATGCACCATAGGTCAGACCCAATTGAAGAGTTTTGAAGGCATCTTCTCATCTACTCAAGGGTGTCATGGGGCCTTGTTCTACCAGACAGTGGTCCCTCTGGACCTCGCAGGGAAACATGGACCACCCCTGCTGAGAAGACTCTAGGCCCCCCTGATGACCAAGCCAGAATGCCGGGAAACACAGAAAAGAAGTGCTGTCCCCACACCCGAGGCACACAGTCCTCAGCACCGACTGCTCACACCCTACTCTCCCAAGTGCTCCTTGTTTGAAAAGCACTCCTCACCTCCCAGGGTGGAAATGGGTCGTGGCTTTACAGCTCCAAGTCCCGCCATTGCGGGAATCCCTGGGTGGGGGTCAGGGGGAGGCAGCCCTGGGTGGGCTGGGGGGCCAGTGCAGAACTCGCCTGGAGGCCATGCCTTTGGCCTCAGCTCCAGGGCTCCCTCCTGCAGTCTGATGTCTGACACCGACTTGGACTGGACTAGCGCTCCTCCCCGTGCACACAGATGCTTTGTGATCCCAGTCCTTGTCTCCACCCTCCCTGCCCCCCAGGACCAAGGCTGCGGGGAGGGGCAATGGTCAGCCACACTGTGCCTGGCTCCCTCGCAGTAGGGCCCTGCTGAGGACCAGCGCGGCCCAGCAGAGATTGGGTGCGCTCTTGTTTCAACAGCCCTGCTACACAGAACTGATCTGGAAAGAGCTCGCTGCCTTGTCCACGAGGTGTGTGCAGACCCCTGGCAGACTCATCACCTCTGTTTGTCTCCTAGACAACCTCTCCAGATGAAGGGGAGGGAATGCGTAAGGGGACAGGAGGACTGGCCAGTGGGTAGGCAGGTGCGGGGGATGGAGGCGGGCGCACACCTTGTTTTCTTGTGGTGAGTGGCCTCCAAGGCCCGTTCCTTCACTCTCCCTGCACCTGTGACTCGGGGGTCCCCCCTGAAGAGGTGGAGGATGCCTCCCTGTCCCTCTGCTTTGGATGGGCTACAGGACTTGCTCTGGCCCAGGTGAGGTTGTGACGGGACAGTTCTGAACTTCCAGTTAGTAGGAAATAGAAGGGGGTGAGCTCCAAGGATGGGGAAAAGGAACAGATAGGTCAGTGTGCATGGCAAGGGGACGCAGTGACATTCCTCCCGTGGGCATCCAAGATGGCGGTCACCTGCCTGGGAGCAACAGGACAGACAGTGTGGCTTAGTGGGGTCTATTCCGGCTGACCAACTAGAAATATGCTGGTGTGAGGATTTAACTATGGGATGGTTATAATTAGCTGATCGAACGACATGACGCGTCTGCTGAGTGTGTTCGGAATACCTAGGAGACAATCACACATCTTTCCCACGGCTCCGTGCAGGGGGAAAAGAAAGCACCGCAGCAGGTAGCAAAAACTCCTAATGAGAAATGCTCAGTGAAGAATTCCTCCACTTCATTTTAGAAAACAGTATAATTACTTTTAAGAATTGAAAAATTGCTTCATCTGATCAAATATTTTGATTAGCAAAGGAATTAATTGTACTGTATCTTCATTTGTATTTACAGTGAATAAATGAAGGCTAAAAATAACAACAGCAGCAGAACTGCCTGTCAAAAAAAGATAAAACATTAAAAAAACCCAGATGGACGTGCAGCGGAAGCTCTGAGGGCATGTGGACTGCTCGCCCCGCACCTTTGCCGTGGGGTCAGGAGCCAGCTCTGCAGCTCTGACAGCTCCGTGCGTGTGCCCGAGGGGGCCCGTGTCTGGGAGGAGGCCTGGGGTCTCGGTAGCAGATGAACTGTTGCTGCCCAGACCTGGGACCTCCTCCCAGGCATGGGTTCTTTCCAGGCCATGAGTGATGGTGAGTCCTAAGATTCTAGAACTTCCTTTGGGAAGGCCAATTAAGTCACGCTTCAAGACTGAACCAAGGCTTGCTGAGACCTGGTGCTGGTGATAGAAGTGGAGACTCAGTGCTGGCGGCTCCTTCACGCAGATGCTGGGCTGGGGCGTCACACAAGTCTCTCTAACCCTCCCATGGCCTTCAAGGGGCCTGTGGGTCTCCCTGTTTTTCAAAGTACGTGGGGTTCACCTCACCCAGGGTCTCCAGGAGCCTCCCCTGCAGGTCTGACTTCAAGTCCACGTTCTTCCCACCCTATCATGATTCCAGCTGCCTACCCCGTGCCCAAGAATACTGGAGCCTACTGAAAATGGCAATGCGGTAACTCATAAATACTGACTGAGGGCCTACTGTGTGCTAGGCATGGCCCAGGCTCTGGGGACAGACAGTGAATGGCAGGGACCAGCCCCTGCCCTGGAGGAGCAGACACTTGGGGATGCCCACCCAGGCGAGCGAGGAGGGGACCCATCCCAACAGCTCTGCCCCTCTGCCTGCCTCCCAGAGCCCTCAGCCATGGGCCCCAACCCCACCCCGCTTCCTCTCCTCATCACCCCAACCCATGCTCCCGCTGCACCCAGAGTGCAGGGCTTTCCCCAGCCTGGGTGTCTGCACACACCTGGGAAGCCCTACCTGCCTGCATCCAGACTCGGCAGAAAGCCACCTGTGCCCCTCGACGTCACAAAGAATTTAGCTGGACACCTTTGCCAACACCTCATTCACAAATCCTTCAGTAGCATGAAATTGCCACAAAATCCGGGGAAATAAAAAGGAAACAGTCCAGCCACCCCTTTGACCCTTTAATGACCCCATAAACTCATGGCGGAAGTTATTTATGAAACTGTTACAATAAGTTCTTTCACCTAAATAAGTTCCACACCATATAATCACATCATTACTAAACATGAGACGTTAGACACGCACTCACTGAAGTAGGACTGGGGAAAAGTAGTAAGGAACACCAACATTCGGCATTTGCTACGTCCCATACCAAGCACGGCTCCTTCCATAAGTGACTCAGTCCAGAGGACAGCCCTTCGGGACAGACACAAGCCAGTTCCCACTTTACAGGGAGGGAGTGCAGGGCGGAGTCTAGCCCCAGCCCTAGTGCTTCCCGTGTGCTGGGAACAGGTGCGCTGGCTGCTCTGTGCTCCGGTGTTCTCATCCGCAGAACACGGATGATACCACCCATGCTTACGGGGCTGTTAGGAGGGTCCGAAGAGTTAATGTACACAAAGCACTTAGAACACGCCTGGCTCACAGCAGGAGCACGAAGCACCCTGCCACTGCTGGCAGGCAGGGGTCTGACTGTGAGGACAAGGCGGTGGCAGGGCCTGGCCAGGTGCCGTTGCCAGGCACTCCTTCCTCCTCCTCATCTCTCAGTGTGGGCCATTCCCATTCAACCTCAAAGCCAAGAGACGGGACTTTCTGGTTCGTCCAGTAGCGGTCACAGCCGTGTCTGTTGGAGCAGTCCCTACCACGGGGGCCTGAGTGTGCCTGCCTGTGTCCCACCGCCCAGACCGCTGGCTGGCATGCGTTCCCATTCACGGGTGCTGGAGGTGGGGGTTGAGATGCTTCCAGTGAAACGAGCACCAAAAAAAGAGCACAGAGCGCTCACCTGCCCGTCAGGCGCACAGGTGTGTGATAATAAGCAAGGTGCCAGTGATGGCTGCATTTTGGGTTTTCTCTGCAAGTCTTTTTTGGAAAAATGACTTTTCAGGTTGACTCCTGGCTTCCTGATATCGTTGGGACCTTGAGCATCAGTGACAGCTCAGGTCTGTACTTATCTGGTTCAAAAATTGCAATGAAATTAGACCATAAATGAGACAGTCGTGGCTCTGGAGGGACTGTGTGGATGGGGCCTGGATGGCCTGGCTAGGCCACAGTCCTCTGAGCTAGGACATGTAGACAGCATCGCTCCGGGGAAGGGAATCGAGAGCCCGCCGGCCCAGACGCCACGGGGAGGAACTGACACAGGGTGGACTCTCGGAGGAGCTGCGTAGAGTTCCTCCATCCCTGGCCTACCGGGGCAGGCTGCGTGCAGCCTGGAGGAAATTCACGTATTCGTTTTACTTGGCTACAGTCTACATATTCCCCCTTCACCAGAAATTCAGGCTGGGCAGGCTTTCTCCCAGACCTCACTGGATTCACGATCACCTCTCACCTTCCATCTGGAGCAGCTGTGATTGAAAGGGGGTCTCTCAGGTGGAGAAGGGGGCAACATGACTGCCCTCCACCTGGGGCCACCCGCTTCACATTTCTGCAAAAGGCGTCAGAAAGCAGGCCACGCCCCCTTTGGTGGCCAAGTCCTGCCTGCTTCTGGTGGAGTCCTACCTGGAAGCTCAGAGCAGCAGGCTCCCCACCCCTCAGCTGCCCACACCACCAGACCTGGGGGCGGCAGGGGAACTGTCACTCCTCTGCTGGAGGGAGGTCCAGATCCAGGTGGGGCCCAGGACACTCAGGCTGGGTAGCTCTAACCAGCTTGGATTTGACTAAGCATCGTGTGGAGTGGTGGCCAAGTGACTTCAGCAGGTTGTACCCCCACACTGCTCATTCTGTTGCCTTTATCGCCCTAGCCAGCTTTAAGTAGACCACTTGTATGAGTGCACACTCCAGACGGCGCTAGGACCCATGCGGATGCTGAGGCTCAGGGGAAGCAGGCACCTACCGGGGCCAGGGTACCCATGCCCTCCACCAGCAGCGCAGCCAGCTCACCCACCCCAGAGGGTCAGAGGGGAGAGGCATGGGTGCACCAGGGTGGCCTGGTCCCATGGGGCCGAAGCAAGCTGCCCTGTAGGCCTTCGGGGTCGTTGATGATAACCCTGTACCTTAGCCTACACACAGCGGACCCAGCAGCCCCCGTGCCCTGGCCTGTCACCAAGGCTGCCCCCACTGCCACGTTGTCCTATGTTCTCTTGCACAACCTGCCACATCCTCAACAGTCTCAGGACAACAGGTAGTGACAGTTCCCTTGGCAAGGGAAAAGTGAGTAAAATTTAGGGGAAATATTTAAAAATCCTCGAAACTCTACCAAGGGGACTTAACCTTTCTTGCCATTGGGAACAAGAGTAAATAACAGTAACGATATATCCTAATAATTTACTTAGCTCATTTCCAATAATCCAGGGCCTCTCCCCTTTCTTCGTCACAGTCACTAAACACCCGTGGACACCACTATGCTTACAACGGAATGGAAGGAGAGATGAACCAAGGCAACACTGTTGGCGAGTCTAAATGTGATGCCCGCAGAGGGTCGCAAACGTTTTGATGTGCTTTAAAGCTGCATTCTTACGTTCTCTCCTGGAGAACAGAAGAGCACCTTCGGTTACTTCACATCTCAGGAGGGACTGGAAAGCCCGTATGTCACAAATGCAAAGCAAGAAAAGACCTCATTGGCTCTCCACTGGCTAGACTGCGACCAAACAATGCTCTGCAGTGAAGAAGGGGTTTCTGGTAAGGTTCCGTCATTTCCATGGTAATTACACAGGAAGATTTGCTATGGACGTCTGCTGTGTCTTTCTTAATTCTATGTCTGCTCTGAGTGTTGTTTTTTTTGTTCATGGAAGACACTGAAATTGCACTGTAAGGCTGAAAAGGGATGTTAAATAGAATGAGTTTCTGAAAACAAGGTGATACTCTGTATTTTGCACTTAGTGTTTCGAAGCAACAAGGAGGCACCTGCTGAGGACAGAGATGCTGGCCCTTGTGCGTTCCTACCTGGTCTGTGGGAATCTCAGAGATAAAGGGGCTGTGCCATTGTCCGACATGTGGGCCTTCGCTTCCTCCTCACTCTCCCACCACACTGTGGCGTGGTGCTTCAGTCTTCATGCTGGGGCATGATGGCTGCCAGGGGCGCGAGGCACATTCCTCACACCCCCCTGAGAGACCGAAGTCACCTTCATCTTCGGTCACCTCGCATACCCATGGGCCGACAGGCTGGGTCCTCCAACCTGAGAGTAGCATCCAGAATGATGTGGCCCTGCAGACTGAGCCAGTGTGGGGGGTGCTAGGCTGCCCTGCTGGAGTCCCGGGGACCGCACCTAGAGAGTGACTCCCTGTTGGAAGTCAGCGGTGCCTCAGGAGCAGAGGGGCTGGGAGGGACAACGCCATAGCCGAGCCACATGCTGGACTGGAAAAGCATGTTGTATCTGTTCTGCAGAGATCAGGCCTCACGTGTGACAGGCGCACGCGGCACAGGATGGACTGAAGCTGTTGCAGACAGACCAAGCGGTGTGCCTGCTGTGAGAAGTGGTCGTGGGCGGGTGTGAGGTCCCCATGGGCACTTCGTCTCCCCAGGCAGCAGATCCTGCTTGGCTAGGATTACTCAGGGGACGGCCTTTGCAAGGAGAGGCACCCACCACGTGAATTGCGTTTTGGTAATCTCCTTTTAATTACTTGTCACCCGTGTGTCCCCAGAGGGAACGGATGACTGGCGTCACATTTAATGAGCTTGAGGATGATGCATTTGCTTTTCTTGTTGTTACTTTACTCCCTTCTCTGAAGAACGCCAGCCCGGGATGAAACTTTAGAAACCACCGGGCTGACGAAGCATCTTTCCTGCTCCAGCCACCTCGTAGGGAGCCACCACACATCCCTGTTCACGAGTCCCCACCACTCCCCTTTTGCTCAGAGAAAGGGGACCTGAGCTCTGGAATAAGGGGTGCAGGACCCCTGCAGTCTGTCCGGCTCCCACCCCCACCAGCAGACAGGACGACAGAAGCCCCCACACAGTCTGAGATGCCTGGGGCCTCACACCTGCCCCTTTAGGCCATTATTTCAGCCCAGAAGCCCCTCGCCCAATGTGACCTCCTGGTAAACACACCCTCATTGGAGCTCCGGCTTCTCAGCAAGGCTTTCCCACCCCCAGGCCAACCCCAGTTCCCGGGCTGGTACCACGTAATCCCACTGCTGCCCACACATGGGCCCGGAAAGGTGGGAGGAGGCCATGCAGCGACCCCGGGCAGGGCCCCGTGTGCTCCTGGTCCCGGCATCCAGCCCCATGCAGCCCACTGTGTTCGCTCCCACTGCAGTGAGCCCCGAACCTCCTGGCAGGAACCTCCTGGCAAAGTGCTTCCGGAGGTGCTCAGGCAGAGGTATGGTGGCAGGGAGACCACCTGAGGGTCTGCCCACCCGTGGGCAAAGTGTGGTCTGTATGTACAGGGACGATCATTAGCCCTAAAAAGGAAGGACCTCCTGACCCCTGCTACAGCATGGAGGGGCCCTGAGAATGTCACACTCAGGGACATAAGCCAGGCAGTCACAGAAGGACAAGCACTGCGTGACTCCGCTTACAGGAGGTGCCTCGGGTAGCAAGTAGAAGGGTGGGTGCCAGAGGTGGGGGGAGGATGATGGAGCGTCCGTGTCTGGGGCAGAGTCTGGGGTTTGCAAGGTGCAAACGTTCCAGGGATGGGCAGTGGTGACAGCTGCACCAGAATGTGAGTGGATCTGGTGGCCCTGAGCTGTGCACTTTAGCCAGTGTCGGGTTGGTGACACTCATGTTCTGTGTATTCACCACAATGAAAAATGGGGCAGGTGCATTCAGGACAGAAGGAAAAGGTCTCCAGGGCGGCGTGGCCCGTGGGAAGAACTCCGGCGATGAAGCCGGACCTGCCTGGTGCCCACCCCTGGCTGAGCGGCCAGGCTGATACCTGACTTTGGAGTCTGCCTGTTTCACTGTGAAGTGGGCACTGTCCCCTCCCTCAGTGGGGACACCTAGGTGAGGACACGCCTGGGAAGGGCCAGAGGTCAGTGGGGCTCACAGAACAGTAGTGGCAGTCATTCTTGTCCTCACAGGGCTGAGATTGCTGCATTTTCTTTTCTACTTTTCTGTAGTTTGCAAAATTTCCTCAGTGACTATGTATGTCTTTTAAAATCACGATAAAGTATAATTCACATAAAAACACTGAGAGTCACCATAAACAGAGAAGAGACAAGTCACGGACTGGGGGGAGGTCTTCTCGACTCACGTCTCAACGGAGGATTGGGACCCTGTCAGGCAATTTGCAGATGATAACACCTGAGTGGCTGAAAACATGCCAAAGAGTTGGACCTTACTAGGCTTCCGATAGGCTGAAGTGAGAAGGCCCAATGGGACTGAGGGTCAGCAGGAGTTTGGGGCGTCAGCGAGTCCCATGCAAGGCTGGTGGGCGTGCACCTGACTGGTGACCCCCACAGCAGTGACTGGGAAGTGGGCCGTGCCCGCCCGCCCATCTGGCAGACCCACGCAGGGCAACTCCCCGCTTTGTGCAGGAGACAGCCACAGAGGGTGCCTGGCACTTTGCTGGTAATGGAGGAAATGGCAAACAGCCTGCGTGTTCACTCATGGGGGACAGAAACTGAGCAGCACCACGCTTGTCCGAGGAACACACTTGTTCTACAGACTGATTCTGGGGGGGGACGAGCTAAAACCAACATGTAACATGGATACAGCTGAAACACATGCTATCAGGCAAGGGGAAGTACAAGCTGAAGACAAAGCACAACATAACACTATCTACATACATGTGGCTTTAAACTGCACGGCACAACAGTGCCGCCTGTCTAGGCGTCGCCACCAAGCGGCCATGGTGAACATGATTGGCCCCCAGAGGAGGAGCGCAGTGTGCAGGGGCCTGGAGCAGGGGGCCAGGCTTCTTGGGTTCACAAACCAGCTCTCCTGTGCCCCGTCGGGGTGGCTGTGGACGATGATTCGATGCCTCTGTGCCCCAGAGCCCAAATGACACAAGTTAATGCTCGCAGTGACGACACGAGGATGACACGAGTTAATGCGCGCAAAGGTGGAGGAGCCGGGCCGGCTCTCGGAGAGCACTAGGCAGGGCCTGCTGCTGCTCCATCACTTACCATGAGGCCCTCAATCCTGGGAAGTCTTCTTGCTGTTTGCTCCAGCAACCTTGTTTCCAAGAGTTCATCGCGGTAGGCGGGCAAGGATTGACAAGCATTGACAAGCATTGACAAGCATGGCTGTTTGCCGCACGGAAAGGAGCGCAGAGGGGAATGACCCAAGCGCCCAGCTCCAGGAGGACAGCTTGGTAAAAGACTGTTGTAATTTAGCAGTGGCATTATTTTTTGATGTTTCATGTGTGTTGTCATGTGGGGGCAGGGACATGGCACCTGTGTGTCCATCCCTAGCATTGAACGGTGGTCAAAGAAATCTGCTGGTTAAACTTAGATGGTAATGAGTTCTAATGACATTGGCCCACTGATTTAGAAATCAAGAAACAACCTAAGAATATACAGCTTGTGCTGCCAGAGAAGCGGTTCTGGTAAGAAACAGAGCCCGGTGGTCAGCTGCCCTCCCTCCTCCAGGAAGCCCTCCCTGACCTCCCGGGGACCTGCTGAGTACACAGTTGTTTAAGCCCACTATCTCCACATTCCCACCCACAACTGACTGATTCCTGGCCCAGGGCCCAGCACATTGTGGGTCCTCAACAAATGCCTCCTGAGTGGGTCCCAGTTCCTTCTCTGCCACTCATAGCCTAACGCACAGGGGGCCTCACTTCTCTGGACACCAGATCATGTTCGGGACCTAAGATCCTGAGCATCTAAAACAACCAGACAAAGTAAGCTCCTAAATGTCTTTGAAAATAAAATAATAGCTTTCAAATGAAGCAAAAGATACATATTCACTTTCTCATGCTCTGTAGAATTTATACCAATTTTTCATTTAGAATGAGCTAATTACATGAGGTGATTGCCAATTTATCTGACATAGTCTTATCAATTATCCATTTTGCAAAAATGAATTTAGCCCACATCCTTACCTCTTCAAGAAAACAGGTGAAGTTCTGAAGAAAATACTTCCAATTTATGTAGGGGGTTAGATGAAGTCTTAGCTTTCTCAGGAAGTAATGGTACTGGTTCTCTGCGAGTTTGTAACAGAAGTCCTTAAGAACTTGTCCAAAATCCGAAGCCTTTACAAACCCAGTGTCCTCTTTGTCCAAGGCAGAAAACGCCTACAGAAAGAAAGGCATATGCTCCTGTCAAACGAAGATTTCAGAGAGTATTTTTCTTAAGTATTGCTTCTGCAGAATGCAAATGAAATCAAGTGTGTGCAAGTCCCCTGCGAATTCTAAATCACCGAACAAATGCACCGTGCTGGAAAGCCTGAGACAGGCGAGTGTGTGTGCACAGTGTAAGAACTTGAGTGTCGTGGGGAAACAAGCTTCATTCACTCTCCTCTGGATCAACTGGGAGGGGTGTGAAGAAGAACCCTGGCCCCGCACCCACCCTGGGCTCCCTCAACCATTGAGTCCCAGCCCCTCTGAGCACAGACCACCCCGACAGGAGGCTTAGGTGTGACCCCACTGCATTGGCCCGGGGCAGGGGTCTCTGGGTAGGACTCTGAGTGGGAAGGAGTCAAGGGACCACCCACCCCATCACAGGCCAGCCTGAGGTTTGAGAGCTGGGCTGCCGTCCTTTCCCCAATGGCAGCCAGAGCCTGAGGGCCCTCGCCTCGTGGGAGGACCCCCATGGCCCCAGGACTGTGCTGGAGGGGCTAGGCAGGCAATGCCAACTGAACAGCACAGCAGTCAAACTGAAAAAGTGCAAAAATGTACTATAAAAAGAGCCCATTTTTTCATCTGCTGAAACAAAATCATTTTTATTGCACTAGGAAATCTATATCAAGTGGTAGGTTAAGATCTTTTTTTAAAAGTAAGTACTGTGCTTGCAGACCCTATACCAAATGCCTTGCAGCGAACTCTCCTGCAGAGCTAATTAGGCATCCCCAGCCCACAGGTGGTGATACACGTGTTCTTCAATTAACCTTAAAATACCCCAGAGCCTCGCATCTGTATTCAGACTGCAGAACACGCGGCAGCCGTGCAGCGTTGAAACCTCAGGCCACAGGTCAGGAGTGGACTCTGCACCTCGGCTCTGTTGCTCACCACAAGCCCTTAGCCTCTTTGAGCTTGGCTTCTTGGACATAAAAGGGAGGACTTTGTAATCGTGCTACTCTAAGTTTCACCATGGCAGCCTGCCCAGGGGCCTGGCATGCAGTGGGTCTCAGCCTTGAAGGAGAGTGATCACAGAATGGGCGACCCGATGGGGCATCCCTGCTCTGAGGGCGTCGGAAGGCTTTGTGGGCGTGAAACCAGCACTGTGAGCTCGGGGGACTTATGAGGCAAACTTGAGGCCTGCGTTTCCTGGCCTGCGGGGCTCCCTGTGTGCCAACCCAGGCTGCCCAGGCCCAGGATGGGCACGAAAATCAAATGCAGGCAATGGATTGCCATCCTTTCAGAAACAAGGTGCATCTGAGATGCATCTGCAGGGACAGGTAGAAATGTGTGCGTATGCCTGTGTGCCCTCTGACTGCTGCCCTGACATCCCAACACTCCCTCCCCCGTAGGGCCTCCTGTGCCCTCCCGCCCCGCTGCAGCCTCCCTGTCACTCTCTCAGCCGGAATCCCCCTCTTGCTTCAAACCTCATTGCCTAGGGAGTGTTTCTCAGAAGGGAGAGCTGTGGTCCCTCCCAAAGTCTCCACGGGCCTCAGGTGGAGAAACACCCTGATGGCTGCTCTGTGGGGCAGAGCCTCCCTGAAGACCGCTGTACTCGCCCACTTGGCCTGCACTGTGCTACTGAAAGTCTGCAGGATGCCCCGACGTTTAGGCATTGGAAGGCTTCCTAGCTTCCCACAAAAAAGGGAAAGACCTAGCGATGCTGGCGCATCTTTGGCTCCGCAGTCAATGGTCGGCCCCGCAGGGCCCTGTCTTTGGCTTGGCTGGGCCTGGCCCCGCGCACACTGAGTTTGAAGACCCTGAGGCCCAGTAGTCTCAAGCAGGCGCTCTGGTGTTGAAAGCTGGATAGTGGGTTTTCTAGGTGGCCCATGGCACGTTCAATCTGATTTTTCTTTAGATCATCAGTAAAATAAAGACAAAATGTTGAGTCCTCATGAGAATTCCTAGATGTGGAAATGTCCACTTTCCAACGTGAAGGCTGGGCTGCCCCACCCTCTCTTCCTCTTCCTGCCTGCGGGTCCCTCCCGAGGCTGGGACTCCAGAGCTCTGCCTCCCTGCACTGAGAGGCTGCCTCCCTGCAGGGATGGAGCCAGCTCACCTAGGCTTCCAGGTGGGGACATGGCGGGTACTGGCAGATGGGGGATGGCCCGCCGTGACAGGCCGCGGCCTAGTGAGCGCCAGCATCGCACAAAGCTTGTGCTCCCACCTCGGCTGCACGGTCAGTGCTCTGCAGACAGCGCTTTCTCTTTCTGTGGCTGCTGCAAAGGGAACTCACGTACCCTCACCAGGAACATGGACAAGGCCCCGTTTCCCGAGGACTCTGACACAGGCTGCAGCATCATCCCCACACATTTCAGGTCTCGGCACACTCTACAGTGTCACTCAGTTGTCAGCCTAAAATCTCCATGTACTCAAGGTGTCCTTCCTTACACCAGCCCCTGGTCCTGGGCGGTCCCTCCAGGAAGGGAGTCTCATGCTGCACCCAGTCCCGCTCATCCCCACGGGCCCAGAACTTGCGGACGTGCTGTGCCCGTTCTCGCTGAGGGCACCTGTCTGATCTCTGCCCGGAACCCCTGCTCTCACCCCAGACCAGCATTTGCTAAACACTGAGCACTTTCGCTTCTGAGAATACATGCTGGGGGGCGACCATGGAAGCTTCTCATAGAGTGAAACGGACACATGTTTGCTCCAAGGAACAATGGGGTCTGGAGCAACCCCTCTGAGTTCTGACACCCTGAGGGGGTGCAAAGAGGAGAAGGGGCCCTGGGGCAGGGGAGGGCTGAGAGTCACGTTTCACGGGTGGACCCGAGTACCAGAGCCTCAGTTTCCCCAGGAAAAGCACTTTGCCATCTGCCATACCATGGACAGAGCCTGGCTGGAGGCAGCGACGACTTTCTGGACGTTCTTCAGGACCTCCTCTGGACGCAGTCTCGCGAAATTGATTGGCATGCCTGCTTCCTTTTCTTTTGACTCAGGTCTAGGGGGCTTGCTGTTCTCCACTGCTCTCAAGAAGTCAAGGTAATTGATGCAGTTATTTTGCCAGCTGATTCCCCAACTTGTCCCCAAAGGAAAAAAAAGCAATATATTAAAAAAACTTATCACCCGCTCCTTCAACAAACACTCGCTGAGCACAGAGCTGGGTGGGAGTGTGACCAACAGGAAGACGGCGTTCCCTGGCCTGTGAGCAGGTGCCCGCAGCAGCCTCGGGGTAGGGGACCGGGGGCCGGGGAGGGGTCCTGAGTGCGGAAGCAGCAGGATGCTGCCGGCTGGCAAGGCCACAGACTGTCCTGGCTGAAGCTCTGAGATCTGAAGCTGGCCAATGGGGCTCCCTGGGGTGGAGAGCAGAAGGCGGGAAGGAGCCTGGCGAAGGAACTGGTCCGTTCAGGGGGGTGGGACCCTGGCAGAGCCACATTATGGGGCAGACTGGGCAGGACTGGGGGTGGGGGGGACAGGGGCTGTGCTCGGAGGCCTGAGCTGACGAGGGCCAGCCCTGCAGAGCAGCAAGGGGACCTGAGGAGAAACACGTCAGAGACAGCAGGGAGGAAGGAGGAACGGAGCAAACACGCCATCGTTCTTCAAGAATGGCCGACACTGAATGTCATGCTGAAAGCACTTGAAAGATGTTTTCACAAAACCTATTTAGCTCGGTGTTTTCTCAAACAGAAATTCTGTCTGTGTACGTGCACCAACAGGACAGCCGTGGAGAACCAGAGGCCCCTTTCAGTCCTACAACACATACGGTGAAAGTCCCAAGGTTTCATGAGAACAGAAAGCAAGTTTATTAGAGATGTAAAATAATTAAAAATAAAGTTCAATGGCACTCAAAGCTCATGGCTCTGTAACTGGGGTCCTCTGGGCATCCCTGGCACTTTCACCCCCAAACTTCGTTTCAGCAGGGTGGGGCGCGTCAGAGAAGAAGGGCTGGAAACCCTGGTGAGCAGGAGAGGGGAGTGCCTGGCGACTCAGCCATCTACTGCTGCGGAACGCACGCTGAGGGCTGCGCTTCCCCATCCGCAGCGGCCAGGCTGCCTGCCTGCCTGGCCCGTGGCGCTGGCTCCGAGACGGGACTCAAAGGGAAGGGGAATCAGCTCTATTTCATCAGCAGGATGAACTGCCAACGCAGTATTAAAATTTAGTAATAGAATCAAATGCATATGCTAATCTCCTCAGTGTTATTTAGAAAAGTCTATTTTGGATCTAGAAAAGAATAATCTACATGTAATTACGAATGACAGAGATGGTTATCATCAAGGGGTCTCTGAGAGGAAACAAGCGGCCGGGCGATGGGCCCTCACTGGGGTTTCAACGCGGAAGGAGTCCATCGCCCACTGTAAGGTGGACTACAGAAATTCCAGGGTCCTTTGGTTGTGGTTTATAAAAGTGCCAAGACTGACTATGTTTTAAAAGACTCTCTTATGATCATTTAGTTAATTATTTATCTGGTGCTATTTTTCCATGATTTATTCATCGAATGCATATAAGTTCTTGTTCAGCTGGAAACAGATTCAGTGACAGGAGACCCTGTTTAAGGAAGAAGAGAGCACGTAGGCATTTGAAGATGGAACAGAAACACACACACACACACATATGCATGGGATTTCTCACGGCTTGAACACAAGGAGGGAGGTCTTCAAAATTTTAAGGGAAAATAATTTTCTCCCTAGGGTTCTATGCTCAGACAAGCTATCAGTTGGTACAAAAAAGAATAAAACATTTTCAGACAAACGAGAACTCAGACTATTTACTTCCTTTCCACCCTTTCTTAGGAAATTACTCCAGGAAGCACTCCAGCAAAATAAGAATGTAAATTAAGAAATAAAAAGGTGTGGAAGGGTGGGAATGGGGGAATCCAAGCCGGGAGAACAGTGGGGGCAGCTGAGGATGCTCTTGGGCAGCGGACCTAGGACAGGAGAATGGGGCCAGGCTCTAGGGTGGAGGGCATCAGGGAAGGGACCCAAGAGAACAGAAAGAGGGACAAAATGCTGGGGAAAGCTGAAGGTTGACAACCCGGAGCTGCACCTGTGCCCTGTGCTCCTGGAAACCTAGAGAGTCACCCTCCATCTCCTTGGAAATGGCTTACAGAGCAGAGCCACCGTTCCCCCAGGACTTAGAAAAGACCAACAGGTTTGCCTGTAACAAGGTGGATACCCTCCCCCTAATTCCTGTTCTCATAAACGATTAGCTGAATTGTTTGTGTTCGCTGCCCAATCTGGACAAAGTGCCTGCTAACTTTGACCTGATGTGACCAAACTTCAACAATGAGTCTCTGCTTCCCTGGATTGCGACCCACCCGAAGCCTAAACCATCACTGGACTGTGGACGGGCCCCTCTGTAAGGGCCCCGTGTGAGATTCTGACCACAAGGAGAGCCGTTTCCTGCCACAACAATCCGATCACTCGACCCACTCGTTTCACTCCCCATTCCCAGTTCTTCCTTTCCTCTTCCCTGGAACATCCCTTGGCTGCCTGAACTTTGAGATGCTTTCAGACTGCATGGTCAGAGCACCCTCCCACTGCAATAGGCCCCCTCCCCCATCCCAGCAGTCCTCCCCTCCCCATCGCAGTGGTCTTTTCGAATAATGTCTCTCTCCACTAAGCCTGGGTTTGCCTGTATTCGACAAGGTAAGTTACAGACCAATACTGCAAGAAAAACAAAAAGGAAATTAAACACTCCTGGAAACACATAGCCTATCAATAAAATTGTAGTGTAAACACAAAACAAACTTAGTAACAACGGTTTACAATGGAAAGAACTGCAAAACAGAGACTCTACTTACAGAGGAATTCCTAGGGAAACCCCCCAAAAGACGGGACAAAACCAAGGGTGCGGGAGGAAATGGACAGCTAGAGCAAGATTAAACACGGCCCAAATCTACCTGAACCAACATGAAACCTCACACTAAACGCATGAGGACCAGATTCAGGCATGACACATATTTTGAAATCACTGGACAGGGAATTTAAATGAACTATGATTGATATGTAAAGAGCTCTAGTGGAAAACGTAGACAGCATGCAAAAACAAGTGCATAATGTGAGCAGAGAGTGCAAACGCAAAGAGAGCATCAAAAGGAAATGCGGACAATGAAAACGCTGTAACAGAAATGAAAAGTGCATCTGATGGGCTCATCAGTAGATGGGATATGGCTGGGGCAAAAAAATCACTGAGTTTAAAGGATGTCAATAAAAACTCCCCAAACTGAATTCAAAGAGAAAAACAAATTTTTAAAAAAGAACAGAATTTCCAAAAACTGTTGGACAATTTCAAAGTGTTACATCTTGGTGCTTAGAGAACACCAAGAAGGATGAATACCAAAAACTCTACACCTAGGCACAATATATTTAGACTGTAAAGAACTGAAGACAAAGAGAAAACCTTGAAAGAAGTCAGAGGGAGGGAAGACCTTATTTATAGAGAAATAAAGATAAGAACTACTCGGTATTTATCAGAAATCATGCAAGCAAGAAGAGTAGACTGAAATATTTAAAGTGTTAGAAGAAAAAAATCACCAACCTAGAATCCTACATCCAGTGAAATTACCCTTTATAAGTGAACAAGAAATAAAGACTATCTCAGAAAAACAAAACCTGCAGGAATTCACTACCAGCTGCCCTGGCCTGCAACCACAGGCCCTGGCCAGGTAGCTGAGTTGGTTACAGCATCACCCCAATATGCCAAGGTTGCAGGTTCGATCCCCAGTTGGGGCACTTATAAGAAGCAACGAATGAATGCATAAATAAGTGTAACAACAAATTGATATCTGTCTCTCTCTCTCCCCCCAAAAAGGAAATGCTAACAGACCCTCTTCAGAGAGAAGAAAAGTCACGTAGGTCAGAAACTCAGATCCACATAGAGGGAGGAAGAGCATCAGGGAAAGAATGAGTGAAGGCAAGATGATACCTTTTGCATTCTAACTCTCAGCTGATCTAATCATTCCTTGTTCAAAGTAACAACCACACTGTTTTGGGGGACTGCAGCTGGTGGGTGAGTGCGGTGAGCAGCTGTGGTGCCCATGAGGTGGGAGGCGGGATGTGGGACGCTCTGTCCAAGGCACCTGCACTGCCCATGAAGTAGCATTGTGTTCTTTGAAACTGGACTTGGGCCCCTCGTCCGTGTACATTGCAAACTTCAGAGCAACCACGGAAAGAAAACTATTTAACAAGTGGGACAAGTTAGGGGTTCCATTACTGATAACAATTACATGGGAACTAAACAAACAGAAGAAAATAAGGTTAATATTAACTCCAAGGAAAACAAAATGCTACATAGAAAAGGAAAAGTGATTGGCTTGTCCCAATACTATAAGCTCTGGATATTGATCTACCCCACCCGGCAGTGTGGGAAGGATAGCGTCCGTGGAGATGGGTCCGCGTGTGTTTTTGTGGGGTGGTGGAGGCTGCGGGGTGAGGTGGCTGGTGGCACGTGGTGTATGAAAAGGAGTTAAATCCGCACCTTCCTGGCTGGAAGTCAATAGGCACAGCCTGACAGTGAGGATTCAAGAAGGAGCTATATAACGTGTCATGTAGAAATATGAACTTAAGTACCAAAAGCTGTCACTAAAGCACTGGAAGCTGCTGACTCTGGAGAGGGGAGATGAGGACAGTGACCATGTGGAGCGATTTGACACCTGCCAAAGTGTATGCAGAACCCGGGTGAAACAAAAGCCGAAGTTAAAAAGTGATGATCACGCTGCCAAGACCCATCAAGAATCATGATGTGTGTATGTGGCTTGTCCTTCATGCTCTGGGTCGACTCAGGCCCGTTACAATGCAGCCTGGCTGACGGAGGATGTGCAGGTTATTTCAGGTGCAAAAGTCCACGCCAGTGGACAGAGAAGAGCGAACGAAAGCCACGCGCCGCTCATTTTTTGGTCTGGGAGAGACACAGTCAACTGAGGGAATGCAAACCTTCCCAGAAGCTCGGTCAGCTCCTCGTCCTTGAGGGGACAGCCACCTTCCTGCAGTGCCTTCTGCAGCTGGCACATGGACACGGAGCTGCTTTTGGAGTCGCCGAGTTTGGTCAGCGCTTTCCTGACATCTTCGTAATGGTCCTTCAGCTTGTCCCTGAAAGACGGTACATGTAAGAGCATATTAACACCAGGAAAACACATAGTCTCTCTAAAGCAAGAGTTCCCTGATCATTCCAATGTGATGACTGGATGGTTCCTCCATCATAAGAACTGATGTTGAAGATGTTTTGTGGCCTTGGTGTGACATTCACATTGAAAGGAGGTCTGAAAGAAATTGCAAGTCTGCATTATTATCATTTTATTATTGTTATCCTTGGCAAAACTGCAGTAAAGGAATTGCAACCTTGTCTTTTTACTAGAATTGGCACTTTAAGGATGGGAGTAAGAATGGAAAAACAATAGGATTGCAGAGGTGATATTCTCTCCATGAAGGCTTGCCGAGCACCTGTCACGTGCCAGGAACTGCTCTGGGCATCGGGGCACATCCAGTGACCCCACCGGGCCCTGTGGGGGTTCCATTCCAGCTGGCAGGGCCAACTGTGCACAGGAGGTCTCAGAGCCCGGCATGGGGGGAGTGGGTGAGCAGAGAGCAGGGGCCAGACTGGGAATGGCCACCGTGAGAGGTGTGGGTTGGTGTAACGTGAGCAAGACTGAGAGGTGAAGGAGTCATTGGGGAGCTACTGCAGGACAGTTGTCCTAGGGGCCCAGGGACAGCCAGTACCAAGGCCCTGAGTCAGCAGTGCTGGCATGGGTCACAGAGAGGGTAGAGGGGCACAGCCAGTGTCAGCTGCGGGAAGGGGTCCAGGGACACCTGTTTTTATCAGGTTCTTTCCTGCTAAGAAATGCAGCCACCACTTCTGCGCCTCGCCTGGCAAGCTGGAGCCTCTTTTCATCAGCTTCTCCCATTTACTCTTCTCAGCAGCCCTGCGAGGGAGGTGGGTCACGATCATCCCCCATGGACAAACAAGGGACCAGACAGTGTGGGCCCATGGTAGGGGCAGGACCGCCAGGCCTTGACCTCGCAGGGACAGAGATGGCATCCCGCCAAGCTCCTGCCAGAAGGGCTACTTTTCTCGTAGAGTGTTCAAGTTGCTATAATTCTGTTTTTCAGGGAAATTCTTCCCTGACCAAAAAAATTATTAAAGGACTAAAAAAGTGTGGACACTTTTAGAAGGAACAATCTTGCATCCAATGTGCGGTGGGTTGGTCAGGAACTCCACAGCCTCGGCTGCCCTGGTTTCCACACAAACTCATCCGACCGCACCGAGCCGTGCACGTGTCTGGCAGGTGTGGGCTGCGGGATTTCACTCAGAGAGAAGAGTGTGCTGGACACTGTGCACCTGATATCTTGGCTGGGGATTGTCGGTCACCTCAGACATGTTTGTGGGGAGGACAGTGTCTTGAGTCTGCCTGGAAGGATCATTCACAGGAACAGAAAAATCAGAAATCCAGAAGAGGGGCAGTGGAGTGGGACCACCTGAGGAGGGACACTGCATGGGCCACCTGTCCCCTCCCCTCCGGCCTCCAGTAAGGAGCTGGCAGACATCTGATACACGGAGAGACACGAATGGTCCCTCGCTGCACACCAACATCAGCGACACTTGGATCCCCTTACAGGCGTACGCTGAATTCAGTCCCTCATAACACAATGATTACTCGTCACCACAGTGATCGCATCCCACGCAGTCCTTCAAAATGAAAGCAAATGCAGGTATGGAAACATCAAGCCAACTTTTGAGATACACGCTTTTAGAAAACGGAGGCATTCAGCACTTCTTGGCCCAGTTTCTAGGCCGTCATTATTTCCCTGGCAGAGTGAGTATGTGTGCAGAGTGAGCAAGCGGCCAGAGCACAGCACATGCCAGGCTGCCAGCCAGACCCGTGTGAGCCGACACGCAGGGACACGCTGCCACTGCTCGGGGTCCCTGTCCGCCTCCTGGTCTGGACAGTGACACACTAGCCCAAAGAGGCCACTGTCATGCCCTGTGGAGCAGCCACGACCGCCCCCCACAGATCTGCCACTTGCATGCCTGCATCCTCCCTCTGCACCTTAGAACCACCCGGCTCATGCACTGGTTCCCTGCAGTGGCCGTGATTCTGATCTTCAACTCAGATGTCGGCAGGAAAGGGGCAAGATGTGGAAAATAAATACGAGTTTCAGAGAGGACTCTTCTTTATTTAAAAAAGTGTGTTTAGGGCACACCCAACAGAATTGAGCCCCTTAGGTATGAGAGGCGAGCATGCCGTTTGGGTCACCTGAACGTGACGCTCACCGTCAATCTCACCCGCGTTCAGCGGAAATGAGGAAGGAAAAGTCCTGGAAGCCTGAACCTTAAGAGTTATCTGGAAGACAATTTTACTCCCCCAAGTCAAAATGGAAGGGGCCACACCTTTTTGTGAAATTGGGCCCACCTTCAGTGAGAGAGGATGGTCCCACAAAGAGGCTGGGGCAAGGGTGAACTAGGTGACTGAGCTGGTGGTCAGCCACGCAGAGAGCAGGAACACAAGCGAGAGCGTGCCGAGGAGCCGAGGAGGGCACTTCCTCTCACAGCCTCATTGCTCACACGGGGCAGGAGAGAAGGGAAGGGAGGGCATGCATGGGTAATGAGGCCAGCCCTGTCCGATAAAGATTAATTCCCCTTTTTCATTAGTTTGATGTTATGTTTGATTTATAGAAATCTTATGTGTACACATATTTTTCCTTTAAATTTTACAGACTCAATTCTCTTGGTTACTCGGTGACTTTGATGGCATTCCAGGTGTGCTCAGTCCGCTTTCCTCTCAACTCCCGTGTGGCCGTGACACTTTGTTCCTGGGGCTTTGTACTCCCTTTGGAAATTCTCAGGAACCAAGCTGTTTGCTAGTTCAGGGCTCTTTGAGGCAGTGGGGACAGAGAGCTGACGTGACACACGGGAGACAGGCAGACACACAAGAGGCGACGAGGAGCTGTGGAGCAGGGAGCAGAGCCCAGGCCCAGGCAGTGCTGAGGGGCAACTGCCACGGACTGAGGCTGGTTAGCAAACTCTGTCCCACAGCATTACGGTCACGTCGAATGGGGCAGAATTCCCTCCTGTGTCACACATTCTTGAGCTATGACACTGGTAACTAGTTTTAAACTCCGAAAGCAATCCTCAGTCTCAGCCCCCAGGTACAACCGGATGTGCCCTTCGCACAGCAGCTTCCATTCCATCGCAGCACACGTGCTATTCCAGGTGCCACTTCCAGCCAGCCTCGTGCCACAAACGCTTTCTGTGGTCTCTGTGGGGGTGCTTGCCACAGGCATAGGCTGTGTCATGTCCTCTGGGGCTGCACTTACAGGCCAGTGTGCTCCCTGGGACTGGCAGGTGGCCCAGCTTCTGCACAGCCAGCCCACTGCTAACCTGAGGCCTCTTCTGCAGTACTGCTTTGGTGTCGAGTCCTCGAAACAGAAGTACCAAGTTAAGGAATGTGTCTGTTCGATCACTCATCCACCCAACAAGTATCCACAGGGTGCCTGTTAGGTGTCAGGCACTGGGTAGAGACAGGCACGCCTTTACGGAACTGCAGCCGGGGCGGGTCGTGGGCCACAAGCGTAGGCAAATGCCTAGAAAGTAGAAGCCCCAAGGGCAACCCACAAGATAAGGGTACTGTAAGAGTGTGACCCAGCCAGGGGGGCAGGCTTGCAGCCCTTTAACTCCTTCAGAGCTCTGGGACTTCGCACCCATTTCTGGAATCTGCAGCAGTGAACGAATATCACAGTTTTGCCACCTTGCACCTGAAAATGATGGGCCAGTGCCCGGTGCCAGGACGCTCGCTGACTCACCTGGCTGACACCGCCTTCCCAGCGCTCTGCGGCAGCTCCATGACCTCGGCCCGCCCCTGCTGCGGCCTGGTGAAATGACCCATGAAGTTGAAGTAGTCCTCCGCATAGGGCTGGTGGACATCTGCTGAGTAGTCGATCCCCAACTTCTGCAAGAACTCCTGGTGAGTTAGCTGCCCTTTCCCCTCGGTGTCATAGCTTTAAAGACAAGCAAACAAAACCATCATCAGTAGCTGCCGCAGTCAGTGCTCCAGGTTCGCCCGTGTCTGCGAGAGGCTCCCTAGTTCCCCACCACCCAGCCTGCTCTGTGGACCAGCAGTGCCGGCTCCCCCCAGGGACCAAACACACAGAACCTCGGGCCTCGGGCCAGGCCCGAGCTGAGTCTGCGTTCACCAAGGTCCCCAGGCAACTCACAGACACACTGAAGTTCAAAACCCACTGCTCAAATCCACAGAGGGCTCACCTTCTGCCAGGTGGCCCTGGCCCACCCCAAGAGACAGCAGCTGAACGTGTTCACCTGTCATCCTGATAGAAACACCGTTGTGACCACAGAAAATTAAAATCAACCCTTCCATTCAGTCAACAGTTTTTTTTATTGAGCACCTACATGTAGTGGAACAATGCTACGGCTTAGGAGAAAACCCTTTGAAAACACGTTCAATCTTAAAACTGGAAAGTGAATGCTGCTTGATTCAAATGCCCCATTTTCTCTGATGAGATGCCAATTGCGTTCTGCCATGTACCTTTCATGTCATTTTCTATTAGTGAAGTTTTCTGAATTATAATTCATTTAAAAAGGTGTAATGGAGGATTTTTATCTCCCAACATCATTCAAATAGAGTAAAATTACTTCAATAAAAAATTTTAAGGCAAATTGCCAATTTTCTTTAAAGAAAAAAGCATTTATTTCAACAGCAAGACCTTGGCCCCCATCCAATGGGTGACAATGGCATTTGCAGGGGCGACTTCCCAGATGAACCCAGAGTTGCAAGGACCAAGACTATTTGGCAATGTTGCGGGCAGGGCTCTCTGGCAGGCTGCTGGGGGGATGGCAGCCGATTGCACAGGGTGCGGCCCCTGTCCCTCATGGCGTGGAGCCTCTCCCTGCTGCTAACTGACCGGACGCCAAAGGACCCGCAGACCTATGGCTCTGGGACACACAGAGCCCTTTGCCTTAGTCTTACTTGAATAACAACACAGAAAATGCATTCGTTTACCCACCTGCCTTTCTTGTCCTTAAGGAGTGGAGGATGGGTAGGGGGGCGGAGAGGTGAGAAGCCCAACAGATGTTTCCTGTACTTGTGCTAGAATCTGCAGAGCATCCCAGGAGTAAGACACATCCACTCTTCCCCAAGGCCAAGCAGGCTTCCAGCTAGGGGGCCTGTGAGCCCCGCTTCCTGCTGCCATGGGGATCCCCCCACCTAATCAGTGTGCAGGTTGTTTTTCCCACAGAGTCCACCTGAGAAGGGAAAGGGACTCCCCTCTGGTGATGGCGGCAGCAAACGAGAACCTGGAGCCACACTGCCGCTCCTCAGCCCTGAGACCACGCCAGGCCCTTGACCCTCCCAGGCTCAGTCTCCTAGTCTGTGACCACTGCAACCGCGCCTGGGTCCCACGTCTCAGCTCAGCTGTAACTGTTATTTACGAGCCCTCAATGACCTTTCCAGGTAACTGACATTAGTACAGCTTTGGTGCTGCCTTTCTACCTTTGTTCAGTGGGCTTTGCCTCTGACACAGAACAAAGTGGCACACCCACCCGGGGAGGCTATGGACTCTCTGAGCCCTGGGCCCTGCCTGCCAGCTAGGGCAGAGATCTGGCATTAGCAGCAGCAATGGCCAGCGCCTCCAACAAATGGCCCTCCCTACTCCTGGACAGAGAGCAAAAACTGCAGGAAGGGGGCCAGCGTTCTGTCAATGTACCAGGGCCTTCACTTCTTGAGTTCCTAGGGTGAGCTCAGGGCTGTGTCCCTCTGTGAACTGCCTCAGGCCTATGCCTTGCCTTCTGCCACCGCAGTGGTGAGTCCTGCTACCCTGCTCCAGACGCCTCTCCAACGAGCCCCCCAAGGGCTCCCCATCCCTACACAAGAGTTCCTGAAAGAAGAGTGCACAGACACCCCACCAACAGTCAGCTGCTTTTGGAGCCTCTCTCCTCCCCAGTCCAAAGTGCTGGACAGCACTGACCACTCCACCTTCCCCCTGATTGGTCTAGGGTAGGGGGGCCTTGACGGGTAGGTGCCGGGGGCTAGACCAAGGCCTGGTGCATGGTAGGTGAATGCTGCTGCTCCTCTCCAACCCTCCAAAGCTCAGCCACACTCCACCCCCGTCCATGTCTTCTCCTCCCTGACGGAAGGCCAGTTTCTGGAAGAGAAGCACACCCTGTCGGTCTGTCCGAACAAACGTGCAGTGCCCAGCAATGCTCTTCGTGAGGCTGCACTGTCGATGTACATCTGCCAAGCTCACGAACAGGATAGACACGGGCTCCTAATGAGGGACCGTCATCCTGGTGAGCTATGCTTGCGAGATCGCCAGCAACACACTCGCAACCAAGCACTTGAACCAAATGCAAAGACACTTCTTTGTAAAGATTGTAAACATCGTGATCATCAACAAAGACCGTGAAACTCCCGCTCTCATCACAAGAGAAGGCGGACGGTGTGCCCATCACTGAAACATCGCTCCGAATGTGAACAATGGGGACTGACTCAGCTTGCACACCCTTGCCCTTCATCATACACTCCTTTGTGTGACATTTTTAAAAATCAGCTTGCCCACAGAGGTTGAATGTCCATGCCAGGAGCAACGTGCACAAAAACTGGGACCCGCAGACACTTCTGTTTGCACGTGGCAGCGTCCACTGCCCACTCAGATTTCCCTGATGCCAAATGCTGGCATAGCTGGACCCCAGAACCAGGGTCTCAGGGTGTGTTTGGCCCAACTCTCCTCTCTCTCCTTGCGAGCCCACCGCCTGCCTGGGTGCCAGCTGGCCCTCCTTCCCCGCAGCCACCCCTGGGAGCCATTCTGGCATCGCTCTGCCCAACAGCTCCCCGCTCTGCCAGGCCCAGCACTCCTGCTCTCACCCTCCCTGTCCTGCTGCCCTGTGCCCTCCTCTGGCATTTGTCACAGCGGATGCTGCACCCCAGAGCTCAGGTGGGTACTGCCCCCTGAGCACCAGCACCACCCAGTCATCTCTGCATTGTCCGAAAGGCCCACACAGGGGGAGGCCCAGACATTTGCCTGCTGGACCCCAATCCTCTGCCCCTCAGACAGACCTGCCTTTCAAATCTACTGAGACAGAAAACGGATGAGGAGCCTACACTGGCCCTGTGTCAGAGGTGATCGGGGAAAAAAAAAAAAAAAAAAAAAAACCACCAAGGAATTTGTAAGAATTTCAAGTAGCTTTTCTAAATTAGATGCAACACAGCCCACCCAATTCTGAACTTGGCCCACCCTGCAGCCCTGAACTTTGAAAAGATGCACAGCTGAAAAATTACAGGAGCTGCTTCGCAAGCTCGCCCCCAGAGGATGTGCAGTTGCATGCCCGCTCCCGGCACTTGGGTGGCCACCAATGCATGCTGAATCGGGAGGGGATTCAGAGAGGGACCTGGCACTCCCAAACAGACATCTACCCGGGGAATACTGCAACAGGCCCAGCTCAAACAGCCACGTCTAAAATGCATTTTCAAAAACGTAACCAGTGCTAGATATCATTTTCAGTTTAGGAGACCCTTGGGAAAGTACTCCAAGTTGTCAGACGTTCGCTTATTTCCTTCCAACACATTACGCATCTGTGAAGCTGCTGTCCGACACTGGTCTCCATCTCTAAGTGATGGGGAGAGGCTGCTTTTCCACAGGGCTGTGAGAGGGACACCTTGGGGGAGTGGCTTTGCTCTTGCAAACAGGCCCAGTCCGGGCCTGGATGCCCTGCTCCCAGGCAACGTGCCCTCCCCAGCCTAATGGCAGGGGCCCTGCTTCTCCTGTGTCTCCTCGTTCCTGACCAGCCCGCTCCCCAGGGCTGCTTTCCGTGGGAGCAGGAACAAGGGCACAGGGCGCAGGAGAGAAAACCACTCCTGGCCGTGCCCAACCCCCAGGTGGTGGCAGAAGACTGCTGCTGAGCCTGCAGCAGGCCGCCCAGGCCCGTGGGGCAGGAAGGGAGCCAGGCTCCAGGTGCCGCTTACCGCATCCAGAGCTTTTCGAATTCCCGAGGTGTGAGGGGAATGTCAAAACCAAACAGTACGTTCTTCACATCCTGCCGACGGAGAATGCTGGTGCCCTCGCTGTCCGTTTCCATGAAATTCTGCAACAGCAGGAGGTGGCATTTAGTGACCTATAGGATAGGTTCACGGCAGTACAAAGGGCTTTTGGCTTTCCCTTGTCACTATCTGAGACGATCTAACACATGCCCCCTGCCCCGTCCACCTGCTTAACTACCTTTCATCTGAGTTCCAGGGACCTCATCACTGCTCTACCGAAGGTGACAGAGCAAACACGGACAGGTACTCTGTCTCGGGGGGCTTGTTTCTGGGTAACATGTGGTCTCAGGTATGTGGCCTGTGTGCTTCTCCTGGCCGACAACATGGGATCAAAACTACACAAAATAAAGCTCCCCTCCTGCCCCAAACCTGTTGCCCAAACCTGTCACCACCTCAGTGCTGACGAGGATGCAACCCTTCGGCTCTGAGAGGGAGAATGAGGGACCTGAGACTCCAGCTATCATGACAAGATGATATGGGGCCACTTTAATGTCCCTGAGGGGTACAAAAGGTATCTGGAGGTCTGTCAGGCATTTAAGAGGACCACAGATGAGAGGAGCAGGTAACACACCAAGGATGCTCAGCGCTCCCTTAAACTTCCTCACGACAGCACCGTGAGGTAGGCGCACCGAGGTACCAAGTGCTCGGCAAGTGCACCCTCCCTCCGAGACCAGGAACAAGGCACACACACCCCACCACCGTCCACGCATCACTGTGTGGGAGCTCTGTGCAGTGAAGTGGGAAGGAGGAGAGAAAGGGGCAGTGCTGGGACAGGAAGGAATGCCACTGTCCTACTCACAGATGAGCTGTCTATACAGAAATACGAACCTCCATGCAGAAAGTATTCTAGTAAGAGAATTTAGCAAGAAATCTGGATTCTACATTCATAGGGAAAATCTTCCACATTTTATGTATCAGATACAGAAAATGAATTTTTAAAGATAACATTAATAAATAGCATCAAAAACAGAAAGTTCTAGGGATAAATCTTACAGAAGCTTGCAAGACTCGCGCACAGGGAAGTCTGGAATGTCACGGGAAGGCAGGATGGAAAGGCCAACACACGCGGAGATGCGCTGCGCGCACGCGCTGGCAGGCTCCGAGCGGCAGAGGCCGCTTCTCTGCAGACAGCCTGAGAGGCGTTTGTTTTCCATTGTGGAACCGGACGAACTGATTCGAAGACTCCTGGAGGACCAGGAGGAGGGACTTGCCAACCTGCTGATGGGGGCAGAGGTGTCACTAAGTGATGGCAATGCTGCAGATTCAGTATTGGTGCCAGGACAGACAGAAGGACCAACAGACCAGCACGCTGCCGCGGCCTTGGTGCAGCTGCAGCCCGGTGCAGGCGTGGGCAGACAGACTCTGCAATGAGCAGCACCGGGGCGGCTGGGTCTCCACATGGGAGAATCCACTGGAGTCCTGCCACGGCACACACATGGGCATTGGGGCTGGTTTCAGGCCCAGAAGATGGAGGGTGAGATGCTAAGGTCCTAGAAGGGAACGTGGAGTATCTTCATGACTTCTTCAATGAGACCTTCCAGGAAACGATGACAGATTTGACTACATTACAAAGAACCACTGTTTCAAAAGATATCATGCAAAAAGGGTGCAGACAGAACAAAACAGGCAGACATTCGTGTCACCTGTCTCTTACGACAAACGAGTAGCCCAACCCCAGCCAGAGTTCCTACTGACCAATGAGAGGAAGGCAGAAGGGCAGGAACTGGACTTCACAGGGCAGGAAGCCTGACTGGCAGATAAAAGGTGAAAAGATGCCTGGCCTCCTGAGTAACCGACAAAGGCTGGTTAAAGCTGCCGTGGGGTGCAGCTGCACGCCCACCAGAGAGGACGAAAGGGAGAAGGCAGACAGAGGCGAGGGCCATGGCGGCGGTGGGAGCAGCTGTAACCGGAGCTCTGTGGCTGCAAAGCCCAAACCAGGAATGGCCTGGCCCTTCACGGGTGAGGCGGCCAGCCCCTTCCAAGATCCCGGCAACGTTCCATTCCTCCATCTGGATGGTGGTTACACGGTGGATGAGATTAACAATGCACTTGAACTTATTTAAAAACGTATACACATTGTTATTATACACATCACGGCACACGGATGGGCACATATTTTATATATGAACAGTAATGTACATATGCTATTACTGTTTTCCACTGTGGAGTCACAACTTGAAAAACAATTAAGCTTAAAAATATTAGGTCTGGAAGATTTCAAGGTCCCTTTAAAAACTTACAGCACCTTAAATGGGCTTAATATCACTCAACTGGTAGTTAAACATGGTTAAGATGGTCATTTTTATATCATGTGTATTTTACAACTTGACAAAACACAGCCCACAGCGCGTCAGGCCTGCTGTGACCTGTGGCCAGCCCACCCCACCCTGCCTCGCACTGGAAACTACCCAGCTGACTCCTTGGACACGTCTGTGCTGAATTCCCTACTGCCCCATCCACACGGGCAGTCCCCACTGCTCCTGCCCAGCACCAGCCATCTTTTAATCGGCCCCTTCCTCCTCGGTGCCTGCCTCACACAGAAGCCACTTCCTCTGTCACGTGCTCTTACTGGCACCCCCATGCCCCATGCTCCTCCACGCATTTGGGGTTGTGAAGAACAGGGACAAAGAGGGCTGTCGAGGTAATGCAGGCAGAGGGCATCTCTGAGGAGCAAAGGTCCACACAGGGAGTTAGCACATCCCGAGAGAGTATGGCCGAGCGAGGCAGGGAGGAAGGGGCCCACAGTGTCATGGGCCAGGGAGGAAGCCGTTCAAGAGGCATGGACATAAGGCAGGAACACAGACCTCCAGTTGCCTGCAGCCCTCCCTCTGGGCTCCTTCCAGTAGCCTGCTCGGCTTCTCCACAGCACCCCCCAGCTTTGTTAGTAATCTGCCTTTGCCCAGTTCCAGTCACCTTCCCCAGCCTGTGAGCTCTGTGGGGCCAAGCGGGCCCACTGAGGATGGGACCAGGGAGAGGCTGCCCAGGAGCCCAGAGGACTGCAAAGACCAAGCCTCCCGCTGGGTGCAGGCCAAGACAGAGCAAACCAAACAAAACAAGGTGGAGACACCCTTTAAAATAATGGGCAGTGACTTCTGTTACTGCAGCTTTAAAAGCACTTTTTAAAGTGAAGATGATGTGATGCACTGTGACCTGGTGACCAAACCATGGCCACACTGGACGGGAGGCACATGCTGTCCTTCCAAATGTGCTTCCTAGGGTCTCAGCAATGAAGGGAGAGCAGATTTCTAAAGTGCGTTCATAACTGTGGGAAAGTAAGTATGGCAGCATCTTCCACTCTTCATTTAAGTTTTTAATTCATACCAAACCTGAGAGAAAGCCAGGAATTTTGGTCAGGTAACTCCTATAATTTCCTACTTTCCAAAACATCTGTCAACCTTGAAGTTGAGGACTTGCTCTGATATAGCATTTTAAGACTACAGGGGGTCATGATGTCAGGCCTACAGCGCTGTTTTCCCATCTCAGCGACTGGGTCCCCACAGCTGGCTCATCCCCATGAGCCTGGAATACTGAAAGAGATTCCCTTCCCCACTAAGGAAATAATCATTCCTTACCTTAGATAAGTCTGACCATCTGGTTTTTGCTTTGGTAACAAGGTACTGATGAGCCTGTTCGCAAGCTAGCTCTGAATCCGTGACCTTCAGTTTTGCTCTTAAAAGAAAAACAAACAAATAAATAAGTAGATGTTTAAATCTGATGGACTTAGTACTTTCCTGTGGGGTTCCCCTGGCCCTGCTATCTCAAAGGTCCCATTAAAGTCTGTTATTTCACATCTACTCTGAATTAATTCTTAAAATACAGTGTTATCCCCCCAGCTGCACATTGGGGGAGTCTTCCGTTTGTGTAGGTCCTGTGTGTTCTCAGTTAGATGCTGCTGAACTTTTCCTGCCACTCACATAGCAGGCAGGGCTCGCTGGGTCTCACAGGGGAAGACACCCTGGAATGTGAAGTATCTTTGGAAGAAAACTACTAAAAATGTCTACTTCTGGGATGACAAGCTGGAACGACAATGGGGACGGAGGCCAAGAGTCCAGGAGTGATGGGCAGCACCTTACAGAGTCCTTGGTGTCTGCTAGGGTTCAAGGGTTAGGTTTCCAGGAGGCCAAGCCGGCCCGTTGTTTACTTACTCCTAGGATGGGGAGCCTGTGCTGGTGGCCTGGCCTGGCCATGGGGCAGCACGGGGGAGGCTGGGGCTGAAGGACTGGGGGTGCCCCTGTGTGTGGGAGCCTGCTGACCCCCCACCTCTTCTCTCTCTGCAGCTGCCTGGCTCCCAGCGGCATCGATCCCTCCGGTTTTTGGACCGGAGCTGCTCCACGCCCAGGCCTGCACTTGTAATATTTTCCCTGCGGATGTCAAGCGCTCGGGATGGTCCGCTAGCAAGACTGACTACAGGTACACATCACCTGGCAGTTCCCCGAAGGGGACCCCACTGTGCAAATGGCTGGAATCCACACACTTGACCACGGGCACCTTGCTGAAGGTGACCAAGATGGGCACCTGACCGAGGTCCCACACAGACCCTCAAGTGATCTCTCCACAAGGCACGCAGGAAGACCAGGGTGGAAGACAGCGAACAGGCCCCAGCCACCCAGCTGAGGAAACACAGGAAGGTGTGTCCCCAGGCCACAGAGGATGAAGAGTGGGTAATCCTCAGAGCAGCGCTGCTGTGATGGTGACCCCCTACACGTGACACACAGGCCGGGAGCACGATGTGGGTTTCCGGGGTGATGACCGCCACAACCTGCAGGGGGTAGGAACATGGCACGTGGCATCCTGCGTGGGCCCCGTGGTGCTGGCCCTGCCGGTCCCCTGCAGGGCGAGGCCATGGCCCAGCGAGGCTGCAGCAGTGCCGGAGCCCTGGCTCCCGCTTGGCCCTCTGGGCGCCCAGGCAGCTTTCCTCACCGCCATTTCCCTTTTATCGGAAACAATAGTTCCGGTGTCCACATTAATGTCACTCCTCACAGGAAAAGATCCAGGAAGCCTGGTGCTCTGTGGAGGCGAGGGCCACCTTTGGTGCACCCTGTGCTGAGGACACTCCTTCCACTCCACGTTCTGGTCGAGGTGAACAAGAGCAGCCCTGCCTGAGGCGCACAGCCCTGGCCTGGACCAGGACCTGGAGGAGACAGCCCGCAGCTCCCTGACCCGGGACAGCTCTCCTGGAATGTCCCATCACCGTCAGACATTTCCAGAGCAGACGGCCAGCCGGGCACAGCAGCAAGAATCAACAAACCCAGCAGTAATAGCCGCTCTTCACCCGGCCTCTCCTCTCAGCGCCCTCTAAGAAGTTCCGCTGCTCTCCGACAGCCACGCCACCCACCCCTCACTCCGCTGGGTGGTGGACAGGGCCAGCACCCAGGGTCACCGAGCCCATGGTGGCCGTCATCACCCCAGAGGCCCACACTGTGCTGTTGAGCTATGTGCTGCCTAGAGAGCATCTCATGCGGAGCAGCTTTTCTTCGATGAATGACATAGACCTTGACCTCCCTGGCTTGGTCAGCACAAATTCTTGCATCTTCTCAGTTTGCAGGGTGCGAAGGACCAGCTGGGAGGAGGTGTGGTCTTCTCCCGACCCCATGTTTCTGCTGAGGTGGACCAGGAGAGAGCCTGCCTGGCTTCCCTTCCTCTCCTGGCAGACGTCGGTGTGCAGACACCCGGGAAAACCATGCTGAAACGCCTCTCTTCCCTGAGCTGACCTGGGCTCCGGGTTCACCAGCTGCTTCCATGCTGCCGAGTCCAGGGATCTCGCTGACTTTGCTGTGACATGGGACACTTGAACTGCCTCACAACGCTGCTCCTTAAATGCCACCATGGGCTGGAACCCCGACCCTGGCCTCAGTCAGCATCATTTTCCTCTACTGGCTCCCCCTAACCTTTGGCCTTCTCTCTCCTTCTACACCAAGTTTATTTACTCATCCAAGAGGTTCCCCTTCTCCTGGTGTAGACCTCTGGGCCAGAGCCTGTGCCCTCACCTCTTTCTCCATTCCATCTCTCCCAACTGCCCACCGGACTGCACAGAACCATGGAATCTCCAGGGGAAGGGCCCAAAGGTCAGCCAGCCTAACCCTCTTCACTACTTCACCACACTGAGGTTTGGGGAGCCCAGCAGGACTGCGGGGCATTCTCACAATGGCCTAGAGGGACTGTAGGGCCTGGGGGCACACGTCCCCTGCCTCAGCCTTTAGGCTCCTGCTAAGTCCTACCTGCACCCAGAGGACTCACCTGGGCCTCCCCAGAGTGCTCTCCCAGAGACCCCAGGAGGCGCTCTGCCTCTGCAAAGTCAGCGCGTCCAGACCGGCCTCACCCTCTACATGCATGTCCAAGCAGCCCACACCAGCCCCATCTGTGTTCCAGGCCACTGGCTTGGTTATGTTCTTAGTGGTTTTCCCATCCATGTTTCCCATTTTAAACACTTGCCTCCTCTGGAGAGTTCAGAGGTCCTTCTATAGCTTTTCCAGAAGTTACTCATTTCCCCTCCTAGTGCCTAGACCTGCAGGTCCCAGCGTGGGAGCCGGACTTCCTGTCGGCCGGGCCCTCCACCACAAACACAAGCAAACCTGTGTCATGTGCTGCCCTGGGTTCTTCCAGCATCACGACAGGTGATGTGGATGTGGACAGAACCCCCATGAAAAAAATGGGTGAGTCAGGTAACTTCAGAGACTGAACATGACACAGGCTGACGGGCAGTAGGGGACACCCTGCTAAGAAGGCCGGGCGGTGGCTCTCGGAGGTGTGAGGCGGAGCAGCTGCGCGCACTGGGGACCAGCAGCCCAGGCAGGGCGAGGGGCCCGGAGGTGCTTCTGGTCCCAGTTCAGAAGGAGTGGACATGCTTTATCCTCTTTCACCCCCGATGACAACTAAACTCTAGAAGGACACGAAAACTGGCTCACTGAGGACACTAAAAGGTAAATCCTGGGGGGGCTGATGGACAGGGAAATCTAGGCTTGAAGAATGACCGACGCAGCGAGGGGAGTTCCATGGGCTCATTTAGTCCCACATTCCAAGCCGAGGGTCAAGGGATGTGCTAATCTGGGCTTGTGCTATGGACGGGGACAGGGGAGCCCCGAAAGAAAACCTGTGTGTCTGACCAGGGACTAGGCAGGAGGCCCCTGCAGTACAGAGTGTGGGGATCCCCTCCTGTTGTCTCTTCTTGTCCTCCCCACTCGTGCCAAGGCAAGGCCAGTTAGAAAACCTGTTCTGAGATGGTGATGGGGTGGCCAGTCCCGCACCCCCAACCGAAAACCTGCTCTCCCCGAGGAGGAGACGGGAAGAGCAGCGACTCGGAGAGCGGGAGGAACCGCGTTATCTTTTTCTTTCCTCTTTCTCTCCCGCTGCCCTGGAGGGGGACCCTATCATGGGAAGCACACAACAGCACAGACAGGCTGAAACCTAAGATTTTCCAGAAAGGAAACCAAAAAGGCAGGGGGCTCCTGGGGGGTGGAGAGTGTGGGGAGAAAGTCAAGAGAGGGGTGAGCTGGGGAAAAGGGATGCCCACGTCTGTGCAGGAAGTTCCAGGTTCACCTCTGACGTGCACACGTGTGGAATGACCTAAAGCAGCCGAGCAGAGCGAGGGACTTGTCTGCTGTGCAGTTGAGGCTGGCCTCAGGGGGTCGGAGGGCCCCTGTCCCCGTCCCCCACGAGCCCCTGGGAGGGCGTGTCATCGCCATCTCTGCGCCCCACATCCTGGCGCAGCGGCCAGCACAAACTCAGCCCTCACAGCTATCTGACCAATGAACGCAGAGACACAAGTAGAAAGGCTGCGCCATTTGAATGAGAAGATTGCACTTTGTGCTTGGAACGTCCCATGCTCATCCTGCATACATTCTCCAGAAGATTCCTTCTGAGGACATCTTTTGTGCCATTTTAATGTTGAGCAATCAAGTCTCACATGAGAGCTTCTCAGAACAGAGCAATTAGAAGCAGGTGTCGCTCCCGTGCCACGTGATCCACTCACTTAGAAAGAGCCTGGGGTGGTTTTCCTTCCTGCTTGCTCCACTTGAGTAGAGACAACACAAGCCCAACAAATTTGGGCAGGAAACTTCAAGTGTAAGATCAGGGGGGCTTTCTGTAGCCCAGCCAGCTATCACAGAGCCCTGGGCAGGGGGCGCTGCCCCTGCCTGGGGAAGAGTCTGCAGCCCCTGGGCCTGCCAGCGCCTCAAGGGCAGACCACCACCAGACGCCACACTACTGCAGCAGAAAATACACTTCTGTGTCATCATGGGGGACAGGAATGGTTCAAAAATACTGTTATTCTTATAATAACTGGTCAAGGAGGGGCTGAACGGTGGCTTCATTCACACCGGCCAGCACTAAGCAGACCTCGGCGGCGCCAGGTTCCACAGGAGGCACCTTGCTGCTTCAGGGACTGTGGCTCCCGGAGAGAGCTGTGGGGACAAGGGCACTCCAGGCTCTCCTCCTCGTCATGTGCGCAAGGCCAGCCTGGGGCGGACAGGGCCTGGGCAAGCGGGGTGAGGCGTCCTGGCATCTCCCCGAGCAGGAGGCACAGCCGACCCCAAATTTACGTAAAGAAAAATGTGTGTGTGTGCACATTCGTGTGCGTAGAAAAAAGACGGCGTGGCACACAGAGGAATCCAAAAGTAACGCTCGGGCAGCTGGATCGGGTCGGGTCTTCTCGTCTGCAGCTGTGCTTCCCAGTCTGTCTGCATTGAGTGTTATGTTCTTTGTGCGACTGTCTTGAACCAAGAAGACGACCAAAACAATTGCTCTGGGAGGCAGCTGCACTCTGCACCCTTGGGGGGCAGTGGGGAAGGCTGGCCTTGGCGATGGCAGAGATGGGCAGGTGGGACAGATGCTGATCCACCCGCCTTCTTACCTAATGAGTCTTTGAGGCGCGTTGTCTGTTGTGAGTGGTTCCTTTTCAAACAAACTTTGAAATTCCCGAAAATTTAATGTGACACCAAGTTTCAGGCCCATAAGGCCCAGCAGACGCTCAAACTCCTGGTCTTTGAGGTTGAAGAGCAGCCGCCGCAGCAGGCGGTGCAGGTCCTGCATGCTGATGATGCCGTCCCTGTCGGCGTCCATCCTGAAGAAGGCCGAGTAGGGGCTCTAGAAGCAGAACACACACGTCAAAGCCCTCCCTGGGACGCTGGCGACCACCCGCATGTCAGCTGCACGCTTGCACTCATCTCCCATGAGCGGGAGGGGCAGAAGGGGTAAGCTGTATTCACCGGGGCCCTTTTGATAGAGCTCAGGAAAGGGGCTAAAAAGGCCTCTTCCTTCCCAGCCCTGCTCTAGTTTATGGCCTGGTACCCCCCTACCAGAAGTGGGGGTGTACTGGGTGGAAGTTTTCAGTGCAGGTGAAAATCTTGCTCTCCGTGTTTCCACGTAACTTTCATCACATCTGCCACCTGCTCCACAGGAAAACAAGAGCTGTGCTTAATTTCACCCTGAGGAGCTGCCAGAGGCCAGTGTGGGTTCTGGTGACTTGCCAATGCTCTGGCCCTGACTAAGACCCAAGTGCTTGCTGCTGCCCACAGACCATGCAGGGTGCCTGTTCTCTGGTGGCCGCGCTGCCCAAGGGCTCAGATTCCCATTTTGCAGATGAGGAAACAAGGGCTGCATGCACTGTAGGGAGCATACTCTAGAGTCGGGAGGCTGAACCTCACACCCCAGCTCTGCCGCTGACCTTGGGCAAGAGAGGTGTTTCAACCTCACCACCCTTGTCATCTGTAAAGGGGGTTATAACAGTCTCTAGCTCACTGGCTGGCTGTGAGTATCGACTGTACTAACATGTGCAGAGCACCTGGCCGGTGCCCGGCAGGTTTATACAGCTTCGCTTTCCACTTTCCACTCTGTTACTTCTCAACACAGACCCCAGTTGTGGCCACTCTTCACCTGCCTCTGTGCTTGAATGGCTGCTATTTCTCCCGTCTCCTCTGTCACAGATGTCCACATGAAGCCCACCCTCGTCACACTGAGCTGTGAGGTTTTCCCTGAAGACCATGACCTATTTGCCACCTGCCTTGTGCAAGCTCCCTCTTCTACTGTCTGTTGCCTTTGTTTCTGGTCAGCACATGCTAAGGGCTTACGAGTCGATTCAGTGGTTGCCTCCTCCAAGAAGCCCTCCATAAGGGGGTCTTTTCCCTGTGCCCCCACAGCACGCTACAGATCCCTCTGTGGCAGCCCATCACAATGGGCCTGCGTTGTCTGTCGGCCACCTGCCTCCTGGACTGACCTGAGGTCCCTGAGCAGGGCCCGCGCCTTCTGCCCTGCATTTAGCAGACCTGGGCAGACGTGTGCAATGCTTATTCCATGAGTGAGTGGAGCGGAGAAATGGAGGAAAGGATCTTAAATTTGCTGTAACTAGGGTTGCCATGCCCTCTCCACCCCAGCCCTGCCCTCTTGTGGGAGGGTCTCCATATGGGTGGGGGGTGGAGTCACACCCAAGGTGGCTGAATGGTTGGGGGGCAGGGAGCTAAGCAGCAGACAGGGCCCCACTCACCCTGAAGAATTCCTTCAGCCTCTGGGGGAGAAGTTGCAGGCATTCTTCAGCACTGACAAAATGGCTGGTCACATTCCTTTTTGGAGGAATTGCAGTCTGAGGTGGGGTCACTTGTGGCCCTTCCATACCTGAAAAAGATGCACAAATGGGAGGACACCCTCAGTGGTGTGCACACATCTGCATTGCCACTCTGCACCCAGACGCCCCCCGCATCAGCCCTGCTGGTCCAGTCTCCTGTCCCCCAGTTTCTCAGACACTTCACTGTCACCATGGGAAGACCAGTCCCGTAGGCTGCCGGAGCTCCCATCCAGCACATGCTGACCACCACCTCGCTCCCCCGCACACCCTCTCCTCTTGCTTCCTCACCCCTCCTCCAGGGTAGGGGCCCATCTCATTCATCTCTGCCTTCCTAGGGGCAGAGAATGAGGGTGCCTGCCTGGTTTCTGTTTCCCAGAATCATGTCCAAAACCAGGAATGTGCAGTTCAGTCCACAGTCATTAATTCAATAGGCCCTTCATGACCTACTAGATACTGGCCTTGGTCCTTTCAGCCACGATTCTCTTCCTAAGCCGAGTTTGCCCGTGAGGAATCCTATTATTACGTGCACCTGACTTGGGAGGAGACGGAAGCCCAGGGGTGGCCCCCTCCCCGGGCACAGTGCTCATGGGCAGCATGGCTGCAGCCAGACCCATCAGCCTCTGGAGCCCAGCTGCTTGTTACCGCGTTCTGTCCTCTCTGACCCCTACACTGAGGAAGGCAGTGTGACCTTCCATGTCCATCGGGCTGGGGTTGTGGGAGTGTGGCCCTGTCCACGGCCAGCCTGGAAACCTGGGCCTGGGCCGCAGACGTGGTTCTCATGCGTGCTGCACCCACGCCCTCCACTTGGACATGGTCTGCGGGATGGACAGTAGGCACGGTGTCCGGAGCCCGTGGGTGTGCTCTGGTCCAGTCGTGCACTGGGCTCCTGCCCTGCTCTACCTGGGCCTATAGTGGCCATCCTCAGGTTCCTGACACCTGGCAGGTAACAGCCCCCCAGTGGTGTGCGTCCTTTTGGCCATGCCCCTGATCCAGACCTCCATCCAGGAACCTCAATTCCCCCCATACACCGCAGCACCTGACCCTGTGGGGAGACAGACAACACTGGGGGACTGATGGAGAAGAGGAGGAAGGTGAGGGGGAAGCCAAGAGCAGTCGGTAGCTCCTGAGCCAGGTTCACATTCTGCAATGGACTCGCTGCTCTGGGGCCCCAGGCCAGCGATCTACTCACCCTGGGCCTCAGTTTCCTCTCTGAACAATGAATGTACCTGGCATGTCAGACACACTCGCTGAACTACATGTGAATTCCTTTTCCTTCAAAAACATCAGAGCACACACCCAATGAAAGCATCAACATTCCAACTCTCTGTGGCTTCTCACATTACCCTTTCTTCCCACGTGGGACACCTCTCCCTCTGGGGTTGCTCGGGTCCGCTGCATCTCCCCAGTGAGGAGCCCCAGCCACCGTCTCCGGCAGAGACCCTGGGCCTCTGCCAGACCAGACTCAGAGAGGGCAGCGAGTGCAGATGGACCCCGGGCCCTGCCCTGTCCTGTCCGGGCTGCGGTGCATCTGCAGAGCAGCAGCAGCATGTTCCACAGACACGTGTGCCTGACTCCTGAGGCTTCTCTGGAGGGTGGGTTTGTCCACCCATACGGCCCCAGCACGGGACAAGAGGCCTCAGGGGGAGCGGGGAGGGGGGTGGGGACAGAATGTGGCAGGGAGGAGGACACCACACCTCGCCGTCCAGGCCTGAGGCCAGGAGAGTGGACTGAGGGGCAGGGGCCGCAGGAGGACCCAGCTTCCGGCCCAGGCTGTACTTGACAGGACAAATGTCCTGACACCATCTGGGGAAGAGACCAGGAAGGGGCGGTGACTGGGTGGTCCTAGGCAAGTCGCTGACTCTTACCGAACCCATGTGCTCACTGGCACACAGGGAGGAAGGACACTGGTCCTGCTGGTGCGAGGTGTCACTCACTACAGATGACTCACCCCTAACAGAAGGAGGCAAACCCTCGAAAACGTGAAGTGTGATTTAAGGCTCACGAGGCCTCAGAGGCAACTTTACAAACCGTTTTGTTCTAAGTTTATAGAAGGTTCTGCCAGCCAAAATTCTGCATTCACAATTCAGCTTAACTTGGGGGTGGGGGGGAAGGGCCAAAACGTGGTCAGATCAAATTAAACGAAAACGTCTGTCCCAGCTGGAGGACGAACACTGCATCAACGTCTGGGCTTGTGCTCCGTCAACCCCGCGGCTGCTCAGTGCTCAGAGGGATGGGTGGGCCCAGGTGGGAGACGTGTCCCAGTGGGTTTGCCCTGGGCACTGACCTACCTTCAACTCCCGTGGCAAAATCCAGATCACTCCTCCCTTCTTTCTTGAATCCCATCCTGGCTGGCTGCTGGGCATACTGGTCGTCATCCATGGGCATCCCCTGCTCTTCTGGCTCCTGACAGGAAAACAAGAGAGGGAGAGGCAGTCAGGCTGTACTGGGCCCCGCTGAACCCTCCAGCCCTGCAGCGGGCTCACCACCACCACCATGGCCCCTGTGCTGCAGCCTGCGATTGATGGTGCTCATCTGGCCCCACCCGCAGGCCCTGGCTTGCTTGTTGAGCCAGTGAGTGAGCAAAGGACAAGCGGGGGCCCAGTCTGGGGCTCAGTGGGCACGGCCTTCCCAGAAGCCCCCTCGTCAGAGCTGCCCTGATGCACGTGTGCTGTGACTGCGTTCGGGTCTCTCGACTCGGGTTTGCACTCACACGTACCCTGGGAACCATGAACAGAACAGAGCACAGCAGTTTGAGGAGGAAAAACTGAAGTTTTCATTCAAGTCTCATCGCGATGGATGTTCTACATCGTCAGCTATGCTTCGGGTGCGGCACCAACTTCTCTCTCCTTAGGTGAGTCCACTCTCTGAATGTTACCCACGACCCCTTCCCCCACCCCTCAGCCCTACTGTTTACGAACAGCTCCCATTTTGTGGGCATGGGCGGGGCGCTGAGGGGACACCCTCCCTGTGCTGCCCACAGTGAACCAGGAGGATCTGGAGGACGCTGTCCTGGGGGTTGGCTGGGCTGTCCAGGAGGCATGTGTTGGTGCCACCCCTTTGTCCGTGGGCAGTCAACAACCCACAGAGCTGCCTGCCTGGAGGTGAGGCCTCTAGAAGTGATGCTGGGGGACACAGGCGAACAGAAGACACCATCCCTGCTGCTCTCAAAATATTTGCAATTTAGATGAGAAAACATGGCTTTTCTTCTAGAAAAATGACACAGAATCACCATTCAAAATATGCCTGTGCCTTCATCACCACTACCACCATCACCAAAATGTCCAGCACGATGCCCACTATCCCCCCAGGGCATATGAAGGAAAGCTGCCTGGGAGAGCTAAGTCGGGAGGTGAGCTTTGAAGAAAGAGCGTTGGAGGCCTGGGGACACACAGGTCAACAACCATCAGGGGTCTGAGCCACAGAGTGAGTCAGCAGAGGACCAGCAGGGCCAGCGCAACACGGACTACACTCCATGGAGAAAGCTAAAAGGGGGAAAGGAGACCAGAGGATGCAATAAGACAGTACATATCACCATCACCACCATCACCATCAACCCCATCATCATCATCATCATCATCTCTAAGTAGCAGTGTATGTGGCAGGCCTTGTGTCTCACTGAATCCTTATAATAAGCCTTGAGAAAGTCTCTCTTATTAACCCCATTCTGAAGATGGGGAAATAGGCTGAGAGAGTTTAGGTGACTTGCCCCAGTCACATGATTAGGAAATGACAGACCTGGGGTTCTTGTTAACCCCTACTATGAACTCCACCATCGGACAATGTCACCGAGGCCTGTAGTGAGGAAAGGTCTCTGCCATGGAGCCCTGGCACCCTCCCATGCATCCAAATCAGCCACACAGGCAAAGACCCATCTGGGTCCTGGCAGAATGCCTTGAGCAACCCCCGGAACAAACACCAAGGACGGCAACCTCTAGGGGTTGCTGGGAGACCATCCCCCACCAGCCCCCCATTTCTCCCGGAGGCTAGCACAGACAGGTTCTCTTTGCCTCTGGGCTCTGACGAGGTGCAGAGCCTTTGGCCCTGGCCTCCTCACAGGAGGGCTGAGAGTAGAAGCCCACCCAGCTGCAACAGGGTGCCCACGCCCTGCAGTGCGGTTATCCACTCCTTCTGTTTGGGTGCCGTCCTTTCCGGGGCACGAGGCTAGGGTCCTAGGAGCTGGCACCATTGGCTGTCTATGTCAGTGACAAACTGAATGTGACAGCGGCTCCTTGTATCTGTACCACCCAGCTGGTCAGGCCCTGGATCGGCTGGGCTCGTGTGTGTGAGTGTGTGTGTGTGTGTGTGTGTGTGTGTGTGTGTGTGTGTGAACAAGCCACAGGATGTGTTGGTGCGGGATCAGAAACCAAGGGAAAGGGAAAGGAGAATGCAGGTGTTGCTGCGGTATCTGGGGGCCTCCCAGGGAGCAGAGCTGGACTCCAAGGCTGTCCCAAGGGCCTGCCTGGGGACTCGGGCAGGCCGTGCATGATTGGGACTCGGGCAGCTCGGTGCCACCTGCACACGCACCGTCCCTGCTCCTTGGAGGATCTGGTTCCAGCCTGGCATGGAGCAAGTGTTTGACGGAAAGCTGCAGAAGTGGCTGTGGGTCTCTGAAATGGAGAGATTGGTCGCTTCCCTCGAAAAATAACTCTATTTTGAAAACAATCACACATGGATTATTCATTGCAAATCCTCCCGCTCAGCACTTTCATAAAAACATATGTGATGTAGAGCAAGAAAATGTCTGCAGGCAAACGTGGCACAGCCCAGAGGGTCGAGAGGCGTGGGCGGCAGGGCGGGTCGGGGCAGCCTGGCCAGCCATGCGGGTGTGCGACCCGGCGGCACAGAGCGACACCGAGGAGTCAGTCCCAGGGGGTGCGGCCACCAGGAGAGGCATGGTGCTGTGTGGGCACCTGCCTGCCGTGCGAGGCTCTCCTGCCTAAGGTGACCACAGCAGCCAGTCAGCTGGACTGACCACAGCCCTGGGAGGCAGTGTGCAATACAACGTAAAGCTGAACTGCAACATTCATGAAACAGACTTTAAAGTGTTTAACCATTCAGGTTCATGTTCTCTGGTCTTTCCTAGGAGGCATTTCCCTAAGAAAGTTCTTCAAAGAGTGACAACCTGTGGCCTCACACATTCAGACTCACCACGGGGTCACCCTGTGCCCGGGGACGTCGCTTAAACTGCGGACTGACCCTTCCCTGTGAGGCCTTCCCGGCTCACCCCGAGCCGGGCTCCCGGTGAGGACAGGCGCTTCGCTCGTCCGGCTCGCTCCTCCGGAGTCCTGCTCCTTCTCACCCACACAACTCAAAGCTGAGCGGCCACCTCAGTCTGCGAAGCCCAGCGGTGTGGAGCCTCCCGAAACGGAGCGGCCACGATCTCTGTGCTTGGTGACGCAGGGCCTCTGAGTCACCCTTCTGGTAGTTGCTCTAAGGATTCCAATATATACCCTTAACTTTTCTTCATCTGTTTAGACTTAATAGTGAACCACTTCAGCTAACACGCAGAACTCTCTCAACCACAGGGGTCCTACCCGCCCCCCGTCCTCTGTGCTCCTTGGTTTCCCATGTACCTCTATGTAAGGCAGTGTTACAGCATTTGCCCTCAACACTCTTATGCACTCTTTCTAAATGAAGAAAAATTGCCTTGTACGTTTAATCAGTTGTTTGCCATTTCCAATGTTCTTTATTCCTTCATGAACATCTGAGTCTCTACCTTGTTCAAATTCTTTCAAACTGAAGAACTTCCTTTAACGTTGCTTACAGTGAAGGCCTGCTGGTAATGTATTATCTTTGTCGTCTTCTGTTTTTAACCTGAAAACATCTTTATCTCCCCTTTGCTCCTGGAGGAGACCAGTGCTAGATGTAAATTCTGGGGGTGGGGGGGTGGGGGGAGACTCTTTGTTCCTTTTCACACGTTCACACCATCGCCCGCCTCCGGCCAGCGTGGCTCTGAGCTGAGCGGTTGGAATGACCGGCTCCTGTTCGGAATATGTGCTTTCACGCGCTGCTTTAGAGCTTTCTCTCCTTGGCTTCAGTTTTCAGTGGTCTCCCTACGATTTTCTTTGCATCTATCTTACTAGGGTTTCCTGAGCTTCCTGAATATTCAGTTAGTGCTTTTACCAGAAATTGGGGAGTTTCAGCCATGGTCCCCTCACATGCCTTCCTCTCCTTCTACGACTCCAGCTGCGCCTGTGCCAGGCCCTTGGATGCTGGCCCACACGTCCCTGAGTCACTGCTCTTTTTCTGACCTTTTTCTTTTCTGCGGTTCATATAATTTCTACTGATCTCTCCTCAAGCTCACGATTCTTCCTCTCATCATCTCCATTCTGTGGTTGAGCCCTTCTGGTGAATTTTCTTATTTCGGACATTGTACTTCTCTGTTCTAGAATTCCCATTTGCTTCTTTTTATAAATTCTGTTTATCTGCTGAGAGTTCCTACACTTTCATTTATTATGAGTATATGTTCTTATTTCCATCTCTAAGCACAGCTGTAACGGTCACTGGGGCACGCGGGAACGCTGTGACGGATCTGATCTCCTTTCCAGACCAGCAGGACTGGCTCTGCCTCAGCCACAAGGCTGTTTTGCCTTCTTACCATCCACGTGTTCATGGGAGGAGCATCTTCCATTTCCTTGGAGAAATTTCCCTTTGCTTTCACGATTTGGCTAACGAGAGGCCTATCTTGACTCTCCACGTGCCTTTCTCACTAAGCGCAATCATTTCTAGCTTTTGGTTTAAACTGAAAAATGTGTAACTCCTCCTTTCAGTTGGACACTTAAAGGCCATCACAGGGTTACTGACTGGCCCGGTTTTAACACTGCTGCGTCTCGGGAAACAGAGAGCCCGGAGGAGAGAAGGAGAGAAGGAGCAGTGAGCCAGCAGAGCCGCCAGGACACAGGCTGTTTGTTAGGCTTGCCCTCTCACAGCAGCACAGCTTGTGGTACCCCAAAAAACTGCAACAGTTGTGTCAAAGGTCACCCTGGCACAGACCAGTTTGCCCAAGGTCACACAGTTACTAAGGACAGAGCTGGGGTTGGAACCCTGGAGGCCTGGCTCCAGAGTCAACATTTTAAATCACAATACCATGATGCTTTTCAAAATTGACTGGGCTCATTTAAAAAGTATGTATTGACAAAGGCAAAGCAGGGAAGGATTGAGGGTGAAAGGTGGCAGGGGTGAGGGAAAGTGTTGGTGGGAAAACGGAGACAACTATAAAAAATGCAAAATAAAATGAAAAGTATGCATTGAGTACTTATGGTATGCTGGGCACTATTTTAGATGCTGGGGACAGGGCAGAAAATGAAAAAGACAAAGACAGCTGTCCTTGTCCACCTCGGTGAGGGGCACAGCTGCAGGGAAGCAGCATCCTCGGGAGAGAAGCTGGCTTGAGCTGGTGTGACGGGGAAGCATCAGAGAGGAGCAGCAGCCAGAGAGTAAGGCTTGGGTGGGATTATGAGAGGCCTGGGGCCCCAGGGGAGAAAGCCCAGGGGCGAGAATCCAGGGGATGGGGGAGGAACTTCGGGTCCTGGGCAGCTCAGGAAAACAGGACAGGTAACATCTACGGTGGACAACTATCAACTACCCCTTGCAAAATGACAAGGAGGCAAAGAACATAAATGGGCCACTCACAGAGGAATACATTCTAATGGCCAGAAAACCCCCCAAAAGAATAAACTCACTAGCAGTCTGGGAAATAAATGCAAGTAAAGTCAACATGAGCTATCACTTTAAAACTACCAGACCAGAGAAAATTAAACAGAGCTACAATGCCTACTGCTAACAGGGCTACAGAAAAAGATATGTTCACACACAGCTATTAAAAGCATGAGATACTATGGTGTTTTGTTTTGTTTTGTTTTTTTAAATAAACAGGCGATGTGTTAAAATTAAAGCCATATTATCTTAAACCAAGCCATCCTACTGCTGGGAATCCATTCCATGGAAATAAAGGTGTCAGGGTGCAAAGACACGTAAAGGAAGAGTGTTTGAAGAGAGAAAAGGAAGGGAATGACCATGAGAAAGGGAAGGACTGCTGCTCAGCTTGCGGAAGAACTGTGCCTCCACTCGCTGCAAATGGAGAAGCCAGACAGATACAAGAAGGTCTCTCTGGTGTATAAGGAGCCTCAACAGCAGCAGGACTCAAAGGGATAAAACTCTGGGAGCAAGACAGTCAGGGGAGAGGGGAGCCGGTCACCCGTCTGGAGCAGGGCAAAAGGGTTGGGATGGGGCTATTTGGCCCAGGTGGACAGTCTCTCTCAGCAGACAGAGAAACAAGAACTTGTGACAAGGTCATGGGCCTGCAGCATCCAAAATTAGAGACCTGCATGGCCAGATGCCCAGGAAGAGGGGAGAAGCAGAGAACTGAACCAACACAGCCAGTGTTCCCCTCGAGACACGTGCTGACTCCTGTGTGGGCAGGAGGCTAAGGGCCCAGGCGGCCAGCCTCTGGGAGGCAGAAGGGGTTTTGCTGGCACCCCTGTGGTCCTGAGGAGACCGAGGAGAGAGCTCAGGACATCCCAGGGTGGCAGTTCAGGCAATAACCCGGGTGCTGGGCTTACAACTTTGGAGGCTATACCTCAGAAACCGGAGTTTTGGGGGGGGGGTGGGTGGGTGTTTGCTTGTTTGTTTTTAGGGCAAGCCGTGAGAAACTGCAATCCAGCCTCAAATCAAATCCAGTCCCTCGCTGGATTAAGGCCGCCAGTCCCCATTCTATCTGCCAGGCAGAGGAAAGCATGACCCATCATCTAGAGCTCCTAAATTGTCTTAACCCAACAGAAGTATACCTGGCATGCTAAGAGACAGGACCACGGGACCCAAAATTAAGGGGAAAAACAAAGACAGAAAAACATCTACAGGTGATCCAGATACTGGAGTGGGCAGAAACAAGATTTTAAATGGCTATAAATATGTTTAAGAAAATATAAGAATATGTTGAGACAATGGAAGAAAAGATACAGATATGGAATACATTAAAAATAATAGAATGGATATCTCAGAATGGGAAAAAATACTAAAATTAAGAACTGTATGACGAGCCCTGGTTGGTGTGGCTCAGTGGACTGAGCCCTGGCCTGCAAAACAAAGGGTCACCGGTTCGATTCCCAGTCAGGGCACATGCCTGGGTTGCAGGCCAGGTCCCCAGTAGGGGGCATGCAAGAGGCAAACACACATTGATATTTCCCTCTCTTTCTCCCTCCCTTCCCTTCTAAAAATAAATAAATAAAATCTTTTTAAAAAGGAACTATATGAACCAAGTTAGCTACAGATTGGGAAAAGCAGAACACGGGATTAAAAAACTGGGAGACAGTCCGTGGACATCCTGGGACTCGGCGCGAGAAAACAGATGGGAACTTTGTAACGAGATGAAAGGGACGCGGAAGATATCACGAACAGGTCTGATGGGCAGGGGAGCAGGGTACAGTAAAGGAAAAGAGACCGTGGCTGTAAATTTTCCACATTTTTTGTTAAACACATCCACCAACAGGTGCAAGATGAACTGCAAAGCCTGGCAGAGTCCTGCAAAAGAAGCCACACCTACGTACACCAAGTAAAACTGCTGAAATACGGTAGCAAAGAACAGACGCTGTACATTCAAACATACAACAGTATAGCCGACAGTTTACCAGCAGAGCTGAGAGAAGCCAGAAGACAATGGAATATTATCTTAAAATGTTAGAAGCAAACCAATCTAAAATACCATTCCCAGATAACATATCTTTAAAAATTAATAGTGGATGCCTGCCTTCAGGTTCAGCTGGAAATGAAGTCCTCACCCCCATCTGTACCAGAAGAAAGCTAAGGAAACCAAAAATCAATGACTTTTCTTTGCTACAACAGAGAAATCTTCAAGACAGGAATACAGAGAACCACCTGCCTGGGGCAGAAGCCGCTGTAGCCACCCACTGGCGGGAGCCCTAAATGGGTAGCTTGGGCAGACTGCTGGAGGCTGAGGGAGGAGGAGCTGGGGAATGGGACCCTGTGGGTGCCCAGGCTTTGGAAGGGCCACACTCGCATGGATTTTACCACCGGGAACTGACAGTGAACATTCCAAAAAAAATATTCTTGTATGTCAGGCACAGTAAACCCCCCAAAAGGAGAACTAAGTAGAAGAAAAAATAAAGACAAGAGCAGAAGTCAATGAAATAGAATGTGGACAAACAATAGAGAAAAATCAATAAAACCACAGCTTGTTTTATAAAAAAGATCAATAAAAGTGATAAACCTCTAGCCAGACTATTCAAGAAACAAAGAGAAAAGATAAAAATTACCAATATCAGGAGTGAGAAGAAAACATCATTAAGTATCACACAGACATTTAAAGAATAATGAGGCATAGTCCATATTGATATAAATGATTGAATAGATTAATAAATGGAAAGATGAATCTCCCATGCAGAAGAATTTCAAATGATTTGTGCAAATATGTTGCCCTTAAAGAGGTAGAGCATAATAACTCCCCACTCCATTAGTGTGGACTGTACACAGTGACTTCTTCCCAAAGAGTGCAGTATAGAAAGAGAAGAGAAGAGAGCACATTTGCAGGGGAGCGGAGCCTGGTGAACACCCCTCACCCAGGTGGTCAAAGCCAACATCACGGCGATCAGACGCCTGGACAGCAGGTGCTGGATAGGATGCGATAAGAAGGGAACTTTACCTCTGTGGCCTTCTTCCCAGAAATATCACGCCTAGTCTGATCATGGGAAAATATCAGGCAAATCCCAACACAGGCATAGCCTGCAGAATATCTGCCCAGTCCCCTCAAAACTGCCAAAGTCATTAAAAACAAGGGAAGTCTGAGAATCTGTCACAGCCCAGAGGGGCCACAGGAGACACGACAACCAAACGTCACGTGGGGCCCTGGACAGGGTCCTGGGCGGAAGCAGAATGTGAGCTGAAGTGAAGGAGAGCTGCGTCACCCATGGAAACGCCAGAGTGAGAGGCCAGCACCCTGGCGTTGAAAGAGGGTCCGCAGGGAGGTCTGTTGGCAGGAGGGAGCGAGTCAAGGCACCAGCACAAGATGCAGGGGCACGATCAGGAGCAGGGGCGAGCGTGGACACGCAGCCCAGCTTATTCACCACAAAAACAGCGAGGGTGTCTTATGGGATCTGACATACGTGCAAAATGTGAATGTGCGGCAACAGCAATGCAAAATACTGAAGAGGTAAGTGAAATTGGAACATGTGAAAACCCGGCCTGCTAGGGGAGTGGCAGATACAGTCATTTGTATTTGGCTGCATGCACTTGGACAAGGATGTGTACGCTGCAGCTGCTGGTGTGGCCCAGAAAGGACTGACTGAGGAACGGACTTCCTGACGAACTAACAGAGGGGAAATGGAATAATACAAATACCTGAATAATCTCGAAGAAGCTAAGCAAGGGAGAGCTGGGTCAAATAGAAAAAAATTAAGATGACAGCTATAAAACTGACTGTATCAGTAATCAAATCAATGTAAAAGGGACTGAACACTCTGAGTAGAAGACTCAGACTGTCGCACTATCTGTTAAAATATCGGCTGCATGCTGCCCATAAAAGATTTAGTTTAAATATAAGCACCCAGAAAGCTTGCAGTAAAAGGATGGAAAAGTGCATTCTATGTTAACATGAATCAAAAGAAAGCTGAAGCCACTATATTATTATCAGGCAAAAATAGGCTCGAAGGCACGCGGCATCATGCTGTACAAAGAGAGTCATGTCCTGCTGATAAAGGAGATGACTCGCAGGAAGTTTCAGCAATCTACGTGTACCCAATAATTTAGTTTCAAAGTGGATAAAGCAACCCTCAACAGGGGGAAAAAAAGGATCTCTCTAGACAAATCCAAAATCCACTTCAATGCACTTCCCTCAACAGCTAACGGAATGAGCAGGAAAATGAGCTGAGGACAGAGAAGTTCTGAGAAACATGGTTCACAGGGTTCACAGGGCTGACCTGACTGGTGTACTCGGCAAACTGAGGGTCCACGACAAGGGAAGCACGCCTTCTTTTTGAGTGTACGTTTGAACTCTTGGGACATTTGCCAGAATTCTCTGTGTGTGGGTCCTAACCCAAGCCTCAATATTTCAAAGGACTGGCAGAGGTTATTTAGACTTTAGACTCTATTCTCTCATTACATGGAATCAGCTTTAAAGTCAATAATAACAGGTAAACTAGAAAACCCCAACTTTTTGGAAATTAAACAATATACTTTAAAAATAAACCACTGGAAAAAGAATAAACCACAAGGGAAATCATGAAATATTTTCACCTGAATGATGATGAGAACACGATATGCTGAAACTTGCACGATGCAGCTATGCCTGTACCTTGAGGGCAATGCATAGCCATTGGTTCATACATTAGAGAAATAAACAATCTAAAATTTTATCTTAAGAAATTAGAACAAGAAAAGCAAATTAAATCCCAATCAAGTGGAAGGAAGGAAATAATCCAGGTAATGGCAGAAATAAAGAAATAGAAAACAAATGTACAAGAGAAAAATAACAATATAAATAAAGTTATTACTAATAAAACTGACAGATATCAACTGCTTCTGGATAGGATGGAGTCATGCATAGCAAGCAAACATCCTCAGTGGAAAAACAATGAAAGAGCCCCATCGATTACAAATAAGAAGAAGTCCTCAGGATGCTGAGGAAGCTGTGCTATCTAAAGGGATCGAAATTTCCAGGTGAGAAGGACCCTGCAGGGAAAACTGAGGCCATGCAACTGCATTTTCCCTGGGAACCGCTGAGGGTCCTGGGAATGGACTTGAGCCTGAGAACCGGAGGTGGGCTGGGCGCAGGGCCCCTCCGGTTAGCTAGGTATGCGCCGCTAGCATCTCCGAAGTGGAGACAGGAGGGGGCAGTCTCACACTGGGACTGGTTTCCCCTTCCAGACCTGTGCCAATCCCTGGAACTTCTGGAGGTGGAAGTCCAAACCCGAGGTTGAAAACTTCTGAAAGTCAGAATGCAAGTTTTCATGCTGTGGCACTTAAGAGGCAAAGGCCCAGCACGGAGACAGGCCTGGGGAAAACCCAGGCAGAAGTGGAAGTCCTAGAGATGTGGTCGGTGGACACTGAGGGTCTGCCGCTGCTCCTGCCCTAGAGGAGCTGGGCAACCTGGGCCCGGCTGGCTGCGAGAGAAGCTTCGCAGCTTCGGCCTCTGGCAGAGGGTCGGTGCCTGAAGATGGACAAATAAATACGCGTTTATACTTTTGATGGTTGTGTGGGCTTGGACCAACAAGACTGAAGACGTGAGGGGCCTCGAACGCACACCTGCAAGGTCAGGAAGCTGTTGCAGGAGCTGAAGAACTAAGTTGGTTCATTCCTCCCCACCACCTGTCCTCAGGAACAGGGTCCTCCGTCTGTTTTCCTAAGGACGTTCTTACCTGAGGCAGGAGCCCCCGAACGGGCTGGAGAGCCTGTGCACTGAAGCCGCTCAGGCTCGGGTGGAGCATCGGGAGCTCCCCTCTGCTCATGCAGTCGGAATGCAGCAGCAGCAGCCCTGACAGGGCGAATGTGGGGAGACGCCTCTGAAGGTCTCCTGCTCGCTCGCCGGGTCTCTGACTCAATGTCGACACGTGTGTCTCTTACCGTGAACGTTCTAGTTGGTCTTTCTTACTGTTCCCTTGTTTTTGTGTTTTCCCCCCTCACAAAATGGACCCTAATGAATAATAGTTTTTAAAGTGTTTAATTTACCAGAGTTGTATTCTTCTCAAGAAGATATAAAACCAGATAGATTAAAATACGTAATATGTGACTTTTTAAAACAATGTCATTCTCCCAGAGTCCCCAGGGTCACCTCATTTCCTTACACGCACCTGAGTGCTGGGAGATACTCTCCAGTGTTTAGGGGTGTGGTTTACATGGGGTCCTCATCTGCTGTGTGGGAAAGACAGGGTGCGATTGGGAAGCAATGGTAGTGGGGTGGGGAGGGTGCAAACTCCCCCCAGAGGGCACGAGGCACCTGCTGGGAAGAAGCAGAAAGCTCACATCCTCCTAAGCAAGGCCAGGTATCCCGCCTCGGAGCAGATGGGAAGCAAGGAGCTGGAAGCGCCAGGAATCTAGGACACTGGGCTGGGCTGTCACGGATGCATGCATCCCTCCCACGTGTTGCAGGGGCTTGGGGGTCTGCAGATGAGCTCCGCAGCCCTGGGTCAGCCTCCAGAGGCCTCGGCGGGGACACCGGAGATGGAACTAAGAATCACAGGGAGTCAAACAGCGTTCAATGTGTTTGCTGAGGGCGAAGAAGAACAATTTCCCATCAGGAATGGCCAATTACAGGGAACTGGAACGGTAAAGCCATCCTCAAATTCCTGATGGATGGAATAGCTCAATTAGTCTAATTACTCAGTGAGACTAAGCATGACTTATGTGTCCTTGGGTGTTTGTCACTTTATGCCCCCCATGGGTCACTGTTACCAAGCAATGAAACGTCTTTGCTATCCATGGTCCCCACGTGGCTTAGTCCCACGCCAAGTATGCACCAGGCACCTCGAAATGTTTACCGAAAACAGTTTGACAGAGGCTGTTGCATTTGCCTGCCTGACACATATTCTCTCCTTCTCCCACAGGAGCAGGCCACACTTTTTCTACAGGTCATAACGTGCTCAGCCAAAACCCATACGCACACACACACAGTCCTAGTCCATAAAGCAGAGCTGCTGGGAGAAACTTCTAAGAATGCTATTTTAAAAAAGAAAGACTTGTCTTGCTCAAGCCTTTTGCCCTTCACTTTTCTCTTTCATTATGCCTGAAACACATATGCAATGGCTGGTGCTCCAACAGCTATCTTGCATGCATGAGGATGACCCGGAAAGAAGAGAAAGCTAGAAGCAGTCTGGGCCTCTGAAGGCACCGTCAAGCTGCTGCATTGGCCCTGTATAGACAACACCCAGACTCCTTGTTACGAAAGAGAAAAGTGGCCACCTCTCCTACTTAAGTCACTGTTTTTGGATTTGCTGCTAATTCAGCTCGTGAAGGAGAGGGAGAAAGGAAGAAAAAGTAGATAGAGAAGAATATAAAGATTCTAGGTCACCCTAAAGTTCAAGAAGTTTTCCTGCAACACCACCAGTTCTTGACTTGTAATTAAATAAAATTACATTAAAAAAAAAAAAACATGCAAAAGTCACCAGCCATATGGAACAGCACCCAGAGCAATGAATTGGGGGAGGGGGATTTCCTGGGAGAAAAATACGGTTTACAGGATTGTCATGGGAATGATGCACCACACAAGGTAAGATACTCAGACCCGGGCTGGCCCAAGTCCAGAGAGAACAGTACCTGCCTCCCGCCCGCCCCGCCCCATGGCTCTGCCTCTGTGAGGACCGTTGACGCAGTGCCACAGCAGCGCTAGGGCACGTTCGTCAGGCACTTCGACAGCTCCCACCGTAAAGAGGGAAAACGAGGAAGACAGATAGATGATGAGCTAACAAACTGAGTTTGCACAGGGGACGAAATCTCCTGACCATGACAGGGGAGCGGGACAGGGTCCCAGCAATGGCCACCCAGGGGCTCAATGGGCTGGGCCACTGCTGAGTCCCCACTAGCTCCAGGCTCTGGTCTTACAGCCACCTCTTGGAGAACCTGGTGAGCCAGCCAGCCCTGCCCCCTCCACAGGCTGGGCGGTGGCTGGCGACAATAGAGAATAAGCAGCCCTGGTCTACAACTCGAAGCACGCAGGCCAGCGGCTGAGCGCTGCCTAGGTCCGCATGCTGAGTCACTGCATGCACGCCTCCTTGGGCAAGCACGCATAAGTGACGCAGCATTCCCTGACACCAGGGAATCAGTCCGCGACACCAGGGGCAAAACTCCACAACCATTTCCGTACTCTAACTGGTGCGGCACGGATTCGGGGATCATTGCATACCCACGTCTGAAACGACAGGAGGGTGTGGGGGGCAGTGCTGTTAAAAGTAATGTCCCCTCTGGGAACTTGTTCCAGGTGGAGGGGACAGTCGGTGCATGGTACAAAGGCGAAGGGTCAGTGTCCTGAGGAACAGCAGGAGGCCAGGGGCTGAGCAAGGGAGGGAACCTCAGTCTGAGAGGGACCGAGGGGCTGGGTCCTTCTTGGACTCCGGCCTTCATTCCAGGGAGATGGGGAGCCATGGAGGGTTTTGGGCAGGAGCAGCCCCCACACTGACCTGGTGGAGGGGCAGCCGGGCTGCGGGGTGGAGAATGAGCTGCGGTGGAGAGAGCGGCAAGGAAGTTGCTGGCCTACCCCAGCGCCAAGTGGACGGGGATGGCTATGGGGTGGCGGTGGCCGCCATCATACTCTGGGACAACTGCCCAGGGAGCTGACAGGCTGTGCTGATGAACTGGATGTGGGCATGAGAGGAAGAGGGGATGGAGAAAGACGCCAAGATTTAGCCCTGAACCACTGGGGAAAAGGTCGGCCTTGTCTGAGAAGGTACAGGCTGCTGGCTGAGTGGCTCTGGTGAAGGTCCGGGCATTTCTCACCCACCCACGTGAGGACGTCATGTAGGCAGGTGGGCACCTGAGGCTTCGGCTTCAGGAAAGTGGTCTGGGATGTGAACCAGAGGTGCGGACAAGGGAGTCACCAGCTTATCAATGGGGCCTTAACATGGAAGAACCCGCAGCTGAGCTTATAGACGTAAGGTGTTCTCAGGGGACAGGTAAGAAGGTGCCCTCAGAGCATGGCCACGGGATTTAGCCCAGCTGTGCCACCCCCTACTGCTCTTCTCTTCGGTGGCCACTCTCCATCTCTGAAAACTCAGAGGCAGAGCAGTGGATGCTTGGTTTTCTGTGACCCTATGAGCAGACTCTAGGAATCAAGACCACTGAGCTCTGTGACCTTCCAGGCCATTACGTGTGAGGAAATCGGAGCCAGGTGGCTTGGGGGGCAATGGAATCTAGGGTCCAGGATCTAGGACAAGGCACCCTGGGAGAGTTAGATGGTTTGCCCCCACTGGCCACCATTCGCCCTACTGAAAGTGCTCTTCTCGGAGTTACCAGTGACGAATTATGAGCCACTAGGTCCCCAACCCAGAAATCTAGGAACCGTTCATGTGTCTTTCCTCTTCCTTATACGTTGCCCTCATTCCTCAGTATTTCCTGACTCTATCCTCTTCCCCATGCTCCATGTCCTTTGTCCGGGGACGCGGAGGTCTGGACGGTTTCAATAGCCATCTAACGCCACCTCTGTGCCATGCCCACCCCACCCCCTCCAGCTACCCTCTGGGGCACTGTTACACGGAAGCTGAGGTGTGAGACAAGTAAAGAGTCTATTGTGGTATCTGGCATGGGGGTGCACACTAGATAAATAGTAGCCACAAATATAATCATTCTCTTCTTGAAAATGCATTTCATCGTCTTCTTGCAAACGTGTCCACACGGTCACGGCTACCTGCCAGCTGAGGGTGATCAGCGGGTGGGTGGGGGCGGAGTGTATCTCAGGGCTCTAAGCAACCGTGGAGCTGATTTCTGGGAAGTCTGAGCGGAGCCCTTCAGGCTAAGTCCTTCCTGGCAGCACCTCCCCAGTTCCTGTGAACACACGCGCATCAGCACCCTGAGCTTCCCCTCTGCACACCAGGTTGTTTTCCACCTTGTTTTCCACCTTCTGGAGGAACCGGCCGCAGCATGGAAGGCACTCCACCCCCATTCCGCCCTTGACCTGCGCGCCGCAAACAATGCATCAGAGAACCTGATGCTTTGTTTTGAAAGTTCAGGTATCAAAACCCAGCCATATCCACATCAGACATGTTCTCTGCAGAAAGTTGCCAAGGACATTTTTGACCAAAAGGATCCTTTTAAATTGTTAAAAAGATGCTTAGCAATGGATCTGCTTTGTCATGGAATAGACACAGAAAACCCGACACCCACCCTTTAAAACACGTTGGTGTAATAAAACAACTAAACTTCTTCAGGAAAGAAAGAGATACAGAAACATAGAAAAAACCCACTCTCTTACCTTCCTGAAGTCACACGTGCTAATTTTGCCATCAGGTTCCTTGCTGAAATCAAGAAACTGTTTTCTGAATGCTGGGTCCTGCTGCCGAATGCAGGTTTGGAGTTTTTCGATAGCTTCCTCCTTGGTCCCATTCTTGGTCTCGGGCCTTTTCTCCTCTGTGGGCTTGGTTCTAAAATTATAGGCAGGCATTTAGACAAAGCAGGGTGCTTCTGAAAGACCTCACCCCATTTCCCATTTAACCCAGGACAGCAAAGGAGGTTCGCCACCCACTTTTCACAAATAAGGAAATGTGCTCAGCTAGATGACGTGCCTTGGGGACCACTCCTGTGCCCATGGCTTGTGGGGGCCAGAGCCAGACCTGGAGGGGGGCAGCCATGCCAGGCGGGCCCCCCTGTGTTGCCAGGATGTGGCGTCAGGTGGGGTGGGAGCTGCAGGAGGAGAATGCTGCCACCTTTGCGCTAAGATTTTCAACTGTGCTTTGAGCTGGCTGGCCATGGTGCGTGACTAGGTGGACACGGTTGAAAAGGGGTATTTTTGTGAACTGGGAAAATTATTTAAATTAAGCAGGCTGCTTTGTGGTGACCAGATCACAGAAGGAATCACACATCCATGGGAAGGGAGAGAAGTCCCCAGCTTTTCCAAGTCGGTCTGTACAATCAACTTGGCTCATAAAATGCAGAGGTGCCGTGCCATGCTGTGCGTGTGAGTGCGGGTATGCATGTGTGTTCGGAGAATAACTGTTTCTCAGGCTCTCCAGAAGTCTCCTGGGCCCCACTGTGGGGCTGGAGGTGGCAAGGGCCAAGAAGTAGCCACAGAGAATGAACTCCCCCGCCTTCCCTGCCGCTTCTGGAGCCGTTTAAGAGCTGCCCAGCGATGCCCACGTTTTATGAGATGCTTAACGGCTATTGCTCCCCTCACTGGCTCTAGGAGGCAGCTACAGCTCGTGACCGAATGGTTAGCCTTCTCTTAAACTGTCATCTTCCTGCCCATTTACAATGCGGCTGCTACTGAAATGCCCAGAGTCAAATTTCATTAGCATGGCATTAAAATACCCCCAGTCGCTCTGTGCTTAAGAACTTTGAAAAAGGGATGTGATAAAATGAAGTCTGCTAAACGCTTCCACGTTTTACTTTTCTTTATGGATTTCTTATAAGCTAGGAACAAGCAAATTAAAAATAATATCTTTTCATTTCATTAAACCTGTATTTTTCAAAAGGAAGAAGGGCGAAAATATTCATCAGTCTAATTTTTAATAGAATTCCTAAGTATGTTTTATTGTTACGATTCAATTTGGCAATCATTTAGATAATTCTATCATTCTTGTTAGAAAATGTTAACTGGCTGAAGGGGTGTATTTTGTGAGCAATGTTAAACAGAGGTCAGGAATCTAAGTCTCTGGGGAAGAATGGACGTGAGTGCAGGAGGTGAGGGGCAGACAGGTCCTCTGGGAGATGAGAGTCCCTCGTTCCTGAGCCAGGATGACCAAGGAGTTTGTGAAACCTGAGGTGAAGCCCCAGACCTCCCAGTGCCTTCATTTCTAGAATTAACAGGTCAGCTGAATAACTCCCAAGGTCTCTGCTTGCTCTAAAATCCCCCGACTCTAAACACTGCATTTATAGTTTGCCATCTTTCTTATTTAAAATAATAAAATATTAACATAGTCATTTAGTCAATAAATATTTACTCATTGCCTTTCCACAGAAGGCTCTGTAGGGATTTTTTTTAAAAAGATTTTATTTATTTATTTTTAGAGAGAGGGGAGGGAGGGAGAGAGAGAGGGTGAGAAACTGTGATTGGCTGCTTTCGGCAAGGACCCCGAAAGGGACGGAGCATGGGGCCCGCAACCCAGGCATGCGCCCTGACTGGGAATCGAACTGGGACCTTTCGCTTTGTGGGAAGATGCCCAACCAACTGAGCTACACCTGTCAGGGCTCTTTGCCCATTTCTATTTTACATTCTGTTTTTTAAAAAGGTTTTATTTATTTATTTTTAGAGAAAGCAGAAGGGAGGGAGACAGAGAGGGAGAGACATGGAACCGGTTGCCTCTCCTATGCGTGTTGACCTGGGGCGGAACCATAACCCAGGAACGTGCCCCAACTGGAAATCAAACCAGGGACCTCTGCGTTGTGGGACCACACCTAACCGACAGAGCCACAGAGGTCAGGGCGACAGGCTCTGTGGTTTGACCTGTGCTTTGGTTTCGTTTCATTGTACCTCCCAGAGCAATTCAGCTGCTGCTGCTCCTCCTTCCAAACACATTCATGGAACAGCTGGTCCTTTGGAGTGAGAACTGGAGAGACGGGGGGCGGGCCATTAACCCCCATGCTTGCCAAGAGGGTTTTATAAAGGATTCTTCCCGAAGCAGTATCCTGAAACTTACTGCAGAGTCTGAATTTTAAAGATAAATAGAGCACACCCATTAGAACGGCTAAAACTGAAAAAGACGGACCCTACCAAGTGTCAGCGAGGGTGTGGGTAACTACAACCCTTGTCCACCACGGGTGGGGTGCAACGTGGGGCAGCCCCTTTGGGAGATGGTTTGGCAGCTGAATCTACACTTACCAGAGGAGCTGGCTGTCCCACCCCCCCGGAAGCGAAGATGTGTGTCTCTACAAAGATTTGTGCGACACATACAGCTTCATTTGTGACTGGCCCAACTGGAAAAGGACCGAACACCCACCACCGATGGGTGTGCAAAGTGGTAAAAAGTAGCCCACCGGGAATATGTGCGGCCACATGGGGATCTCAGAATCTTTATGTTGGAGGAAAAGCCTGGAAAAAGTCAGCATCATGTGCACTTTCATTTATGGAAAAGCCTGGAAAATGCAAAGTACTCTACGGTGACAGCAGACCGGTGGCTTCGGGGGCTGGGGCAGGAGAGGTGATCTGGGAGGGGCGGGAGGCAGCTTTGGGGAGGGATGAAAGTGTTCACTCGTCTGATGGACAAGATAACCTGTGATGGTTTCATGGACAAACACACTCAGTTTCTTTGAACTGCATCACGAAAATATGTGCAGTTTATGGTTTGTAAAGAATACTGTGACAAAGATATAACCAACGTAAACAAAGAAAAAATTTATATTAGAAATTTGGCTATGGAATTATGGAAGTGCTTACACTGGAAGTGTGGCATACACAAATATTTTAGAAAAACCTCAGAAGCCACCAATAGAACAGAATCTGCTTCTTTTTTAACATTGTGTTTGTTACTATTTTCTAACTGTATACAAGCTGCACACGCTCATTGCTGCAGACTTGGCGAAGCTGGAGGCCCCAAACAGAACTATAAATGGTTTGGAATTATAAAGGGGGACGTGATGAAAACGTGACGTGAATTGGTCTTGTTACCGAAAGTCTTACTTCGTTAAATGCTCCGTTGTTAAACACGGACAGAATATGTGCATGACTTTCTTGAAGCTGCTGGCGCCCATGAGCCCGGTGTCGCCGAAGTCATAGGACCGCAGCATGCTATAGAAAGCCTGGACGTTCCTGCTGATGGCGTCACAGACCATGGCTTCCACCTGACGGGAGACGAGCACGTTTACAAGCTGCAGGCGTGTGGCCTGGGGTGGGGGTACCGTGGGACCCCCGAGGGTGGCGTTACTTACTGAGTCCCGAGCCAGTGGGTGAAGTGTCCTGGTGTCCGCACAGGAGGACGGCTTTCCTATCTGGTCGGGAAAGAGAAAGTACGGAGACCCCAGTGGCTCATTCAGGCAGTAGGAGCTCTGGGGTCTTCCCATGTGGCTGTCAGCTCTGCCCCTGGTCAGCCAACAGCTTTGGGACCTTGAGCAAGTGAGTCTGCCCTCTGATCCCCATCTGGAAAGGGGAATAAGAACGTTGAACTTGCACTTATTTTTTCAAAGTACAATAGACGTGAAAAAAATCCATCACCTAGAAATTAGGTAAGTGCCAAGTGACAGAATGAGACAGCACTTTCTTCGCCTATCAGCATGGGAAAAATAAAAAAGGAAGCCAAGTGCAGTGTTGACAAGGAATAACAATATTAGACAACTGGATAATCCGCAGACTTGGCGGGTGCAGGGCAGGTGGGTGGGGACCACCTCTGGGGGACCAGGGAGCAGGCGTGGAGTGGAAACTAACTGGACTTTTCAAAACCTGTTAAAATCTAAAAATGCTAATAGCTATTACAGTTATGGAAGCATTTCTAATAATAAATTGTGTCCATTTTTCAGTCAAAAGAAACAAAAATTAAAAGTGTTAGTCACTACAGGCAACAAGCAGTCATTATGTAAAAGGTGAACTAACATAAAAGCTCTAAAACTACCATCAGAAACCAGAGGAGCGGCTCACGCCAGGCCGGTGGAGCCGTGAGACGTGGCTGTGAGAGGCTGCTGCTCGAGTTCCGAAAACGAGCTCGGTCCTGCTGCAGGTAAAGGCGCTCTCAGCTGGGGTCAGGTCCTCAGAAACACCAAACGGCCCCAGCACGGTTTAGAAGCTAAACATCCAAATCAAAGCACTCTTAAACACTTAACCCTTAATGAAAAGTTAAGTCAGCTGAGAAATTCAAAGCGAAGTCATGCGTTTCTTCAAACGGTATTCACCAGCATCTCTTACTTGACTAAGAATGCTAAGTTTCCTGGCCTACAGAGAAATGCAAACACGGAGTTGTTACAAAACTTACTTGAGGGATCTCCTCGAGCAGCTGGGTGAATTCGTGGACATTGACCAGCCCTGTGCCCCCGGGGTCAAGCATCTGCATTAGTTCTCTGAATTCTGAATCACTTAGTTTTCCAACCATGCAATTTATGATGTGTCGCAATTCTTCCCCTTTCATCTGTCCGTCTGCTTTCTGAGCATGAGAGTGCATTTAAGGGAATTTTTTTAAAAAGAAAAAAGGAAGGAAAAGCATTATATCTATTCAGCATTGCTTAATAAACCTCGAGCTCTGGCTAAATAGAATTATGCTAGGAAACAAGAGAACCTCAATTGACAATCGTTACATAACTAGTGTGCCAGGAGCCACGGAGGGCAGGGGCTGCCAGAACTTTGCAAGTGCAGCTCCTAGGATGTTCTCTATGAGGATGTGGTGGGACATGGCCCCAAGGGAGGAAAGAAGCCCCTTTTGCTGCAAAGGCTGACCCCCTATCGGGACAGGCTAACTGCTGGCTGTCACGGAAGGCTTGAATAGCCCCTCCTGCCCCAACCCCATCTGAGGGCCACGTGGCTCAGCCACATGGGACATGAAACTTCCCGGCAATTCAATTACAACTTGCCAATTTACTAAGAATATTAATTATGCTTGTTTTTCACTATCACCAACCTCAGCTATTACATAAATGGACAATTACTTAGCAAGAAAAATTTCAGCCCTGCTGCCTCAAAGAAACAGTATTAGCAAAATATGGACAAGCAAGCTTCTTACTCAGAACTAAAAACATCACCAGTAAGTAAACTAACAAAATTGAGAGATACTGGTAACTAGAAAAATAGAAAATAAAGAACCCGTGCCTCACAGAAAGCTATTATGAATATTAATGACAAGCTCTTACTTTGGGGTCCAAAACCTGAAAAGGACAGAAGGCTCTCCTAGGAAAACTAAGTAATCTAGAGGGTTTGGATATGCTTATTTTTGCTTTGAAAGTGACATTTTTTTAGTGTCTAAACAGGAATCATTGGCAATTAATTTTTTGTGATTTTCAGTAAACTTATAGCAGTGTACAACCATCCTCACCACTAATTTCAAAACACTTTCACACCAAAAGAAACTTGGTGCCAATATGCAGTGACTCCCCATTTCCATCCCCAGCCTAAGGCAACTAATCATCTCTTTTCTGTCTCTCTATATTTGCTTTTCTCTGGATAGCCTATGTAAATAAAACCCTACTGTATATGCATCTGTACGGATCTTGCATCTGGCTTCTATCATTTTGCATAATGTTTCTGAGGTTCATCCATGGTGTAGCCTGGACCCGCATTTTGTTCTTTTTTATTCCAGCTATGATTCCATTGTATGGAAATGCCACTCTGTTTATTTTGTCACAAGTGGATGAGCGCTTGGGTTGTTTCCAGTTTGGGAATTATGAATAACGTTGCTAAGAACATTTGCACGTCAGTCTCTGTGTGAGCATATGCTTTTATTTCTCTCGGGCAGATACCTAGGAGTGGAATTGCTGGGTCGTATGGTAAACTGCTGTTTAAATTTTAAAGAAACGACCGTGTTGTCTTCCGCAGTAGCTGCTCCATTTTACACCCCCTGCAGCAGCGTCTGAGAGTCCCATCCTCACCAACACTTAACTATTCTCTAAGTGGGTGGAGCCTGGCCACGTATCATCAAATGTGAAGCGGTGTCTCATTGTGGCTTGATTTGCATTTCCCTAATGTCTAATGATGTTAAGCATTTTTTCATGTGCTCATTGGCCATGCCTATATCTTCTTTGGTGAACTGTCTATTAAAACCTTTTGCCCATTTTTTAAATTGGGTTGTCTTATTAAGTTCTGAGAGTGCTTACATATTCCACATATGGGTCCTTCATCAGATATGTAACTTACACATATTGGCTCCTAGTCTGCAGCCTGCCTTTCCCCTTTCTTAATGATATCTTCTGGAGCACAGAAGTTTTTAATTTTGATAAATCTAATTTATTGATTTTTTTCTTTAATGGATCACACTTTTAGTGTCCTATCTAAGAAATCTTTGCCTAACACAAAGTTACAAAGATTATGCATGTCTTCTAAGAGTATTATTGTTTTAGATCTTATGTTTAGGTCTAGGGTTCACTTTAAATTAACTTTTGTGTATGATGTAAGGTAATTTGTCTGTTTGCACATGGATATCTGTCTCAACTCCAATTGTTGAAAAGATTATTCTTCCCCCCACTGAACTTGTCAAACCTGAGTTGACCACAGAGGAAGGGTTTGCTCCTCTGTTCCGGTCCTCCCGAGGGGCCGGTGTATCCACCCCTCCCCTTCACCTCTCTCTCTTCACTGCTGCAGCTTTATGCTAACATTCCAAGCCTGGAAGTTAAGTACTCTAACTTCGGTCTTCTTTTCCAATACTGTTTTGGCTATTCTGCAAACTTTGTATTTCTGTATGAATTTTTAAGATTTTTTCAATTTCTGCCAAAAAAAAAAAGTCAGCTGGGATTTTGATGTGGTTTACATTGAATTTATAGATCAATTTGGAGAGGATTGCAATTGTAATAATGAGTTTTCCAAGCCAAGTATAAGGACTGTCTCTTCATTTATTTACATCTATTTTTTTCTTTTAATAATGTTTTGTATATTTTTTTTTTGGAGAGGGGGAAGAGAGAGAGAGACAGAGAGAGAGAGAAAGAGAGAGAGAGAGAAGGAGAGGAACATTGATATGAGAGAGAAACATTGATTGCTTGCTTTTCAGTTGTGCCAGACTGGGATGAAACCCACAACCCAGGCATGTGCCCTGACTGGGAATCGAACTGTGACCTATAAGTTCACAGGAGGATGCCCAACCGAGCCACACCAGCCAAGGCATGTTTTGTAAATTTCAGTGTATGAGTCTGGTACTTCTCTTGTTGAATTTACCCCTAGGTATTTTATTCTTTTTTGACGCAATTGTGAAAGATATTGCTTTCTGACATTCATTTTCTGATTGTATATTGCTAAGTTTATAGAAATATAACTGATTTTTGTATATTGATCTTAGATCCTGCAACCTTGAAGTCATTTATTAGTTCTAACAGCTTGTGTGTGTGCGTGCATGTGCATTCCTTAGAAGTTTCTATTACCAAAATATATGGTATGTGAATATAGACAGTTTTACTTCTTCCTTTCCCCTCTGAATGCCTTTGATTTCTTTTCCTTTCTGATTGCTTGTCTAACGCTTCAGCACAAGGTCGACTAGAAGCAGCAAGAGCGGACATCCCACGCTTTGCCCGTCTTCGGGGAAAGCACCCAGTCTTGTATTATTAATTATGAGTTTCCCACGAACACCTTGAGTGGGTTTGGGAAGTTCCCAACTATTTCCAGTTTTTTGAAAGTTGTTATCATGAGTGAGTGCTGGATTTTTCAAATACTTTTGCTTCATCTATTGAGATAGTCATGCAGTTCTGTCTTTATTTCTATTTATTGTGCATTACATTAACTGATTTTCTTGGAATTTAAAGCGGCCTTGCAATCTTGGGATAAATCCCACGGGGTCATAGCACCGCATCCTCTTTATGTCCTTCTGGCCTTGGCGTGCTGATTCACAAAGGCTACTGCACCACGGCTTTCTTTGCTTGTGATGCCTTAACTCAGCTTTGGTATCAGGGAAATGTTGGCCTCAGAGAATGAAATGGAAGTGGTCCTTCCTCCTCTAAATTTTCAAAGTTTGTGGAGGATTTGTGTTATTTCTATCACCAAACTTTGTAGTCTCCAACATAATTTGCCATTTTTTGTCAGATATATTTCATAGTATTTGATTTTTAAAATATTATTAGAAATTTTGTTTTAAAAATTCCTTTTCTAATTGCCTCTTGCAGTACACAGAAATATTGTTGATCTCTGCATGTCAACCTTGTACACTGTAGGTAGCCAATGCCCTTCTAAATTCTAGTATTAATTCTTATATTTTTGGAGATTCTTTCAGACTTCCTGTTTATAAAATCATGTGAACTGAAAATAAGAGTAGGTGCATAGATGGGGTACAGATGGTTTGAGTGGCAGATAGGGGGCCACACCTGACTCTGATGTGAGTGACCGGGTCCACTCGGAGAGACGGTGGCAGCATGTGGAGGCAGCACCTACAGCTGCCTGGGACATAGGACTCTGAGATGTAAGCAGTCTTATCACAATTCTGTAGCAGGAGAGGGACCTGTTTCTCATGGCTGTCCTCTGCAGCCAGGCCAGGTACCTGCCCCTGCCCACTCCTTGTCCCTCCCTCCACTCCTTCTCTTTCCAGGGTCCAGAACATGGCCCAGGCAAATGGAGCGTGGGGGTGGGTGGGGCATCCTACTCAGAAGCCATGTACTCTGAACTTTTAAGGCATTTGATGGTTGCTGCTCTTCTGTGGCACTTGGTGCATGAGCTCACATCGGCAGGAACTTGGCATCACCCACCCATGTGCTCAGCCTCAGAGCCGGAGGGGGCCCTGCGTGGGGCGGGCCTAGCATCCTCGCCTCCGTGATGCCTCTGTTGCTCTCCAGCTGTCCAGCCCAGCAATGACTGCTCAACAGTCTCATATTTGCAGCATCAGCATTACTCAGCCCTCCATGAACAGAGAGGCAGATTTCCTGTTTTTAATTAAATTACTTCTTCAGTTCACTAATAGAAGCCGTGGTGGGTAAGCACACAAAGGCTTATTTATCTTTAAGGGCAGCCCCGACAGCAGACTGGGGACAGCTCGGGGCAGGGCTGCTGGTGCCCGCACTGGGATGGCTGGTTTGAACCCTGGCCCCACCACTCACTAGCTGGGGGCCTCAGGCTGCTGATGTACCCACCCTGTTCCCCTTCTCCAGCAAAGGAGAATGAAACAGAAGCATTGCGTGAAGATGATAACAGCATCCACTTCACAGACGTGTTGTGACAACCAGTTCATCGCTTCAGACAGTGCCTGGCACATGGTGTTCATACAGAGAGGCCAATTCATATTAGGCCTAAAGATTCATGACAACAGGCATGCTAGCTGAGATGTCCCCCACAGAAAACAGAACCCCGAATCTCTGAATCCACATGCTGCTGGGAAACCCCAAGCAATGGTGTGTTAGACTGCCAAGGTGAGGGGCTGCCACCCCCAGTTCAGAGCGTAAACAGTACAACCTGAAGCCCCCCCAGGCCCTGGGGGGGCTCCTCCCCAGAGCGCTGCTGGCCGAGCAGCCTGCCCCCGCATTAGCAGGGGCCACTGGAGGCATGACTTGGAGACCAAGTAACTCCTCTCTCATACATATTTGCATTTGAGGGAAAATAATTCACGGAGGTGCTGCTTATTTATTAGAGATTCAGTTACTGAATGTGCTCAGTAAATAACGAACTTGAGAAATGTTGCCTACGTATTAAAAGCACATCAAGGCTGCTTTTCTAAAATAAACATGGAAGTGGGACAGGAGCTGATGGCTTAAAGCGAGTCGCAAACTCATGCAGCGGCCGCCCTCTGCAGTGCAAACGACCAAACAGGCTGTCCCGGAGCTAAGCCATGTTCCTGTGATGGACTACGAGGCAGTTATGAACCTGAACTCCAGGTTGAGGGGGAAGGTTCAATGGGTCCAGATGACTCATTAGTCCAACAGTCAATGATGACTGGGCACTCCGTCTGTAACGACCTGGCCGCACACTGCTCTTCCCCTGGCATGTGGCCCATTGCATTGTAACGCCTCCATGCCACCTGTCCTCCCAACTGGACCTGCTCTGCAGGCCCTGCCTCGGGCTCCCGAGCACTCAGAACAGCGCCCAGCATATAACAGGAGCTCAAAACACATCTGTTAGGTGAAGCAGTGAATAAACACTCAGTCTTCCCACCGCTCTCATTCTGACCAACACACTAGCCTTCTTAGGAACGACGCGCGTTTCACCCGAGAAGGGCTCCCAATCCTTACGCTGTTGATGACCAGCAAAGCTTTCTTCAGTGACGTATAGTGATCTCTGCGTCCAAACAACTTCATGATAACGTTTTCCTTGCGAGGTTGACTTTTAGAGTCAGTGCAGTAAGATGTTTAAGAAAAAAAAAATAAGGTTATGTTCTTGAACAGTTCTTTCTTAATGAAAAAAAAAATCACCCCACAGCAACTACAGTGACAGCTTCCTGGTGGAGCGCTCTGTCCTGAAAGCATCCTGCGCGCGTGCAGGCCCTCTCATCCCTCAGTCAGGTGACACCGGGTAGGGAGGCAGCATGGATGTGCCCGCCACAACCGGCTCCCTGCACCAGCGCTCTCTTCTCGCCCTGCCGCAGTGCGGCTGCCATTAGCCATCATGTCAGTGCCTTGGTCTCAAAAAGGACCAGGAAAGACAGTGCAATCCCAGCTGAGGCCACCACCCTGCTCCCCACAGCACACTGCAGCATACTCGCCCACATGAGGATGGAGGGCACACACCCCCACAGCCCCTCACCAGGTCCAACGCCTGCTGCGCACCCTTGAGGGCCTAAGGTCGCCCACGCTGGAGGTCAAGGCCAGTGCACTATGCACTTGGATTAGAAAGGGGCTGCAGCATCTTGTAATGAAAGGCTGCCCTGCTCAGTGTCGCTCAGACAGTCCGGCGTGTCCCACTAACTGAAGAATGAGAGTGATCAGCTCAGCTGCTCTACAGTGCTCAGGTGTGTCGGGGGGCTTCAGGGCCTCACCTCTACAGCCACCTGCTGCTTCCAGCTGTGCAAAAACATACAAACACACGGCCCCTTACCATCACTTTTCAGAACCCTAAAGTAGTGGAATCGCTGAGAGGAGTCCTCGTGTATGCGTGTTTGTGTGCGCATGCACATGTGTGCATGCATGTGTGTGTGGCAGGGGTGCTATCTAGGACATGGTGCAATAATGAGCAGCCTCCCTGGCCATACCCACTAAACATCAAGGGCACCTCCGCCCCAGCTGGGACAACCAAAAATGTGTTGTGACATTGCTGAACGTCTCCCGGGTGGCCCAGACTGCCCCCAGTTGGAAACTACTGTTTTCAAGTAAATAAGATTCACATTTCCATTCATGTGGTCTACCATCCGGTAGACACGGTGCTACCGGAAAAGAAAACTACAAAGAAACAGGAGCAACATCACTTAAGAAATGAACTCACAGAGGTGCATCCCTCGAACGTGGGGAGGCTGGTGACCAGGCCGGTCACTGACATGCATAATCCCTGGGACGCAGCGTGGACCTAGTGGAGTGGGAACTTGCTCTGTGGTATATTTTACTCTGCAATGGAGCGCAGTGCTTCCCGTGAACGTGCTGAGGTTGTAAAGCCCACTTTTTCTCTAAGATTTATACCGGCAATCAATGCCGGCAGCACATCAGCACAGACAGAATATTTCTTAGAGCCAAAGGCTAAATTCTGAAGTGTCATATTGTTAGCTACTTTTCAGAGTTCAGGGCCCCCACTGCAATTTGTATGATAATGCTAATCTAAAGTTATAATTGGCCCTGGCTGGGTGGTTCAGGTGGTTACAGCATTGTCCAGACAAGCCAAGCTTGCGGGTTCGATCCCTGGTCAGGGCAAATACCAGAATCAGCCAATGAATGCATCAGTAAGTGAAACAACAAATCAATGTTTCTCTCTCTCTTTCTCTCTCTCTCTAAAAATCAATCAGTCAATAAAATTATAACAGAAATTAGAACACACAGAAAAAAACAGCACTCAAGGCAATAATCCCACGGCCCACAATGTCCATACCATGCAGAGTGACTGGAAAATCAGTTAACCTGTATCACTCCTTCCCACGTAACACCTCACAGACATGCGCTCACACCCAACTCTACAAGGGCCTGCATGCAGCCCCAAGTCAGGGCTGGCATGACGCTGCGCGCGGCATGCACGCAAGCTCGGAGTGCAGGCTCTGCCTCCACTGCTCTCCAAGCCCAGGACCTCATTAAGACTCCTCGTGGTCTCGTTTTTTTCATCTGGAATTTGGAATAATAATCATGCTTGTCTTATAGCTTTAAGGTAATTCTAAATAAGAATGTACAGAAAATAATTTATAAACTGCAAATCACTATGTGAAAGTTCATAATTATTCCATGCAGACTAATTTGTCATTCAATAAAGGAAGAAAAAGTAATTCAGATATTCTCTTTCCTTTTCCCTATTACGATCTGTGCAACAAAAGTTCAGGAGTTTCATTTTTACGTACCTCATTTTTGTCAGGGGAACTGTGTTGCCAACTTCCATCCACCGAGGATCATGCAGGGATGCTAGAAATTGCTTCCAATTGATTTTCTTGGTGGTTTTAAGCCCAAATCTGGATTTAAAAAAATGTTCAAACATTATTTCTATAACACTGCATGGATTAGTTGTTCAATATGGAATTTTAAATGGCAGCGATGAGTTTTTAGAAATTTTCAAATCTAAGGTAAACAAAATAATTTAGTAAAATCATACTACAAATTGGTTTTTAAAAAGCAAGGAAAAATCAAACTGACTATACATCTCCATGTCCCCATCTCCCATTAGCTGGAGCATACATTGATGGAGGAAACAGAGGCATCTGATTAAAATTCTGCTGTCCTTGAAACAATTCTCCAAATTCATTGTGCGAGCAGCACATTTACTGTGTAGGCAGAGCCAAGCCCACACGGTGTCCACATCCTCACCCCTGGACTGTGAAGATGGGACTTCGGTGGCAAAAAGGACTTCACAGGTGTGATTAAGGATACAGACCCCGGGATGGGAGGGAAAACAGCCCTGGGTGTCCAGGTGGCCCCAATCTAGCCCTCCACCTGGAGGGTGCAGGGGTGTCCAACCCGAGGTCTGTTGGCTGCATGCAGCCTACGAGTGCAGGCTATGAATGCGGCCCAACACAAAATCATAAATTTACTTAAAACCTTGTTTTTGCTCATCAGTTTTTGTGTTTGTGTCTTTAATGTGTGCCCCAGAGACACCAAAAGGTCAGACACCCCTGGGTTACAGCTAACAGGCGGAAATGCCTGTCCCACAGTGCTGGGTCCCTGCCTTCCTCTGTCGCTTGCACACTGAGCATGCCCCATGCTTCCGTAACAGGGTGGCAGAGGGGTCTGTGCTGAACTCCTCGGAAAACAGATACGAGACGCCCAAGTGGCCATGAGGCACACAGCCCTGCTTTTGGTTGCTGAAATCTCATGGCTGAGAGAGGGCTGATTTCATGTGGATCTGTCACAGGCCACGTGAGAGATAGCAGGTGTGGGTGTGTGTGCACAGCCACACCCAGGGTCACCTCAGCTCCTGCCCAAGACGGCTACCTGCAGGAGCCAGCAGACCTCACCAGAAGTTTCCCTCCTCTATTGCCAGATTGCCAGGAGCCGAGGAAGGAGCCAGCAATGAGCTGAGATGGACATGCATTCACCGTCATCAAAGCATGAGGGATGCGTCCCAACGTGAAATCCAAAAACCCGGCCAAGGCTCTCAGGAAAGGAGATGCCTTCTGACCCTCATCAGGCCCAGAGATGAGGTTTCCAGCTCAGAGCGCACCAGTCAAGGTGGAACTTCCACGGCCCCCTCCTTCTCTCCTTCCTCTGTGCACTCTGGTTCCCGGAGGAGTCAGAAACAGGGCTGGCAGAAGGGAAGCCAATAGCAAAGTGGGGAAAGGGAGACGTAGCCATCTGCTTCATCCCCAATGGTCGTTGAGGCTCAAAATGGCAGGTCCCACAGGACAGTCTTCCTCTATCCACCTAGATCAGTGTCCACCCTTGTCTGCTCTGCATGGCGCCCTGTGGGTGGCCTCAGCTGGCCTCTGGCGCCTTGGCTTTCTCTTGGGTTGGCTAGTGGGAGGCGCCTTCAGGAGACTGGACAGGCAGTGCGGAGGCAAGGCAGGTGGGTGGGTCATTCCCCGGCCCCTCCCTGCTGGGCTGCAGATGGCTGGGCCACATTCTCCTCCTGCAGACTTTACCTGCTCTTGCCTTGGCGACTCTCTCCTTCAGCCACAGTTGTGGTTCAGTAACTGTGCCTTCCCGTGCCCCTTCAGGCCTAGGAGAGACCACGGCTTCCCCGTCTACTGATTTCACTTAATTCCAGGATTAAGGGCACTGATTCGCAGCTCCCTCACCCAGCCCCACCATCCTGTGCCCCTCTGGAGTCACGCCGCCCCCAACCCCTACTCCCAGCAATTGCTGACCTGGCCTCCATTCCTGTGCTTTTGCCTTTTCCAGAGTGGCATAGAAATAGAAGAGATCTTAGGCTCCAAGTTGAAAAGGCTAGGGCAATAACTGGAAGCACATCCCGGGGTACGGCTATTACACTTTCTAGAATCGGGGCTAAAAGGCTTATATTTTCCCTCAAGGTACCAGCGTGGGTGGGAACTTCTCATCGGGAGGTGTGTCTGCATGAAGGCCTGCCCCCATCATGGGTGGGTTCGGTGTAGTCTCTGGTGAAGGTGGGAGTCAGGATGGCAGGCCCCCCTCCTCTGAACTCCTCCTGAAGCCTCGCTCTCCCTGTTCAAAGACTGGTGTTGTTCTTAACGGGTTTGTTTTGTACGAAAGACTAGGCGGCGTGAAAAGCACAGTATGTTGGTAATAAAGGTCATGTTAGCTGTTCAGTTAAAGTCTACTGTTACATTAAAAAGTATACATGGAAAATAGCTTTTAAAGTCTCTAAAATATTATTTGGATTAAGATTTTATGCCTCATTACCAAGCTGTTAATGTTTTACATTTAGGCCCTAGACCTTGAGTATTTAAAAGAATAACAAACTTAAACGATGCCAATTTTTTTCTGTAACATCCATTCTTAAATTGCATAGTAAGACTAATTTCTGAAATCATTTTGCCAGGCATGAGAGATTAGATTTTTACTTCCCTCTTTATTATTTCCTGTATTTTTTGCCTTAAAACAGCATGTGTTTTTAAATTTCATTTCTTAAATTAAAATGCAGTAAAATAGACTTGTTCTTTCGGTGTACAGTTTTATAAGTTTTAACACATACACAGGGATACCTCACTTCACTGCGCCCACAAATACTGAGCTTTTACAACTGGGAAACGACTGGCTTCACTGTGGCACTCACCGTATCGCAGTGGCTGGACCCAAGCCCACAGCGTGGCCAGGGTGTGCCCGCAGATTTGGGCAAGGCCCATCCTCTGGACACAGAAGAGCTCCGCCAGCCCACCCCTCCCCCCTGCCCCTCTGAAGTTACGCCTGCCCAGCCCCAGATCTCTCCTCCATTCCTGTGGTTTTGTCATTCTGTGGGGCATTAGAGGGGAGCAAAGGAAAGAGGGACTTGGGGCTGGGGCCACCCCCCGTGCTGCTCGGTGCTGACACCAGCCCCACTGGAGTTCACGCCTCCCAGGCCAACGGCTTTGTGGTGGGCTCCAGCAGATGCCCTCTTAGGAGGGCATATAATTTGTGGGGGTCCTTAACAATGACCATGTAAATTCAGGACAGAGGTGCCACCCTGGCTGTGACAGTGTGGGGAGCCTGTGTGCTCTCGCAAGGTGTGGTGGGTAGTCAGAGGGCTGTGGGCTGGGCTGCTGAGCACAGAGTATAGCAGAGACCCGTCCATCTGTCTGTCCATCCGTACGCAGTGGAGCTCCCAATGGCAGGGGCGGGGTGGAAGCGTACCATCAACTGAGTCCTGGGTAAGAATTTAAATTTGACAGAGGAGACGTCACAAACAGCGGGGAAAGAAAGGATTCTTTAATAAGTGGTGATGATCACGCAGATTACCTATTTGGAAAAAAATTTAATTTGGAGACCCACCTTCTGTCAGAATGGATTATAAAGTGATTTGTTTTGTTTTCAAAAAATAATAAGAAACAGAGTAGAAAAAGTATTTTTCAAGCCTGGGTAAGGATGATGAATTTATAGATTTTTAAGCCACAGAAGACATTCCAAAGGAAGGAGATTAATGTGTTTGATTATATTAAAATGTAACTTCAAACGAAGAGTCACCGTGTTGTGGGGAGGGAACCGGCAAGCTGGGGAACGCAGCCGCAGCGCCTCCGAGGGAGGGTACCTGTGAGCAATTATCGACTTTCTAAAAAATGGCCACACCAGGGGTGTCAAACTCATTTTCACCAGGGGCCACATCAGCCTCACAGTGGCTTTCAAAGGGCCGAAATAAATAATTTTAGGACTGCATAAATGTAACTAACTACTCCTTAACAGTTCAGGAGTTGAAATTACATTCGGCCCTTTGAAGGTAACTGTGAGGCTGATGTGGCCCCTGGTGAAAATGAGTTTGACACCCCTGGGCTAATCAAAGAAGTGGTAACACCAACTTAACAACCACCAGTGGGGCTGTTAAGTGATTGGGGTGCAAGGAGACTCCCATTAGGAGACACAGCCACGGCCCAGCCTCGGGAAACCACCAACCTCGGTGTCAGTTCAAGAACTACAAGTTAAGCCAATACCAAGGCACCATTTTGACCCCCTTGGTTATCAGTATTCTAAAACAATGTTGATATTCACGCTGGAAAGGAAACAGAACTCAAACAGTCACACAATGTCAGTGGCACTGTAAACCACACTTTTCGAGAGAATAATTTTGCAATCCCTATAAAAATTCACAAAAGCCCCCACACTCTGGCCTTGAATCCAGCTTTCAGAAAGACATTCGGAGGAAAGAAGGTGCCTGCCAAAGGGAAGAGCCGTCTGTCCGCAGCACCCAGTGCTGACTGTACCCCCAGTGCCCCCCGCAGGGCCAGCCTCCCCTCCTCACCTTGGCCCCAGACGCGCTGGTTTCTGCCAGGCCCATAACACACATACCACTCGGGCAAGGCCTAGGCCAGGCCCCACCCAGGAGGTTCTTCCACGGCTGCTCCCCGGACCTCTCAGGCCTGGGTTTAAATCTCGCGTTTTCCGAGAAGCCTTACCAGGCCATTCCAGGAGAGTCTGAACTCTCCCCTGCTACTCTCCATGACAGTCCCCGCCGAGTCCCCACACCGCTCCTCACCCCGCACACCTGATCTCAATAACCACACACTTGCTGAGCCCCTCGAGTGCAGGGCAGGTGTCTTTCTTACTCTCCCACAAGTCCCCGGTGTCGTGCAGGCCTGGTGTCGAGTGAGCACTCAGGAACTACTTGTTGACTGACTAGACTGAACAAATAAATGAACAAACAGTCACATGCAAAACTAAAAAGAACCTGAATACTCACATGATGATAAAATGGACACATTCTGATGGTTACAGTCAAAGAGCCCTAACAGTGCGTCAGGACCTGACGGAACCAGCCCCTCTGAGAACGCTGTGTGCTTTCTCCAACCACCCACGTGGGAGGCTCCCGAGCACTCTCCCTGTCAGGTTCTGCCCGGTTCTGCTTACTCTGGGCAGAAAAGTCTCTTTTGGAGACTTTTCTAACTGCCCAGCCAGCAGAAGAGCACGGAGGTAAGATCTCTGGCAACACAGTGGATCTCCCCCAACCTCCTGGTCTAATCACATAGAAACATATCAAATAGACCTACAATGACTAGAGTAAGTATCTCAAAATTATTCTGAACACACAGCTGAAGTGGAAACCAAGAAAGGGCTGTGCGCAGGTGCCAGTGGCCGGGAGGGAGCCAGCTCCAGAGCCGCAGGACATGCGTCGGCACCGCAGCAGCCCAGGGTCCACTGGACCGAGCAGGGCTCTGGGCTGCATCTACCTTGGGCTCTGAGGGCCCAGGGCTGTCATGCCCACTTGGACTGGGGAGATAGGGTTGGACACGACTGGGAGTAGCCCTGGCCCAGCTGAAGAAAGGGAGTGAACTAAAGTGGATTATGGACGAACAGTTGGAATGCAGCCCAGAAGGAAGACGTGGGAAACACCGAAGAGAGTCTGAGGGACAGCAAACGGGGTGAGAAGGCCCAAATGCATCGCACGGGAGTTCTGGAAAAAGACTGCAGCAACTCGGTGGGGAGGGCAAGCACAGAACAGGAGCTGAGAACGTTCTCCAGTCCGTGAGAGACATGAATCCTTGGAGTGAGGCAGAAGGGTACATAGACGGACATCTGTACCCAGACACATTGTAGGGGCACTGTAACCAAAATAAAGAGAAAATCATAAAGGCAACCAGAAATAACCACCTTTCATAAAGCACCGGCAATTAAACAGCAGATTCTCAACAGCAAGAACAGAGGCCGGAACACCACAAACAATAGCTTCAAGGTGCTCAGAGAAAATAACTCTCAAATATGAATTCTTTCGCTGTTAAATCTTCCTTAAAGAGTAAGGGGAAACAGACACTTTGAAAACAAGGTCCCACCTTGTTTTCTCATGGGACCTCACTCACGCACTTCAGGAGACGGGCCCAGAGGAAAGATGGAGACTTAGGAAGCAGTGGAGAGCAGGTGAGCTGGCAAACATGAACAAATCCACGCAAGCACAGGCCACGTTAAATAACGACAACAGTAACTAATTCAGGTACTATCAAAAAGAGGCAGGCCCTGGCCAGGTGGCTCAGAGGGTTGGAAGTCGTCCCATAAACCAAAAGGTTGCAGGTTCAGTTCCTGGTCAGAGCACATACCAAGGTTGTAGTTTCGATCCCTGGTCAGGGCATGTACAGGAGGCAACTGACTGATGTTTCTCTCGCGTATCCATGTTCCTCTCTCTCTATATATATATATCCCTCCTTTCTTCTCTAAAATCAATAAAAATATCCTCGAGTGAAGATTTTTTAAAAAAAGAAGCAGGATCAAAGCACTAGGCAATGGTGACATGTAAGTTGAAGGTGGCTGTTTTATTTACGACAGCAGAAATATTAACTTTATGCTTTATTAAGTTTAAAATATGTTAAAAACTTAAGAGTACTCTCTACAAGAACAGAAATAAAATGTTTAAGTCTCAAGGCAGTGGAGAGAAAATAGAGTGATAAGGAAAACTCAGACAGACCCAAACTTGACTGAGAAGGATGTAAAAGGACAGCAGAGTGAGAGAGAGAGTACAAAATAAAGCAGTAGGAAGTCCCGAACAGCCACCACAATAAATGGAAACAGACTACACTTCACCATTAAAAAGGCAAAGATGCTCATTTGGGAGTTCTGAAAACAGATATTTGCTATTTTATAAGAAACACACCTAGAACATGACAACCAAAGGACAAAAGTAAAAGGCTAGGGAAAGATGCACCTGATGAATACTGAGCAGAAATGGCTATCACGGGCATTCTAACACCGGGCAAGGTGGCGTGCGGAAGCCAGAGGGATAAAAGGGATAACTGAGCGGGGATCAGCTGACCAGGAAGCTGTGACAAACCTTTTCTCCCAGAGCTGTGCACCAGGGGGCACACTGGATTCACAGCTCACACCATCGGTGCCTGGCTGCTCACCTTGCTATGGTCTCTTGAGCCTGTCCCACTGGGCAGTCTGGGTGAATGGGATCAAGGGCACGACTCGGAAGACCCTGGGTCCCTGGCTAGACCGGGTCATCGAGACAGCCCGACGCTGGTGCCCTCAGCCCCCTCATCCTACCACTCCAGCTCAGGTCAGAGTCTTCAGAGCCCCTTCCACTTGGTAAGCCCCACAAGCCTGGGGCTGTTTGTTATTTATGTCTGTGCTCTTGGCACCTCCCCCAATGTCTGGCGGAGAGACGACCTTGATATGTATCCGTTAAACTTATAATTTGGAAGACTATGAAGGCAATGTGAAGAATGTCTGTAATATGCATTCCTATTTTACAAGCACAACATAAAACTGTAGATATACTTGGATTACAAATATGTAAAAATTATGTATCTATGTGGATCCAAATGGAACAGAATGTGGGAAAATGAGAACTGTAAATTTGTTATGTAAGGTGGATGGTGATGTTTGTTTCTCATTTTTCTTATAACTATTAAATTATTATTTGTATAATTTTGAAAATGAAATAAAAAATGTCTATATAACTTTTAGTTATCCAAGAAAGTAATCCCTAAAAAAACCTCACCATGCACAGGCAGGACAATAAAGCTGTTTGCTGCACTATGGAAATATTTACTCCTAGGGCCAGACTCTGCCTTTCGCTGTAGAAGCCGTGGGGTTGCAGGTGGTTGCTCTGAACACACGGGGCGCTGAGAAGGAGGGGCTGCAGTGGGAGGGGCCAGGCTTAGTGCTGCTCTTCCCTCCCCCTTCACCCACGTAGCCCCATGGGGCCCTGCAGTGACTTGGCGCCACTTCCCCTGAGGAAAGGTCCTCTGAGTTACCTGGACAGAGAACCAGGTACATGAGAGGTGGTATGCCTTACCCAGAGTGAGGTTTGCATACACTTTTTCCAACTGAAAGGAAACTGGAGTCCTTAGAGAAATGGCTGCCTCCAGGTCAGGGGCAAGGGATGTACCAGGGGCACCTGGAGCACTGTCCTACCGGAAGCCAGAGAGCCGCCAGGGGCTCTGAGGGCCACATCAGCAGGACTCAGGCCAATGCCAAAAGGTTCCTACTGGCCAAGATGCATATCAATGAGAACAACTCTAATGGACTGAGACGCATCAAATAAGCTTACATCCATGAATTCATAATAATATATATATATTTAATCCTCACCTGAGGATATGCTTATTGATTTTAGAGAGAGGAAGGAAGACAGAAACATCAATTAGTTGCCCCCCTGTTCACACCCCGGCCAGGAATTGAACCTGCAACCTATGTATATGTCCTCACTGGGGATTTACCCTGCAACCTTTTGGTATACAGACCAACATCCAACCCACTAAGCCACCTGGCCAGGGACACAATAATATTTTTTAAGAAAAATTGCTCATCATTCACTTTTGGAGGATGCCAGGAAACCCATTCATTTTGAAGATGAGTAAGTGAAGAGTGAGAGTTGAGGGCACCCTGGCTTTCTCGGGTCAATGGCGTCTCATTGTCGCCGCATCCCCAGGTGGGGGGCTCGTCACAGAAGGGTTCCGGCCAACAGAAACAAAGATGGTGCAGGTGGAGTATCGCCACTCAACCATCACTCATCAGTGAGTGGCATTCGTCCCACCCACACAGCTGCTGGCGCCATGAAAAGAGAGACTACCCACCCACACACTCTTGCCCCCCCCCCCCGCGCCGTGAGGTGTTCCTGCCCCCAGATTGAATGTGGGTCTGTGTGTCCATCCATGTAGGGGTGTGGTGGGGGGGGCGGGGACGAGAACACATTACATGTCACTGTGCGTGCAGTCAGATTTACGTTGTAAGAAACTCCGTATAACCAATCCAGACTTCTTCTAACAAAGGCCTCGTGGGGAATCATCAGCAGAGGGGGCAGGACCTGAGATCACAAAGACTTGTGGCAAGTCAGTCAACTGAAATGTACAGACCTTATCTGGGTCCTGACTCAAATAAACTATAAAAGAGAATATGAGACAATCAGTTAAATTTGAACCCTGACTGAATGTTTGTTATTATCCTCCACAATTCTGTGAGGTGTGAAAATGGTATTTTTACCATGTTCTTAAAAAGAATTCTTATCTTCGAGAGACATGGTGAGGTCTTTTCCATGAAACATGGTACCTGGGCCTGGTCCCGAGCCCTCTGGGGCGGAGGGACAACGGTCAGGGTGGTGTGGCACGGGGTCTGCAGCCGACGGCTGGAGCTGGCAGGGGGCCCTTCCTTGTTTCTCCTTATGTTCGCGTGCCTTTGAAATTTTCAACAGCAAAAGTCCAAAACATTAATAAAAAATAAATGAAGCTGTTCCTTATCCTCATGGTTGACGTTTGGGGAGGAAAATGTGAAGGAAACAACAGGGCTCTTACCTTTTCATTAACTGGATGAAAATTCTTCTCGGTAGTCGGTGTACAAAGGTGTCGAGGACGATCTTGAGGTAATTCAAAGATATGTACCCACACTGGGAGGGGTCCCCCGCACTCAGGGCTTTTTCAATCTTTTCACGGGACTTTGAAAACTGCAACAAGAAAATTAGAGTGTTGCCTCCACGGTAATCGACTTCACGGAGATTTCCAATCACGTTATTTTTTTTTTTTTGCCGAAATCCCTTCCCATTTTCCTCTCCGAAAACTGATCAAAAAGGTTACCATGGCATGTGCTGAACCTCAAATGTTTAATTGATGAGCTTCTACACAACAGTGTCACCAGTCACAGCCACGCGAGCGGCAAGGCAGATACGCTTCCCCGGGAAGGCAGCACATGCCACAGCTCCACCTCGAACTTCAGAGCTGCAATGCTCCGCGGGGCTGCCAGTTTGATACATCTTTCTTAATATACTTCGGAGCGGTCCCCTGCTGTGTGCCCGCCCTAGGCTACCCCTGATTAAGTCCCTGCGATCAAACAAAAAAGCTGGCAACATTTTATTAAAAATACAAGTAGCCTTTGTAGTAAGGAAAATTATTAATATAAGGATTGCATAAACAGTACACATTGGACATTTCTTTAATTATTCTTTTTTTTGTTGAAGGGGGAATTACAAAGAACCGGGGTGAATGCGCTTTGCTTATGGGACTTCTAAAATTCAGTAAAGTAGGTTAACCGCTGATTTTTATATGACTCATAAAAATACTATGAAGATTGGTTTTCTTTCCAAATGTTTTCCTGCTGTTTATTATCGAGTAATAACAATATTCTCCAATATTTCCAACCCTCTCCACTTTGTCTGATTTCAGTTTTCCTGCTAGCTGGGGTAAGAGGAACAAAACAGCCACCATCTTGGTATAAAAGGTGACTTTTTAAGCTGCTGGAACCTGGAACTACATGTACAAGAGTCTCCATCCACAAAAGTAATAAGGAGATTCATTAGAAGGTCCTTGACTGTCCAGGAATGCTAGAAATCTGTAGAGAAAGTCTTTGAAAATACTTAGACTCACAGAGCCTAAGCTTCTCAGAAAGTTGCGTAAAATGAATCTGAAGTGGGGCTAAATTTGTGCACCTCTCTTTCATGGAGGTGGACTGCCTGGGGAAGGCCCCCGTGGAGGTGAGTAGGGCCTCAGGGCGCTTACTGGATGTGGGAGTCCACTTTGACCCTCTTACTGACATCTGGCCTCCAGTAAAATTTGTTTCAGGAAAGGGTTGCTGGAGGCAGCAGAAAAAGAGCAGGGAGTGAACCATAGTACCTTTGTGACAAACGTAACCTTTTAGGATTTTCATTGTTACTGTTTACAATGAAACAAAAGATAAGAATGCAAGCAATTCTGTAAAATATATAAAAAGACATGAAGGTGCCTGGAAGTCTCACTTCCGTGACTGTGACTGTGCCGGTGCCAGGCTGTCTTCATCATTGTACCTTTATAGACATTTTATATGCGATAGGACAAGTCCTCCATTACAACTTTTAGAAAGAAAAAAGCGTGTGCGTATGTATGTGTGTGTGTGTATGCAGATCTATATATATATAAAAATATGCATACACACACACCTCTCTCTCTTCATCTAGATGTAGGCAGATCAGGCATTAATAATGAATCTTCCAATCCAAGAACTAGAAAAGGCCTCTTTATTTATTGACGTTTTTCTTTATTCTCGCAGTAAAGTTGGGTCATGTTTTTATATGGCTTAAGTATTTCTTGTAAGCGTTAGTTTGTGAGCAGCGCAGAGGAAGACCCTCACAGATGCCATATCCCTGCTGTCACTGCGTTACTGTTACTAGGAGGGTGGGTGGAGTCGGGGCAGGGGTGGAGTCAGGGGCAGGGGGTGGAGTCAGGGGCAGGGGGTGGAGTCAGGGGCAGAGACAGGCCCAAAGCTAATTTCAGAAACGCCCTGCCCCAGGGTCCACAGCTGCAGATCTCCCTGCCAGCGTGCTTGGTGACCCTGGGACCAAGGAAGCACTCTTACCTCTTGGTAAAAGGTCCTCCCGATTTCATCTAAGGAGCAGTCTTCCCAGATACTTTCAGACAAATCTGAACTGAAGAGGCAGTCCCTTCTGGAATGTTTGATTTGTTGATTCTCCCACGAGACCTCTATTAAAACAAAAGAGCTTTAGTCTATCAATATAGTCAAAGGTACATTTAAATATTAAAAGTTTCCTTTTCCTCATAACCTGACTGGTAGAAATTGAGACCTGAATAAACCAAAACCATGATGAACTAGGTAATAAATGGTGTTGAAGTAACTAGATGAACACGTTAGAAAAAAGTAAAATTAATCTCCTTGCTATCTTATTCTTGGATAAAACTTGGAGTAAAATGTACACCAAGTAGAATAACAAAACTATAATAGAAGAAAATGAAGATGAATACTACATAATACACAATGGTTGAGTGAGAAGTCCTTTCTAACTAACACTTTAGAGCCAGAAATCATTGAAATAATGACTAGGTCTGACAATGTATTTATTTTTGTTTGGCTAAACAAACACACACACACACACAACAATGAAAGAAAAATGAGTGGGAAAAACTGCTGTTATACACATGAGAAATACAGGTAAATTTCCATAATACAGGAGTAGCTCTTACAAGTCAGTAAGATAAATACACTCAGTAGAGCAATAGACCAAGGTTATAAACAGGTAATTCACATAAAAGGGACTAAAAAAATCCAACAAATGTATGAAAAAGTGCTCAAAGTCACTGGTAATTTTTAAAGTCTAATTAAAACAAGTTAACATTTTTTCCCACTTGTCAAGTCGGCAGGGATTAAAGGGAACAGTACAGGAACCAGGTGGTTGGAGCTTGTGTAGAGAAAACCCGGTACTTGAACGGTCTTTAGTTCCCTTCAAGAACTTGATAGCGAAGGGCTGAGAGGGTCATTCAACAGATTCATACCAGGAAGGGTGCACTCTGCACTGTTTACAAGAGGGAAGAAATGGACACAATTTCAGTGCTCATGAATAGAGGCTTGGCTTTATATCATGGTTCGTCAGGTCTATGAAATACTACCCAGATATTTAAAACAAAGGTGCCTGTCTCAATCAATGGATATGGAAATTTTTCTTTGATATATAGTGTTTCATGATTGCAAGGAAAAGAAACGATTGGCATACTTTAATTCTCATTTTAACACTTATTTTGTGTATCTGCCTATGCATCCATCCACCCAGCCATCCATCCGTCTGTCGGTCCATCCATCCATCCATGCATCAGAAGCAAAATCTGGGAGGATAACACACCAAAACGGTTACAGTGGTGGGATTCAGGTGGAGGATTACAGGGGACTGTTATTTTGTGTTCATGAGTTTTCTGGTTTTGTTTTTCTTTTTGGAACAAGCCTGTATTATTTTTATGATAAAAGATAATGAAATAAATCTAAAATAGACATTTCTTCCTCAAAGCTGACTGCAAAGAATCACAAATGGTTTCCCAGATTTATTTCCTAACATGTCTGCAAATAAGCTTCACTCAAATTAAGCACACTTGTAACTACTCAGCTGTAGTTAACAAATTGCCAGTCGTCTGGAATTCCACTTCCTACCAAAAGAAAAAAGGAAGGAAGGAAGGAAGGAAAGAAGGAAGGAAGAAAGGAAGGGAGGGAGGGAGGGGAGAGGCAAGGCCTTCACAGTGGACTCTGGCAACACAATTAAAATACAAAGCCAGCCAGTCCTTCAGAACTCGACCTGGGATGCTGGGGCCTGGGCAGGCCGAGCGTTGGAACGCAGGCTCAGCCTCACTGAGACATGAGGAAGCCATGCAAACCACGCTCTGCCTTGGCCATGCACTTGCTGACACTGTGTCCTATGCTCCCTCCACTCTGGTGGCACTGGTACACTGATGGAAGCTCACAGGGATGCACACAGCACATCTAAAGAAACCCATGGAACTCTGGAACCATCAAGCCAGGCTGGGGTGGGGGTGGGGGGTGACGGGGGCAGTGGAGAAGAGCTATCTCGAAGGCCAAGACCTGCCCTCAGGAGCCGCCTCCAGGCACTGAGTGGCTGCAGCAGCTACAGTGGGCTGGCTGCAGACCTGATCACACCTCATCCAGTTACACCAGGTTCAGTGAAGCTTCGTCATTCCTGCCACCTCCCCACAGTCCCTAAATTTCCTCTGAAGGAGTCTCGCTCATTTTGTAATGGGATATAGAGAAGAGGTCCCCTGAAACCCCCCAAACCTGCATTGGGGGAAAGGGGAAAGTGGAAGATACTGTGGTTAAGAGACTATGCATAACAATGGCAAGCTGATAGCTGTGTTGCCCCCCCCCCCCCGCCCCAGGCAAAAGGTGATGTGACTTTCAGAGAGTATAGTGACTTGAGACACAGCCAGGGGAGGTGGATGCCCACCCTGGATGTCCTGTACATTATGGGTAACTCTTGCCCTGACTAAATATGGCAGCTGAAAGAAGGTAAAAGATATGAGGGAACTGGCAAAAGTAGCACATCACAGGAGGGGCTGGCTATGAGGTCACATAGGAAGGTCCAGGCTGCGCATTTAAAATAACTGTGGGCTGAAAGAGAAGAGGATCCCGCCATGTGGCCTAGGATAGCAAGGAGGAAGATGCTGCGCAGCCTGTAGGGAGGTAGCAGCCCTGCGGGCTGGAGGACAGGGTATAAGGAGAGAGCTCATGGAGGTGTGCGGGGACCTGCTGAACCAAGCACGGGTTAGTGGGAGATGCTCGGAGCTGAACTGAACTGTGACTGGGAAGGCTGAGTGAAGAGCTCTGCTTCTCTGAAGAACATATGGAGAAGCCACTTGCTCTCTTGGGATGTGTGCCTCCCTGTTCTCCACCACGATCCAACCTCACACAGCACAAGTTTCCTGGGCCAATGCACAAAGGCCAAGGACCACGCACCCTGATGCTGAGGAGAGAGCTGCGACCCTGAACCCCACAGTGCGCACTACAGAGGAGACGGGGACCTGTTTATGGAGCTGGCTTAGGGACAGATAAGGGCACAGGGAACTTCTGGGCAGGGTTGTGGCTTACAGCCTGGTGGGGAGCAGGGGAAGTGCTGGGTCTTACGGGAGAGCAGGGCTCTGGGCAGGAGTGCTCCTGGCCCCCTTGCCCGAGGCTGGAATCCTGAAAATAAAACCTGTTTCCCTCGATACTAAGTGCTGGGTCATACATCAAGGAGCCACGTGGATGAGGCCCAGTTCGGTTGGTTACAATTTGAAATCGGGTAGAGAGACATGTGCCTCCTCACACAACCACATCAAAATTACAACTAAAACACAGAACAACCATCACTCAGAACTGTCAGAAGTCAAGCTGAATGGAAGTCTGACAATCATGGAATTAAAGAGACCACGCCCATCCAGACTGGTAGGAGGAGCACAGACACGGAACGGGCTGGTCCCTCATCCACATGTGGTAGATTAAAATTTGGGAGGGATATCTTGGGAGTGAGGGGTCCCAGCCCCACCCAGGCCCCTCAGCCCAGGGTTCCAGTGCCAGGAAGGTAAATCCCTAAAATTTCTGGCTGCAAAAACCAGCAGGGAATGAGTCAGTAGAAGAAACTTCTGGATCTCCAAGCAGTTCCTCTTAAAGAACCTGGACAGGGACTCACCTACTCAGACTTGCTTCCTCTGAGCTCCAGCACTGGGGTAGCAGCGTGAAAGGCCAGTGGCATGAAGGGAGAAACTGAAGTGTCTGGCATCAAGGTGAGCAGAGAGGCCACTGTCCCTTTTCTAAACCCTCCCCCCAGAGAGCAAGCAAGATGGTACCTTATCTGAGACTCCATCAACCTGGCTGAACACTGTTTGACCCACCTTAGAGATCCCCAGAGACTCCGCCCTACCCAACTTATGGGTCCACCCAAGCTGCTTTTCCATATGAATGGCTGGTCTTGGTTCATGCTTCACAGCTTCCTAAATGCTATCAAACAAGTAACAGTTGGCTTCATTGAGCCCCAGGCCTGGCAGTAGCAGCAGCCAGCTTAAATTCATAGTTTGGCTTTGATTGGGAATCTCCAAGCCCAGCACAAGTAGCAGCCATCTCAGATCACTTTATAGCTTAGGCAGGGTGCCTAAAGTGGGGGCTGACCTTGGCCTGCTGAGAGAAGGTAAAAGATATGGGGGAGCTGAGGCTGCACACTCAGTGAACAGCTACAGACCAGGTCAGAGTACCACCACCCTGCCCCTGCACAGCTGATCCTCCACGGAGGGCAGACATTGATGGTAAGTGATTACAGCCAGTCCTTGCAACTGTGCCTGGGTGTCTGGGTACAGCCCGGGCTCAGCTGTACCCAGGTAAATCCCTGGGTTTACCTGGGGTACAGCTGTGTTTGGGTAAATCCCTCCCAATGATCTGCTAACAGCAACCAAGCCTCAACCATCAGAGGAGGGTGAACTCAGCCCACATGAAGGATGCACCTTGAGTACCCTGCTTGGATGATATGGGAAGCTGTGCCATTGGACCCTACAGGACACCTACAACATGTGGCCTAATGTTACCAAGCTACCAAGACAGGGAGTCAGAGCAGCTCTACCTGACACATAGAAACAAACACAGGGAGGCTGCCAAAACAAGGAGACAAAGAAACATGGCCCAAATGAAAGAACAGATCAAAACTCCAGAAAAAGGGCTAAACAAAATGGAAACAAGCAATCCATCAGATGCAGAGTTCAAAACACTGGTTATAAGGATGTTCATGGAACTCAGTGAAGACCTCAGCAGCATAAACAAGATCCAGTCAGAAACAAAGGATTCACAGATTGAAATAAAGAACAATTTACAGGGAAACAACAGTAGAGTGGATGACGCTGAGATTCAAATCAATGATATGGAACCCAGGGAAGCAAAAAACAACCAATCAGAACAAGAAGAAGAAAAACAAATAAAAAAAAATGAGGACAGTATAAGCAGCTTCTGGGACAACTTGAAGAGGTCTAATATTCACATCATAGGGATGCCAGCAAAAGAAAAAGAGCAAGAAATTGGAAATCTATTTGAAAACATAGTGAAAGAAAACCTCCCTAATTTGGTGAAGGAAATAGACATGCAATACCAGGAAACACAGAAACAGATGCAAAGACAGATGCAAAGAGGCTCAGACCAAGACACATTGTAATCAAAATGCCCAAGGTTAAAGAGAAAGAGAGAATCTTAAAAGCAGCAAGAGAAAAGCAGTTAGTTATCTACAGGGGAGTCCCCATAAAACTGTCAGCTGGGTTCTCAAAAGAAACTCTGCAGGCTAGAAGGGATTAGCAAGAAATATTCAAAGTCATGAAAAGTGGGGACCTACAGCCAAAGATTACTCTACCCAGCAAAGCTTTCATTTAGAATCAAAGGGCAAATAAAGAGCTTCCCAGACAACAAAAAACTAAAGGAGTTCATCATCACCAAACCATTATTATATGAAATGTTAAAGGGACTTATTTAAGAAAAAGATCAAAACTATGAACAATAAAATGGCAAAAAGTACATATCTATCAACAATTGAATCTAAAAAACAAACTAAGCAAATAAGGACAGAATCATGGATACGGAGAGTGTTTTGATGGTTGCCAGATGGGGGGGGGGAATGGGTGAAGAGGTGAGGGGATTAAGAAGTACAAATAGGTAGTTACAGAATAGCAGTGGGGATGCAAAGTACAGCACAGGAAATGGAGTAGCCAAAGAACTTATACACATGCTCCATGGACATGAACAATGGACAGGGGACTGCCTGAGGGAGTGGGGTGTGCTGGATGGAAGAGGGCACAGGGAGAAAACTCAGGACAACTGGAATAGCATAATTAATAAAATATAATAAAAAAACAAGTTGTAGCAATGCATGGTGCTTATAGTGTCTGTGAAAGTGTGACATATGACAGAAATACAACAAAAAGCAGGAAAGAAGGACTGGGCAAATGCTGTCACGTCACGTGACTTTGTGTAATATTATGTATAAGTCGGTTGTGATTAATTAAAGATGTGCAATGGAATAAAATGTTCACTTCTCCAAATTTCTTGAAATCATGCAAACCCTACAGGAAAAATGTCGAGGGACCAGGGAGGGGGACAGAGAAGGAAGGGAGGCATAACGCAAAAAGGCAAAGATCCCATTTTGGAAAAAAAATCAAACTCGAGGTACAAAATCACTTTATAGAACTTCTTAATAAGAACACAAATTCAGTAAAAGAGTAAAAGAAGATAATAAAACAACAAAATGAGATGAAAAATAATATAGTAGACCCAAGGAAACACCATTACAGAAGCAATAACATAGAGACAGCAAGTAACAGAATATACTTTAGTGAAAATCAAATTACAGGTACAGATAGGAGAGCCATGATGACCCTTGAGAACACAGAGAAAAAAGAGAATAAAGCACATTGAGAGACTTTAATAGATGTGGAGGACAAGGGCGATCCAACACAAGGATAATGTGCATCACTGAGGTTAAAAATCTGAAAAACGGAACAGAAGATATTAGAAAATACATAACATTACTCCCCCCCACAAAAAAAAAACCCTTGACATAAAGAAATAATTAAATTGGTGAGTTGAAAATACACTGTGTTTTAGGAAATTGATATAGAAAGCTCAACACCAAGACACACCCCAGCCACACTGCTGAAATTTAGGGGTACATGACCCTTCAGGCAGCCAGATCTGACCAGGGAGGAAAGCAGGCAGGCCCAGGACTTCTGCACAGCTGGACTCGGCAGCAGAAGGCAGTGGGTCAAAGTCCATGAGGGTCTGAAGGGGGAAGTGTGACCCGCCCACGTGACATGCAGCCAAGACTTAGTCAACATTTTCCTCATTTTTCATTTCAATTTCTATTTTTCTGATAGACTCAAGTAAAAATAAACACACAAAATAGCATATACAGAGTCCGGCACAAATAACAACCCTGTTTATTACAAAATCCTAAGCATGTAATTCTGTAACATAACAATATCACACTCAAGCACACCATATGACAGTTTAGGTGAAATGTTCAAGTTAAAACTATAATTATTACACCCATGTTATTACCCTGCCAACCACACTCAAGCAGGCCTTACTTCTGCTGGACCCTGCATATGAACTCATTTTTCCAAATGTCTTTCTTCCTCTCTGTCCCTCCTTTGCACAGACTTGCATGGGAAGAAGCCAGAACTGATGCTGATGGTCCCCTTGCTCCTCTGCCCCTGTGCCCGCCTCCCCTGGCTGCGGTGACTATGAAGACGAGTGCCTGGCGTGGAACAAGCGCTCATTAAGTGGGGTCAACTATTATGGTTATCAATTGGTACATAAATTTACTTAGGATGAAAATGCTCCTCAGTCAGGTTAGATACCACCTTATATCCATACCACTTGGGCGAACTGCACAGCCCAGGCTTCAGGCAAACCTACCCCCACCCCAGGGCCTTGGACTGGGGTGCCCAATCCCTTGGCGTCTGTCACGCACATCCTGTGAGCCCTGGTCCTGCAAAAGTGCCTCCCAGCTCAGTCACCACCCCCACACCGTGAGCACCCCATGGTGCTCATAGCCAAACCGACTATGTGGCGTTGGGACATTCACTCAGCGCCCCAAGTCCGAGTTTTCTCACTGCAAATGAAATCCTAAAGCCCGTTTCACAAAACTACTGAGAGAAATAAAAACTGAAATTAAGGTTTATAAAGTATCTACACAGAGCACAATAAATAGTTGCTTTTGATTATTATTTTTTATGGGACTTATTTTGTCTTGCCTGCCCTATTTAATGTGCATGTTATAGACAGGGTCCAGCACAAATAACACCTTTTTATTACAAAATAATAAACATGGAATTCTGTAGCACAACAATGTCACATGCAAGCATACCATATGATGTTTTAGGTGAAATGTTCAAATTAAAACTATAAATTATTACACCCATAAAATTATCCTACCAACCACAGTAAGCAGGCACTACTTCTGCTGGACCGTGTGTATACACACACACACACCATATACCTGCCCTGATATGTATACATCCACAGACACACACTTCTTAAACACAGGTGTCCTTGGTTTTGCACCCAGTGCGGGCCTAGCAGCGCCGGACCTGCGCATGAACTAACAAAACACGAAGGACCAAGGGCCTTTGGAAGATCACCTGGCCTAGTAACCCACCCCCCGCCCCCAACTCGGGAGGCTTTAACGCGCAGAGTCGGGGAGCATCTCCCTCAGTGGGAGGCACCACACTGCAATCTGAGAACCGGTAGTTTTAAGCTGCCTGGTGAGGCAGGTCGAGAACCAGACGCGCAGGGAGCAAGTGCGCTGCTGCACTCAGCTGAAAGCACTTGGCAACAACCGGCGTGGAATGAGCCGCTCACAGGCGGTGGGCTCTGAGGCAAGAAACCCCTGGCCTCAAGGGACCGGAGGGCTGCAAGGGAGACTCACAACTGCATCCCTCTGACACGCATCCTCAGGGGACAGACCAGGCTGGGATGAAGAAAGGCAAACTTTTCCTTCTCCAGCTTCTAAGCCTGCATCGGCTTCGTATAAACTGCTCAACTTTTTGCCCTTTTATAGTAAGATTCTTCCCCATCGTGAAAGGAGTAACATGCTGATTGTCAAAAACTTTGGAAAAGATGGAAGCAGCAGGAAGAGGAACCAAACAGCACCTGGAGACAGACCGTTTCAAAATAATCTGTGGTTTGGAATTTCTTTCCTGCCATTTGCTGATATCCCCCACTCGAGCTCCCTGTTATCCGGGCCTGCGGGAACCTTGGGGGCTGTGCACTGCAGCGCACGCATGCGCGGCAAGACACTCACGTTCTCACAAGTCACGACACCCGGACTTCTTTGGGGATAACGCACATTCCCATTTGACACCATGTCCTCGGGACAGGGCCACAGGAGAGGAATTACCATGCCAAAGGATGATGGCATCTTTAGCTCTAAACTTTAAAAATACTTACCTTGGTTTCCCATGTGGTACTTAAGGTTTAAGTTATTATTTATACTGAGGTTCTTCAGAAAAGCATTATAATCCACCGCAGTATCTGTATCAACGCCGTAGTGCTGCGCAAACCTAAAACAGAAACATTCTTCAGTGGTCGGGAATGATGAGACGGAGGCTAAGAATGAAGACGGTTTGTGACGGAGGCAGCGTTTACACTGCAGCTGGCATTCATTTTAATGTGTGTTTCCAAATGGAGCCGGAATTAAACGTAAACCCCAGCGCTTCTTCCTTTCGAACTGCTGAAACCCGCCAGACTTCCTGGGAGGAGAACAGTGAGCACCAGTCCCGGGAGCCCCGCAGTGCGAGCAGGGACACGGCGTGAGAACAGGAAGCAGAGTGGCCGTGGTGGGCAGACCAAGCCGATTTTCCGCAAAAAAGGCTAAAACTACGAAGAAGATTGTGCTGAGGCTTGAGCGCCTTGAGCCCAACTGCAGAGTTAAGACCGAGCTGGCCCCTGAGAGGTGCAAGTCCTCTGAACTGGGAGGAGATGGGAGGAGAAAGGGCCACGTGGTCCAGTTCTGAGTTTCGTGTTTATATGTGACAATAAAATCTTGAGGATTTGTTATTTAAAAAAAAGAAAACGAGACCCTAGGAAATGTCACCCTTTCTTTTAAAAATGGACACTTCTAAGAAGGGCCCTTGACTGTGGTTGGGTGAACGCGCGGTCGAATGGGACAGGAGCGCCTAGCCCCTGCCAAGGGCAGCCCCTGCCTGGGACACCTCAGGGACTTCTCCCTTCTCTTGCGGGAAGTGGGAGGGGGCACCAGGGCATAGGTGGCAGGAGAGCCGCCTCTGCACTCAGAGCAAGTGTAGGTCCCAATTCCCTTTCCTCACTGGGTCACTGGCAGCATGGAGCTGGACCATGGACAAGTTCTCCTGGTGAAATATCACTCATCAGAGAAATCTAGAGCTGGGTGGAGGGGAAAACGTGGCCCACGGTCTTGACCAAGCACATCATCTCCCCAGGGAAACAAGCCCCAGGTGACAGTCTGTTTCAAAGCAAGTCAAGTGTGGGGAGGGGAGGCAGGTGTCGTGTCCCATACTATGATTTCTATAAAGAGGACATTTTTAAGCACAACCAATGTTTCTCCCTGAAATATACAGATACTCCTTTTTTAAAGTTAAGATAAATGGGAATTTTTTCCAGTTATTCAAATCTGCCACTTGATAAATGGTTTTCTACATAATTTCTCCATTATTACATTTATTAAAAAATGACAGCTTTAAGTGTTTGGTTACATTACCTCCATATGTGTTGGTTTCTATAATTATCCAATTCTGTGCTGCTTTCTAAAAAGTTAGTAATTATCCCTTAAAGTATTTGTTATTTTCCTGTTTTCCAAATTTAACAAAGAGTAATGTCATGCATTCATTTCAGTGAGCACCTTTTCTTCCACTTTGACGAAGCTTGCCTATTGTTCTAAAAAGCAAAGTTGTCTTGAGATATGATAGCTGCCAGATGTTAGCGCTGGAACGCCCTGAATAGCTCCCTCTTTCATCCACAGCGTCTGTCTGGTGACAAGAAGGCTGTAAGTTCCAGAACCCAGACAATGGCCCTACTGTGTTCCTTTTCAAGTCTGCTGACCACCCGAAAGTACTAGCTACTCTCTGCTCCAGGAAAATATCAGGATGCTGATGAAAATCTCGCCACCAGCTTCCTTGTTTTCTGTGAAAATCCGGCAATCCTACAAACTCCTGTTTGCCCCTAAGAGCACCCTGACCTTTCCTAATGCCCAGCACACACTCAGTCACAATGCCAGCTGCAGGTTCACCGAGCGCAGGCAGACAGACAGAAGCCCGTGGTAACAGTGCCCACACAGATGAAACTTCAAAGACCAAGTCTCAGCGCTGCCCACGCCTGCAGGGTCCCACAGAGTTTTTTCATAAGAATAAAGGCCTGGGAGACACAACCGTTCCTAAGATGCCACGACCAAGGCCATTTTCCCAGGGACCTGAACCCACACGTCCACAGAGACCCCTAGGCAAGTCCAGGCACATGGGCAGGCCGACTCTCAGGGCAAAGGCAAGATACCTCCTGACCAGTAAACCTCTCCAAGTTCACCAGCTGGAGCTGAGCCTTGGGCTTCCCTCCTAGGCTCTGGCAGCAGACTGGCCTCTAGCAAGCAGGGTAAGGAGGGAGTTTGTTTTTCATGCTGCTTATAAATTATTTCACCTGGATTCAAGTCCTTTGGTCTGCAGGCAATGGAGGGTAGAGTGGTACAAGATGGGAACAATAAAAGAAAACCCAGTGGGTCTCAGGATGGTCTGATTAAGCATGAAACTTGGTGGAACCTTTTCTGTCCCCTTGTTTACACAGATGGGACGGTATTCTGGAGCCCACACAGAGCTGCTTCCCATGCAATTGACAGATGGCGGTCTCATCACTACAATTGAAGCACCTACTCTGTGCCTAGTGCATGGCAAGCATGCTTTGTACATTGTGTGGAATCTTCATACCAGCCCTGCAAGGGGGGCTCCTTGGTCTCCAGCACGAGAAAATTGAGTCTGAGAGAGGCATGGCAGCCCCCCACGGCTCGCGAACAAGGAAAGGCTGGGCACAGGCCTGACTCCAAGCATGCCTGACTTCAATGCCTAGGCCACGCCTACCTACCCCACCAAGAACTGAAGGCCAAAATGAAATAGAAAGCTATTAAAGAAAAAAAAAGATTCAAAGATGCATTGTGTTTCCTGCTCAAAAAACTAAAAGGCAAAGTTAATACTGAAGCAGCTTCTCAAGGAACGAGTATATTCTTCAGCATCAATCAGAGAGGCATTAAAGCAATTGAAGAAATGGGCTGCTTTGATCTCCTACGTTTCCATCCTTAAGGAAAGCAATTCTATTAAGTTTCTCAAGCTTTATCATGAAAGCAGTATTGTTTTTGAGGCTTAAAAAATCTCAAATAAAAACGTGTGGAGTTCTTTATTATTCAATGCTTGTGAGATGGGGAAACAGACAGTAACATTTTTTATAGATTTACTAGGTTGGAGCCTGCAGTGCCAAATGCAAGGTTTATTGTCAAATAAAACAGTTTTGTTTTTTGATTGCCTGCTTTAAAAGAGTGTTGCTTCTGTTCTATAATTACGTGCACAAAATTATTTAATTTGTTTTGTTTGGATCTTATTCTGGACACTTTCCCAGCCGGAAAGATGTAAAAATTAAAACATCTATTATGGCTTTTATATTCTGAGGTGGGTTATAAAGAGGAAAAAAGAAATTATTCAGCAGACTAGGAAATATCCGTTTTTTAAACGTCTCCTTGCCTTTCAGACCCTGCAGGGCCTGTGACAGTCACGTGTGAGTTTGACTTCCTCTGTTCAAGGGACGCAGCAAGCCACTTGCACAGTGCTGTCTCGCCACAGTGTGAGGTGGGACCCGGTCTCTGGGTGGACTGCTGAGGCGTGTGCTTCGTTAGTGGCCCGGAGGATAGTTACAAAAGTGGGAAAGGCAGGAGAGAGAGTGCCTCCCAGTTCAGTATAACATAAATAAAGTTAAACTTGGGTCCTCCTTCTAGTGGCTTCCATTCAAAACTCAAGAAGCCACTGAAGCCAAACACCTGGCTCCTTCTAAATGCTCTCGAGTTTACCAGAGGCTCAAAAACAAAGTGCAAGCTGGCTGCCTGCACACGGACTGCCCTGGAGTCAGGAGCATGAGGAAGGGGCTTTCCAACACCAAGGAGCAGCTAAATGTTCAGTGATTTGCTCTCCCCCACGGCAATGGCCCCAGCCTCGGTAGGAGCGGGCCTCCAAGGAGAGGAAAGTCTAGGCTGCTCTATCAGGACGGAAAGCCAACAGGGAGCCCATTAACTCGTGAATGCAAGCGGAAAATTTTTCATTTTTCTCCCAACACCTCCCCAACCCTGTTCTGAGAACAAGTCCACTGTGAGCTGGAGAGGCAGGGGACGGAGGGCGTGGCGCCAGCCCGGAGGAGAGAGGGCTGGTGATGGAGGGCTTTAATCAAGACGCTGAGGCTGCAGGCCAGATGCACACATCCTGGGGTTCTTTAGGAATGAGAACCCTCGGCCCCCACATCTGAGAATCCACAGTGAGTGGGCAGGGACAGGGGAGAAAAGGTGAGAGGGGCCTCTTTTCAGAATACTGGAGGCTGGAGGCAGGAGGGAGGACAACTGTGGCCCCAAGACACCTGACAGGTCCCATTTTGAGAACAGTCTAGAGTTCTACCAAGCAACCTATCAGCCTTCCTTCATTTACTTACCTTTTGTATTCATCATCTTTCATCTTCAAACAGAAGGTCTCCAGAACCCTCCGCAGCCCCTGTGGCTGGACCAGGCCAGTCTTGTTGACATCAATGAGCTTGAGGGCGCTGATGACAGTTTTAATGTTTTTTAAAATCTGTGTATAAAAGTAATTTAGGAAAAGTCAAAAGATCCAGTGTTGAAAACCGAAATGGTAATAAGAAATGTGAGCTTTTAAATGGCGTCTTATAAAATAAAATGTTTTCAAAGACTCACAGTTGTAGGCATTGCAAAATGACATGTCTATGGAAAAAAGAGCACTTTGCATTTACTGAATGTTTTCAAGGCAATTTTCTCTGTAAATAGTCATAGTAAATTTAAAAAAAAAAAACAACCCTGATGTAAAGCAGTAAGTCTCATACGCAACTCATTCCCTTTTAAGCCATATGAAAAATCTTTTTTTGTTAACTGATACTTAAAAACTACAGTTCTGGCATACCTAACTTGTACAAGTTTTATTTTTCATAGCCATATGCAAACTATTTTTACTAGGAGCTGAATGAAAAATATGACTGTGTATTTCAACCCCCCTGAATTTTTAAAAGATGTTACAGAAAATTTTTACAGAGATCTGCCCCAAGTTCAGCAGGTGCAGCCCTACTGGGCGCATGGCGTGAGGAGCACCTGGCCCGGCCTGTGGAGCCACGCAGAGTGCAAGCCGCGCACCTGCCCTTCAGCTACTTATGTTTAAGGAAAGGAACACCCATCGGGCTCCACGTGCACCCCACCAGAGCCACGTGGCTGCCTCCTCCCAGCCCACATGAAGGCAGTGGGACTGTTCCCCCATTTCTAGATAAAATGGAGGTTCAGGGAGGATCCTTGGGCCACCCAACACAACCTGGCTGGACGTGATGATGCTGGGACTTGAACTCAGGTGAACTCAGTTTCACCTGTCCCTGCTGCACAGAGACGGCACGGCACACATGTGAACACCGACCAAAGCCTAGCCGGGGGGCAGGAGCCAACTCACAGAGACAAACGAGGCACCATAGGCCTTCCCAGGGAGAATAAGCACTTCCAGCCAGAGCCATCTGGGGGGCTTCCTGCAGGAAGTGGCATCTGAGCTAGGAGGGGTGCTGGGGGCACCCCAGCTGAACCAGCATGGAGTCACCTCTCAGTCCCCAACAGGACACATGGTGGCTGGGACTGTGGAGGAAGAGTGCTGAGCGGCCGGGAGGGCTGGGCCCTGGAAGGCCTCCCTCTACCACCCCACACTGGACCAGACCCAAGGGCAGCCCTGATTCTGAGGAAAATGAGCGAACTCCAAGGACAGAGTTTAGGGAAAACTCCAAGGTGAACAGATTTGTTCCCTTTTATCAACATATCGCCTGATAGTTCCCTTCACCAACAGTTTTGGGCTGACCAGATTCCAGGAAAAAACGGCCTTGCAGCTCGCTCCGGGGTGGCTATCCTGGTCACACCACAGAAACCACTGAGCTGGCCCCTAGGACCTCCTAACTCCAGCCCCTCCTGCAGGGCCACCTGGAGACCCTCCTGCACCCCGTCACAGCTGTCTGGGGGACCTGAGCCCCTGGCGTGCCCACCTATCTCCACACTGCTTCGCACAGCTGACCTCTGATGACTGGTCCCTCCACTCATGGTCCACCTCCCTCCAGGGCTCACAGCTACCTGCTTAAATGCCGCCTTCAATCATTCCTAATCATCCCTAATAACTGCCACCCCCAATCTAGGCCCATGCTCCAAGCACCCCTCCCACCTTCCCAGCTCCCTCCCTTGAGCACCAAACCCCAACAACCTTCTCCCTGCCAGGATGCCGCCTGCTGCCCTGCCTCCTATTCATGCCCCTCCGCTCCCTGTCCTTGGACCCCATGGCCACGAGGCCAGCCTCCAGGACCCCTGTGCCCCGCCCTCACTGTCCCCAGAGCAGTACCCACACAGCTCATGCCCCCTTCTTCCCGGAAGCCCGTCTCCTACAGCATCTACAACCCTCTCCTGTTCCCTTTGCCTTTCTGCCTTCTGGTGTCCCCACCTCAGCCCTCCTCTCCCAACCTCTGCCGTCAGAGCACCCTAGGGCTCAGTCCTCCAGTCACCACACTGACGCCCAGTGGTCCAGCCCTGCAGCCTTGAGGAGCAGCTGGAGGCTCTCATAGCCTGTCTCCAGCCCCAGCCTCTGCTCTGGGCCCAACTGCCCAGTGACATCCTGGCCAGGCTCACCCACTTCCCCTGCTACAGCCTCCCCACCCCAATCTGGGTGGGGCCACCTGCCAGACTCACCTCTTCTCACACACCTTGTCCTCTCTGTCCAGAGAGCCTTGCAGCCCTCCTGTCACCATGGTTGCAGAATCGAGCCTGTGTCACCCCTCTGGCCAGGGTGAGGTTGGGTCTTGCTGTAACCCCCGCAGACTGGCTCCCAGCAGCTCTCCCTTTCCACTCCCCCCACAAGTGTGGCTCTTCCAGCCACACAGGCCTGGGGACCTTGCGAGGGCCAGATCCTCCTGCCTCAGGGCATCTGCGCGCACTGTTCTGCTGCCTGCATCGCTCTGCCTGGGGAGCCACCAGCCACTCTGCACTTGTCAGGGTCTCAGCCCAAGTGTCATCTTATCAAAATGGTGTCGCCTGCCCTGGCTGGTGTGGCTCAGTGGATTGAGCACTGGCCTGTGAACCAAAGGGTCATTTTGGTTCGATTCCCAAGCAGGACACATGCCTGGGTTGTGGGCCCCAGGGCAACCACACATTGATGTTTCTCTCCTTTTCTTTCTCTCTCCTTCCCCTGCCTCCAAAAATAAATGAATAAAATCTTAAAAAGAAAAATAAAATGGCATTTCCTGAACATGCCTATAAGACAGGATACCTCCCCTCCCGACATGCTTCCCTTCTTCCAAGTTCTTCTCACCACTAATACAATGCTTGCTTTTACTATCTGCCTCCCCTGCCCCGCCCCCGAATGCCTGCTCCCTGCTCCCCCCTCACCTGCTTGGGGAACAGCCCCACTGTGGGGAAGCCTTGTTATACGTCTGCGACACCCCCTCGGGGCCAACCCTGAGTGGAGGAACATGCTAACTGAACACACAGTAACTGAATGTGTTATGTGCAAAGTCCTGTGCTAAGTTGCACACCCATCTCCCACTTCTAACCCCCAGAGGGTGCTGGCTGAAACTATCTCAATATCCAAAACCGGGGATACTGAAAGAAGAAGACGGGGTGGCATGAGCTGGGGGTGCACCACCCCCCTCACGGCACCTGAAGCTCTGAAGCACAGGCCCAGCCTCGAGAGCACGTGCTCCCTCGGCCAGACAAAGCCTTGTACCCATTCTGTGGCCCGATCCGGCTCACCTCTTCTGGCGAGGCAACGGACAGGAGATGATGTGCTTTTTTAAAACCCCAAAGCAACCCAGATGGACCTCTTCGCGGAACGCCGGGGAGCCGCCAGCCTGGCACAGAACTCACTCCCACCAGAGGTATGTCTCCAAGTTTCTTATCGTTCATCAGACTGAAGTTTGGCAGGGTCTGAACAGAGCTGCAGATGGCGAGGCTTATCAAAGGCAACAGAGCCGGGGCCGTGGTGCACAAGGCTTGTCCCGTGCAGAGTGGGAGGGAAGGAAAAGGTAGAAAGGACTGACGTGGCGGGGGTCCCAGGGACCAGCCCCGGCTGCTCCCCACCTCCTGCTGCCCTGCAAAGGGAGAAGAGGGCGGCAGAGGAAAAGGCAGACAGAGACTGGGATGGCGTAGGCAGCATCTAGCTCCTTTCTAGGCCAGCTGGACTTTCGCCATTTTGGTGTAACTGGGGCAAGTCTACAGTGAGAGCCAGCTGTCTCTGAGCCTCCTGCAGACACCCCCACCCCAGCACCAGCTCACACAGTCACGCACCCCCACAGCCCCCAGCTCCAGCCATACAGAACTATTCCATTCACAAGTGCAGCGTGGTCTCTTCCCACTAAGGAAAGTCCTTGCCCTGCCTGCCAAGCCCTAGATAGTCAGACCGCCTCCCCCAAAGACCTGTCAACCACACACCCCCACCCTCTCCTCCTCCCTCGGCTCTGGCTGCAGGCTCCGGGTTCTTTCTCACACAGTCAAGTGCCCTTATCCACCAAGACTCTGCCGGCTGGTGTTGTCTGCAGGACAGCTCCCTGCCAGCCCTCCCTGGGTCACCACACCCACCTGCGCTGTCGGCCTGCACTAAGGCACACCCCCTCCCCTTTGTGACCACTGGCTTCTTCCCACACGTTGGAGCAACAGCCTCACCCTCCATTTCCTCCCCTGAGAAATGGGAATGAATGAGGGTGCTGGACCGGTGTGTGAGAGGGGAAATTCACTCCTGTGTCTCCATAAATGGTGGTGTGATAGAACCGCTGGCTGGATCAAAGGCTGAGGACAGAGATCCAAACAACCCGGAAACCATATCATGCTGGGAAATAGCAAGGGCTCGAACCAGTGTTCCTTCCCCATCCACAGCCCTGCTGCCCAGCCCAAGTTGACACAGGCGGTGAGAGGACAGCTCTGCAGTGGGCGGGAGTCCAGGGCAAGAACAGGGCCTGGGTTGATGAACATTTATTGAGTGGATGGACGGATGGATGGTGATGGAGAGACAGATGGATGATGGGTAGAGATGGACAGATGGATGGATGGACTGATGGGGCGACTGCAGCGTTCACAGGGAAGACGCTCTTGTAGGCCAGGCTAGCCCTTGTACAGGCAGGAGGGCACCTGCAGGTGGGCAGATGGGCGTCTCATTTCCCAGCGGACTCAGTGACCTGCTCTGCACCTTCCTGGGGATGAACTAGGAATTCGGCAGACGCACAGAGCAGATCGGGCTGGGCAGATGAGAGCAGCCTGCACACTGCTGTTGGTGGAGACGGGGCATGGGGATGTTCCATGCGTTAAGCAGAGACCAAGAAAGGCAGAAGGCTAGCTGTCCTGCTTCCGGGGGCTGCTCATCAGGCCAGGGGACCCGAGCAGCCTGAGAGGAGGTGGAGCCTCCTCAGTAGGAACCCAAGTTTGGAGGTCCCCAGGGTGCTGTCCTGATCCTGCTCCATATAACCTGCCAGAGGGCAGCCTTTGCCTGCTGCCCCCAGAGGACACAGTGCAGGGAGACAGACCTGCTCCCTTCCCCACCCCTCACAGATCCAGCAACTGGAAGGAGGAGGAGGGAAGAGGCCCCGCAGCTGGACCAGAGCTCAAGGCTTTAGCCTGGGCCAGCCTCTGATGGCCTCCTTTACGTTACATGTGGCCAGAAAGCCAGAGACCTGCCTCTGACAGCCGTCCTTTGGGACACAGGAGGCGGGCACGTGCGCCTGCTGGGTAACAAACAGCGCAAGGTGAAAACTCAGACGGCTCCGTATTTGTACCCTACTGAGTCTGGATGGTTCGATAAACTGCTAACAGTGGGTGTTATTATTACTCTACGGTTCTTTGTTTAAAAATCTTTTTGTAGCACCGGGAAGGAAAGCTGTGAGCCAAATAAACATGCCCGCCCAGACTTTAAAGGGGGCTGCAAAAGGCCTGGAAAAGGCCTCGGGTCTCCGGAGGCCCAGATGCCCCTCCGGCAGCACATCCCGCTCCGGGCCTGGCCACCCCCGGAGGGCGGAGCTTCTTCCTGCCCGAGCGCAGCCTTGCACAGGAACTTAACCTTCCAAGGCCGTGTTCCCACCAGGCCCCTTCTGCTGCCATCTGCTCGTTCCTCACCCGAAGCTGCCTTCTCTGCCCTGGCCTCTGGCAGAAGGGGCTGGGGAAGCACCCCACACCTGACTGCGGCCTGACCCCAAGCCTCCCCTCACGCCCCAGCAGAGAGCACCCCAGCAGAGAGTGCTGCAGCCAGGCTCCGCAGAGGAAGGCGGGCTTCTGTACCCACCACTGTCACCCCACACCTTTCTGTCACCACAGCCACATTCATTGGACATTTAAGGAGTGAATTTTTCAAACGAAACCAGGGAAGAGGAGTTCTCTTACAATAAGCACATCAATGCTCATTTTCCTTATTATTCTACTTTTGGCTACTTCGTATAAAATCTTTAATTAAAGTTTTTCTTTGGAATTGTCATTATCAACGCAGAAGGAAGGGGGGGCGGCGCCCGGCACAGCTGTGCAGAGACAAGCGCTATTCAGGACGAAATGAACTGGAACGGAGCTCGCGGTGACTGCTATCTTCCTCGCGCTGGCTCTGCGTTCTCCGCAGCGTGGTCTGACTTGTCACTTTATATCGATTCCATCTGTTTACACTCCACAGAGTATTGGCTTCCTACCGTGAACATTTCCTATTTACCAGCTGGTAGAGATGAGCCAAACCAGATAGGAAAAAATTAGAGCACGCTCAGAAGCTCATCGACACAAACTCTCAATTCGGGGATGTGTGGGAGGGGCTTGGCTCACCTTCGCAAAGGCTTCTTCACCCCCTGCCCCCACCCAAGGGCCGCTCTCTCTGTGCCGCCAGGCCTGGTGCTCACCCCACAGGCCCAGGACTGCGCAGGTACCACTTACTGCTCATATGCCAACCCTGCCTTTATGAAAACTTGAACAAGCTTACATAAAAAGACATCGAAACAAGACCACGAAAACAGAGAAAAGGGAGGTGACCAAAAAGAAGCTCAGGCAATCTCAAAGTCATGGCTGCTGTAATGGAGCAAAAATCCAAACATCTGGTGTGGGGTTTCCTTGCAGCTACTGTGAAAAGAAAAACTTGCTATTCTGCGCACCGCAAACCACGTAAACCTTCCCCCGCACTTGATTTTCATTTTTTAAAATGCTTATCTGCAACATACAGTTTAAAGACTTTTTTAAAACCCTCACTGGCAGATATGTTTCCAGTGAGAGAGAGAGCAAAGGGGGTGGGGGAGAGAAAGGGAGAAACATCGAACGGCTGCCTTCTGTAAGCACCCCGACCGGGAATCCAGCCCGCAAACTTTTGGTGTACAGGACAACGCTCCAACCAACTGAGCCACCTGGCCAGGGCTTGAAGACTTCTAATAAGAAACTTTATCTACCCATGGACCTTCTGACAATGCTAGAAAAATAAGCCCCAAGTCTAAACACCTAGGGCTTTAAAAAGGTGCCAGATCTAGAATATTTCCTGTCTCTCCTCTCTCACTGACCCAGGCCACACTCCCAGGATGGGCTCTACCCCAGGCACTGCAGGCCAAGAACACAGGGGCCCCTGTCACCCCAGCCCCAGCTGGCTCATAGGACAGGGCTACACATAGGGACAGGCAAGCCGATCCCCTCCCAGGGACCCCACGTGTGCCCCACGCACCAGAGGCACTCGGCAAATGTAGGCTGACGGTGACAAGTGACTGGCTCTTTCCAAGTCTGATCACAGGCACCCCTGCGATCAGAGGTAACTGCTCTGCTGGCACCTCCTTTCTCAGGCAACTCCCCTGTCAGACACCTTCAAGGAGCCACAGACACCACCACCTCCACGGCCACACCACACCCCATGCTTTAGGGTTAACGCCCAACCTCCAAGTTCTCCCATCTCCTTCTCCAGCTTACCTTTCAAAACTGACGGGTCCCCTCCTGCCTGGAGAAGCAGAGCCCTCTGCAGAATGGTCCCAGGGCAGCTTCTGCCCACCCCGCCCTCTCCGCTGCCCCGCTTCCAGGGCCCCTTCTTATGCCAGACTGCAGTCCTAGAAGCTGCCTCGCCTGTACCTTCCACCCCACCCTGAGCAGTGAAATGCCAGCCAGGGCCCAACTGAAGCTCCCAGATCAGCTTCTCGTGAAGCCTTTCCCGGCGGCTCCGATGGCTGCAAGCATTTCCTACAGAACTTCACTGACGCACCCGGGGAACATTCAGTGGGTTCACTCCCGGTGCTGGGATCTGCTCCAGGCACCAAAGTCACAACGGTGAGCGAGGTAGAAAAGAGGTGCTCGCTCTGAGGAAACAACAAAAGCCTCGGCCCATCTGATGCATTAAAGAACATGCACAGGTTCAGACAGTGCACTCAAAGGGCACCTCCCTGCGGTGACCTCCCCTGGTGAGCACTGTGAGCCAGGCCCCCAAAAGCTGGCGTCTGGACCGGAGGGACCTGAAGGGGTCTGACCCCTTCAGGGAAAGACAGGCACCGAGGCCAGTCCAAGCTTTGCCCTTGAATGACTTGGTGAGCACTGGACCCGTTTACTAAAACGGGGGCGAGGCCACGGGAGGAGGGTGAGGAGGACAGTTAGAGGCTGTGACTTGCGCTAGTGACAGTGGTGAGCCCTGAGCCCCAGATGGAGACAGAAATATGGGCACCCTCAGCACATGGCCCTCTGGTCCCTCCCTCTGCAGCTTTAAACCATAAATGACCACACGCTATCACGTAATGACAGTCCACAAGAGAATTCCTCACGTCTGATCTCCTCCAAAGGCAAACTCCCGATTTTCTGAGTAACTTCCAGCATTACAGGAAGTTCATGTCATATTTATTCTTACAGAAGAGCTCCACAGTAACCCTGCACGCTGCTTCCCAGGCCACAGCCAAGGAAAGGGTCTGCAGAGGGACATGTGCTCGGGTCCCTCTGACGGCAGGGCACAGCAGGGCACGTGCTGGTGGGCACACCCCCTCCCCCTCCCCCCACCCCACCCTGCTTCAAACATTCACCCCTGCGACCTTCTTTATGCTATTGATTTGCTACATACAGAAAGAAGCTATTTTTTTTTAATAAAGCATAAACTTTAGTCTGAAATAATTACAAATTCTGATGTAATGGAATCTTTGCTTTAGTTTCCTGATGAAGCCTTTAGTAAATTAATAATAGAGCAACAAAAATAGTTTCTGGAGGGTAAGTGTTTTCAGCATAGTTGTTTTATGTAAAATGGCAAGTGACTGTTTTGCTGTGTGAAACTCTCTGGATCACAACGCAAGCAGTAGTCTCCACGTGGTCGCACGCAGACGTGCGACAAAGAGCTGTGACATTATTAATCACTATATTCAGTTATGATTGATAGGCTTTTCTGCGGGGAGGAAAAAGTGCCTCAGATACAATCTGCCCCAACAGCTCTGCGATATGCTAATATTTCCTTCAGATGAAAGAGGAGATGTGTTCAAATGCCTGCTGTAAGAGGCAATTAATACCTGGAGCACCAAGGCAGAGCTGAGAGAAGTGGGGTTAGGAGAATACTACGAATTAAAGGAAAGCTTGAATGTTTTAGGGAATGGCCTCATTCCGGGTTTGACAGTCTTTTCATTGGGCAAACAGCCTGAATTCTGGTACATTAGTTCATGCTAATGCAGTGTTATAATGTTAAGGTAGTTTCTTTATCCCTCAAGCCATACTTTTTTTAAATTTCTCTTTTAAAAAAATTCACCTATTTAAGAAAATGAATCTACCCATCACTTTTGTCTTTCCTTCATGAGGATATCACAGACCAAGCAAGCAGCTTAGCACCCTCATCATTTCCTAATTGCTTCTGAAATGACGAAGGCTGCATCGACAGAACCGCAAGGCACCAGGGCAAGCCTGAAAAACCTGTGCTAGATCATTGGCTGTCCGACAGACACGCAAGTCACGGTTGGCTGGGCAGACCAGATGTTCTGACATCGCCCAGGCTTGAAGTGGCGTCCCTGACTTGTGCGGTGACATGCTACGAGAGCAAACAGCCTGGGGCCTGGGGTGTGTTTATTTAATCTTCCTTTCTTATGTCTTTAACTGAATTATACATTCTGGAATTCCAGCCTTCACTTAGGAACAGCCTTTCTGTGTGTGGCGGGGTGCGGGGGGGAGTCACGACATTCCCAGACACCCACTGTGTTCTTAGGGAGGTCAGCTAAGCTTCCTATCTCTCTAGAGCCCCAGACACAGCTGCAGGGAGCACCCACCCCCTCAGCCAGCCAGGTGAGATCTCCCTCCTCAGTCGGACTCTCCTTCCACTGCCACCTAACTCTCACGTGGGGAATTGACCAAAGACAAACAGGGTAAAAAGGGCGAAATTTAGTTAAGCTGGCGATACATGGAAGCTCAGCTTCAGTCCTCTTTGTCCTGAAGGAGGTGAAGACCCACGTGTTGGGCCTCCGGCCGGCCACCACTCCTGGCTGGAGCTGGGCCCTCAGGGCAGGTGGGGAGCCTAAGACTGGGGAGTTGGGAAGAAGGGGAGGGCAGGATGCTGGAGGCAGAGAAGGAAGGGAGCCTCCCAAAGGCCCACACAAGCCAATGCTATGTGGATGAGATGGCCCTGTGGTTGGAACAAAGACATCCCTGCATTTGTATGACGACAGCAGAGAGACGTCACTGTCCTACCTGCAGGCAGAGCACACAAGCACACGTGCTGACTGCAATGTGAGCAGCCCCCCAGAGAGGCAGGGCCGCCAGTGGTTCAGGGCCAGCACACGGAGCCCCACTGCCAGGGCAGCCACTGCAGCCGTGTGCCCTTGGCCAAGCTGCTAAGCCCCTGCTCAGGTTTCTCTCCCATCGGTGTGGGGTGACAATGGCACCTGCCTTGTTGGCTCCTCCTGGGAGCCACATAACATAGGAAAGCACCTAGAATGGCTCCTACAAAGTGCTTGGTGCGAACTGTTGTCATCACTAGAGCTGGTGAAACCCAAAATCACCTTCACGTCCAGAGGACGGAGACCAGGCCAGCCTAGCAAGAGCCTTTTGCCAGTTGGCCAAAGCAGACGCTGCTGGCTGCCTTCCCCAAAGCCACTCATCGGGACCCTCCAGTTTCCCTTTTGTTCAGATATCCACCTCCGGGGTCCACGTGCTTCGGGGAGGGAGCCTGGCTGCCACACCAGGGTGAAACACCACTGCCAGAGACTGGTTTGGCTGTGGAACCTAATTCCAGGCTGGGAGTTGTGGGGAGAAGCTTCTCTGTGTTTATAAAGAGAGACGTTGGGAGGGCAGAGCATACGGGACAGAACTTCCTATTGCAGAATATGTAGGTCTGGCCTGGCTGGCCACGTCCTCGTGACCAGCAGAGACTCGAGTTCGTGATTCTGGGTCTGCATGCCCTCCTGACTTCCTCTTGGATGGTATGAGACCTTCTTCACAGTCTCAGCTAGTTCAGCTGGAGTTTTCCATGTCTCACAGGCTGGAACAACCAAACACCTCAGAAGGAGGCTGAGGGGGAGCCACCTGGTGGCAGGTAAACCACAGAAGGGGTTTCAGTGGCTGCCAAGAACTGGCCTCCCTGCGGGGGTGGGGGAGTGTCTAATGCTTATTCTCACTCATTCTTATAACTGCCCTGATAGGGGAGTTAAGGGAAGGCGGGCAGGATGGCAGAGACCTGCCCAGAGCCCTCTGTGTGGAGGAAGTGGCAGAGCCTGGACTTCAGGCCAGCGAGCTGATTCTCACCAAATCCCTCTGCCTCCTACAGGACTATGAAAGCAAAGGACCTGAGGACCAGAGTCTTCACTCCCTGTCCAGTCAAAAGCATGGAGGGGGATCCAAAGGAGAGGAAGCACAGTCAGGTTAGTGACTGAGTGAAACACAGGGGCCAACAGGGTGAGGGCACGTGAGGTGCAGGCAGGGCTGCGCCAGCCGTGGAGGGAAACCTGCATGCATGTGACCACGGACCAGGCCAGCTGGAGCCTGTACATGATGCCCCGAGCCCGCCATGGGCTTCCAGAGCTTTGTCTCCCCTCAAATCCAGAGCCCCAGGGAGTCACATAGCAGCCCTCTCTCATGCAGCCCAGGGGCAGTGGGGCCTGGAGAGCATCCACTCCTCACCCTGGCGGGTGGAGACGATCAGATTCAGCTGCAGGGTTTGGCTGGGGAACAAGCTTGACCACAAACCTGTGTCGGAGGTCTCGGTGCACGTGAGGAAGGGAGGGGCTGCGGAACCAGCGTCACAACGAGCTCGCTGCCTGAGAATACAATTTGGAAAAACAAGCAAACTGGGACTTGATCAGTTTGCAGTGCCAACTGCTAATTCTCTGTTGGTTTAGAAAGGCTAGGCCATACCCACATCTGGCGAAGGCTGGCTCCCACCACTTAGAGATGTTCACATGCACTCTGGGCTCCGGCGAGCCACGGGGCTTCTACTCAAACAAAACACTCGGTGCTCTTTCACTCCGAACCGCAGAGGGCCCCAGCAGAGGTGCTCCTCCCGAGCTCCACGTCCGTGTGTGGACCATTTGTGGGACCCGAGTCTGAACTCGAGGTACGCTGCTGCGCACAGCAGGCAGTTGAGTGTGTTTGGTTTGTTCTGCTCCGCTTGGGGTGGCTGGGAAGGGAGGACACTCCTGTACTTTCAAAGAAGCTGTAGTAATCGTCCTCACCATAGCTGCGCTGTCCAGGTCTTCCAGGCACTTGCTACCGGACATTTTCAAGCCACACAGCAGCACGCCAAGGTAGGTATTATCACCCCATCCGACAGATGAAGAAAGCCAATGACAAGGACTTGCCCAAGGCCACCTGGCTGGGAAGTGGCAGTGCCCAGGGCAGAAACCAAGGTCTGACCGGGTCCCCAGGTCAGTCTGGTGCCTGCCTGTCCAGGGGTGTGGTTGTGGGTAGGACACAGCCACAGATCCCACTGGCCAGAACGCATGACCAGGACATAGGGTTACCTTAATCCCTGATCACCAGAAGCCGCAGGAAAGCTGCGGGGTTTAAACTGATGCTCAACTCACCTAGGGCTTCTCCCACCCAGGGGATTAGAGGGAGGGGCTGAGGGAGGGGCTAGGGGAAAGGCCGTCCCTCTCAGCTTTCCTCCCCAGAGCTGAGTTTTCAGTAATTTCAGGTCCCACCGCCTCCGTTCACTGCACACTAACCGTGAGGCGGCACTACTGACCCGAAGCAGTGTTCAGGGTGACAGGGCTGTCACGAACAGCTGACTTCCCTCAGAGAAGCTTCTGTAACAGTGCTTACGAAAAGGCAAACGACGCAAACCGCCCAGAATGTCCATCATAGTCGGTACTTCTCACAGAACAACACGGGGACCACGACGGAGGAAGCACATACTTGCAGCCCGTTCCCACCAAGGTTGACGACAGTGGACGGGCTTTCTAGGAGCACGCAATGCTCAAACATGAACACCCTGTGGTCACAGCATCAGCCAGGAGAATTCAGACAAATGTTTTGTGGATTTCTGGCTATTTTTGATTTTCAAATGTATGAAAATCTCAGAAGAGTTCAGAAAGGAAAGAAAATGTGTCATGTTTCAAACTAACATATTGCATCAAATAAATTAAGCCATGACTCTCGACTGCTCATGGAAGTGACAGGTTCAGATGCATTTTAAAAAGGGGTCTGATTCCAGACCGCATGAGCACCACCCCCACCTCTCACGAGCTGTGCGGGCTCTGACATCCAACTGTGGGTGGCACGCGGAGTGCTGTGCTCCTTGTCTGGCCACTCGGAGCGGCCCTGGTGACTGAACGGCTGGGTCCTTCCACATAGGTCATGGTGGGTTCGCCTTTGTATTTCCATCCACTGCACTTTAATGGCATTTACTGCTGGAAAGCAGTACTTTTCTCTTTTTACAGAAAACCTTGCTTCATTATGAGACAAAAACGGAAAGGGCAGCCCTACTCATAGTGACCGGAAGTTAGTACCAAAGCAATTGCTATTCCAGGACCTCTGTGGTGCCCGTGGTCAACAGCTGCCGTCAGAGGGAGCTACAGCCACGTGGGCCCTGGCGTTCATGCAGGCTGGTGAGGGCCCTTTCAGCCAGACCAGTTTGACACGAGACCACCGACGGCAAGACGTGGCTCGGTGACAAGACGTGGCTTGGCTTGCATCATCTGCCTTTGCGGACAATAGCTTCTGGTGAAGGGTGGGGGAGAAGAATTTTGAAAGCTCTCTCTTACCTTTTCTCCTACTTGGATTTCCAGTTCTTTCAGCGTCCGACAGCCCCTCATTTCATGTCCGCTATCCCTGAAAAACAAAAATAAAAACTGTTTGTTAAAATGTTCTAACCGAGTAAATAAATGTTCATGCAGGACTTTCAGAGATCCAAACAATTAGGATTTATAAAGTATCTATTTTTAAATGCAAGGTATTTCTTATGCAATACCATCAGCTGGAGGCATGGCCTTGGGCTAATTACTTAGCTTCTCCCTCCCTCAGTTTCTGGTCTGTGACATCTGCCCCTCCGAAGGGTGCACAGGACTAGAGTAACCGGAGTAACCAGGGCCTGCACTCAGTGAGCATCCCTGTGGCCATGCCTTACCCCATTCCACCCTCAGGATGACTCTGTGGGTTAGGGGCCATCTTCTTCCAGGCATGCAGGGGAGACTGAGGAGCCGACAGTCACCCATGAAGAGGTGGAGGTGCCAGGGCAGACCCAAGTGGTCTGGCTCCCGAGCCCACCCCTACCCCCTCTGCTGTGGCACTGTGTCCCGACCTCGCAGTCCCCCATCTGCGCCGTGGTGCACCCCAGCCACTCATAGGGGCTTTAGGGTGGATGTGTGTCTGTGCCATTCCTTGGTTCCATCTGTTTTATTAACTGCTTTCAAGTCTGCACTGGCCATGAGTCAGTTTTGCAGAGACCACCGGAGAGCCCCTCTTTGGGACACACCGGGAAGGCTGGTGTGGGCAGGAGGAATAAGACGGGCGTGCTGCTCAGATTACACTGCTCATCCTACCACCCACACCCAGGTCTGGGGCCACCATGGAGCCCGGGACACCGTTTCCAGTCTCAAGCACACTTAGTGACAGCGACAGACAGAACGTACACAGACGAGTGACATGTGCTGCAATACCGACAAGAGCCCCAAAGGAAATCGCAGTGCGCAGGGAGCAAGATGGGAGACCAAGGGAGCCTTCCTCTCAATTGCAGTATTACCACTATCCTGTACGCTAACTGTTTTCTGTTTTTAAGTTTCAGGAGCATCGTCATTTCCCACGGTTGTTAGGGCTTCCCACCATCAGCAGATGCTGAGAGTTCACCATGCACCCGCTGCCATCTTTCCTCTTCCTTCCTCCTTCCATCACCTCCGACCTTCCGTCTGGATCAGTTCCCTCCACCTCGAATTCAAGCTGAGTACCGCTGTCCTGGGCCGGTGGGGGCCAGACCACTTTCATTTGAGCGTGTCTTCATTTTGGCGTTGGGAATGCTGAAAGACGGTTTCATTAGCTGTGCAATTCTAGAGGTCTTCTTTCAAGACATTGCAGCGAGTAAGCCACTCTCTCCTAGTCCTGGTCTCCACTGTAACTGATCAGATGTCGCTTCTGTCTAAATGCTGACATTTGGCTTTGGCTTTGGGGTTCCATCTCTGCTCCTGCTTTTAATTCTGCTTGAGATTTGGCTTCTCAAAACTGCAGAGTCGTGCCTTTAATCAGTTCTGGAAAATTCTCAGCTGCTGTTCCTTTGGATATCATCCCCAACCCATCCCTCACCCCTCTCTTCACAGAATTCCTAGTACACCTTCTGTGTCGCTGTGCTGCTTTCTGACCCATCTCTCAGGTCACTTATTTCTTTAGCTGTGTATAATCTGCTTATTAAATTCCTTGAGCTTTAAATTGTTATTATGAAACATAACCCATTTACAGAGAAGTACACGCAACACATACGCAAAGTTTAACAATTACCCAAATGAAGAATCAAAGCCAAATTCGAAAAGCCCCCCACCCCCCCCACCAGTGATGTCTCCCCTCCTCCTGGGAGTAACCGCTCTCCTAGGATCGAAGATGCCATTTCCTCTCATTTGGTTAAGATTTTACCACCTAGATATGTATCCCTAAAAAATATAGTTCAATGTGTCTTTTTTGAATGTCACGTGAATAGGAGATGCTTTTGTTTCTTGCTCCTTCACTCAATCTTACGTGCGTGAGATTCATTCAGGTTGCTGACTACAGGTGTTATTTTCATTGCTATTTTTCCATCCATTTCTTCAACACATATGTGGTAAGCACCTACTATGTGCCAAACACTGCCCCAGGGGCTTAGGACTCACCGAACAATAGAACTGATAAAGGTCCCGGCCCTCACCAAACTCATGTTCTAGATGGAGATCACACTGAGTGTTGACCTAAAGGGTGTGGCCAAGTGGCCTAAAGGGCAAGAGCTGCAGAGGGGACAACCTGCCAAAGGCCCTCAGTTGGTGACACCAATGCAGTCTTGGGTTTAAGTACATGGGACAGAGGAAAGGGGAGCAGCAGAGTCCCCACCTGTTGGAGGGACAGATCCCAGAGGGCCACCTAGGACCCCATTTCTTCTGCCTTTAGCATATCTTCTCGTCTCTCCTTTAGTCAAGATCTGCAGAAGATAAACAGCTTTTATCTGAAAATGTTTTTATTTTACCCTTAGTCTTTATTTTTTAATGTTTCCCTTTCACTTTACCATATCTTTAATATTCAGAAGTTCAAGTAAGCTGTCCAAATTGAAGTGACCCCTAAAAGCATATAAATTCAAAGTTATATGCAGAGGGCTTCTTCTGTATGGGTCCCCTTTCTGGAGTTTCTTGGTAGCAAACAATCTTTTTCCTCCCAAATCCTGCTTCTCAGGGCCCAGAACCTTTCTTCCCTTCTTCTTTATCACAGTCTACCTGCTGGAATCAGCTTTGTTCCCTGCTCTGTCACCAACACCCTAAAGGCTGATACACAGTCTTTGTGAACCAATTTAGCTTCAACATAATTCTCAGGCTCTTTAGTAAGTTCTTTAGACCTCCAGGGCGAATCTTCTTGTGTGGTGCTCAGAAAGGTTTTAAAAATTCCTCCTAAGATGTTGTGATTGCTTTGCACATTGAAGGTTGTAGTTGTGCTTCAAGAAGGTAGCTTTGTGCCAAGTGCCATGTGGATTATGTAATACGTGGAAGAGAGTCAGTCCATATGCAGAAATGTCCTACATATCCATCAGAGGAAAAAAAGGTTCAATCTGACTTCTGGCCAAGATGGAGGCATAGGTAGATATACTTTGTATCCTTGCACAACCAAAAGAATGACAAGAACTAATTTAAAAACAAAAAATAACCAGAGCTGCCAGAAAATCAAACTGCATGGAGGTCCAACAACCAAGGAGTTAAAGAAACATTCATCCAGACTGGTAGGAGGGGCAGAGACAGGAGGCCAGGGTAGAGAGGACACATGGCAAGGCGGCTGGAGAACCTGGCAAGGCAGCTGGAGAACCAGGCAAGGCAGGTGGCTGGTGGAGCAGGCAGTCCCACATTTGCATGTGGATAATCTGGAAGGAACAACTTGGGAGTGAGACAGACCCACAACCAGGGTTCCAGTGCAGGGAAATAAAGCCTCGAAACCTCTGACTATAAAAACCTGTGGGGGTTGTAGCAGTGGCAGAAGAAACTCCCAGCCTCACAGGAGAGTTCGTTGGAGCGGCCCACAAGATCCTAGAATGTACACAAACCCACCTACCTGGGAATCAGCGCCAGAAGGGCACAATTTGCTTGTGGTTAGTGGAGGAAGTGACTAAAAGCCAGCCAAGAGCTGAGCAAGCAGCACTGTCCCCTCTCAGACTCCTCCCCCACATACAGCACCACAACACAGCAATGTGGGATGCCCCACCCTTGTGAACACCTAAGGACTCAAATCAACCATTTGAACCAGAAGGAAGAAACAAGAATTCAAAAAAAATGAGGAGAGATTTAGGGACCTCTGGGACAACTTTAAACATTCCAACATCGAAATCATAGGGGTGCCAGAAGGAGAAGAGGCAGAGCAAGAAACTGAAAACTTGTTTGAAAACATAATGAAGGAAAAATTCCCCAATCTGGCAAAGGAAATAGACTTCCAGGAAGTCCAGGAATCTCAGAGTCCCAAAGAAACTGGACCCAAGGAAGCACACAACAAGGCACATCATAATTACATTACCCAAGAATAAAGATAAGGAGAGAATCTTAAAAGCAGCAAGAGAAAAGGAGACAGTTATCTACAAAGGAGTTCCCATAAGACTGTCAGCTGATTTCTCAAAGGAAACCTTGCAGGCAAGAAGGGGCTGGAAAGAAGTATTTAAAGTCATGAAAGGCAAGGACCTACATCCAAGATTACTCTATCCAGCAAACCTATCATTTAGAATGGAAGGGCAGATAAAGTGCTTCTCAGATAAGGTCAAGCTAAAGGAGTTCATCATCACCAAGCCCTTATTATATGAAATGTGAAAGGGATTTATCTAAGAAAAAGATGATCAAAAATATGAACAGTAAAATGACAACAAACTCAGAACTATCAACAACTGAACCTAAAAACCAAAACCAAAAAAAAACAAGCTAGGCAAACAATAGAACAGGAACAGAATCACAAAAATGGAGATCACTTGGAGGGTTATCAGTGGGGGTGGGGGGAGAGAAAGGTACAGGGAATAAGAAACATAACTGGTAGGTACAAAATAGACAGGGGGAGGTTAAGAATAGTATAGGAAAGTTGGAAGCCAAAGAACTTGTATGTACAACCCATGGACATGAACTAACATGAGGGAATGCTGATGGGAGGGGTTGCAGGGCAGAGGGGGATAAAGGGGAGAAAAAAATGGGACAACTGTGATAGCATAATCAATAAAATATAATTTCAAAAAGGTTCAACTTATTAAGTAGAATAATTTCTTTGATGTTTCTGAGGGTTGATGACAACACTACCATTACTACAAATGAGCTGAGGCCCTCCCTGCTAGATATGACAATAGTTCCACGTCTCGTCCGTACCAGCTCTCATACACTCAAAGGAACAGAACTTCTGATATCATTCCAGGTCTTAAAAGTCTTTCATAAGCAAAACGTCCTCTCCAATCTTCATGTTTCTTCCAACTGAACCAACCACTCCTGGCTGAACTTTCTCATGTGGTAAGGGCATCAAGTGCTAGCTGATAAAACAGGACCTCTCAACCCATATTTCCAGACATGAAGTGCTGTGACCAGAATCAGTCCCACCGCCACAAATTCAGAGAATTTGAGTTGCAACTCTGTCAGTGTCCTGAGATTCAGCCAAGTCTAATGACCTAATAATTTGAGGACTACAAAAGCTGCCTGTTATTTTTCACACAAGTCGGTCTGAAAAAATGTACACGAGATCTAGTTGAAAGGTAACCTTCTGCAGCATGGGCCAAGGGGCAGCTATTTCTCCCTTTTCCAAATACCCTATTATCAGTGGATGAGCGTAACTGTGGCAAGAAGAAGAGAAGGTTCTAGGGATTCCCAAAGAAAAAACTCATTCCTATTCTTACAAAGAATACAGAATCCTAAAGTGGCAAACATTTTATTTCAGCACACTGAATATATTTTTTCCCACCGTCCTTTACACCTCCCCTCGTCACTGCGGAACTCAGTGTCAGTGTCAAGGTCTGTCACTCCTCGGAAATCAATTCGCCTTTTCTTCTCAAAGCATTCAACATTTCCCCTCTGATTCTGAGGTTCTGCAGTCTCACTGGGATGTGTCTAGGCACTTCTTTGTGTTGTCTGGCTTGATATTCTCAGCCATTATCTTTTCAAGTATCACCTCTGTCCTAATCTTCCTCTTACATATCAACAAATCCAGTAAGAAGGTACATGAGGCCTTTCCGTCCCCTCTTCCATGTGTCTTATTCCTCCCTTCCATATTTGCACCTTCGTCTTTCTGCACTGCATTCTGGGTAACTTCTTCAGGTCTATTTTCCACTCCACTAATGCTCTTTTCGGCTGTGTTCAATCCACTGTTTTCACCCATCATTGAATTTTACAGCTACCATTACTGTAATTTTCAGTACCAGAAGTTTCAGTTCATACTTCTTCAAATCTTTATTTTTATTACCTCTTCTTTTGTACTTATTTATTGAATCCATTCTTTCATTTTTTTAATCATTAAAACACTACTTTTAGATTCTGTATCTGATACTCCCCTGGCTATTATTGTTTTTACTGGTTTTAAGTCTGCATTGTTTGTCTCTTCATGTATTTTCAAGGTGTTCTTTTGTGGTCTGATGTTACTTGGTACTTTATCTGTGGGAATTCTTTAAGGGCTAGGTTGAAGATGTGTTCCTAACAGAAGAGAGTACCCAGTCCCGGACTAGTTTTAAGTCAATCCCTAGCCTGAGGCTTTTCAAGACACAGATGACATTATTTCAGGCACAGACTGACATGAAAATCAACTTGTAATTACAAATTTTCTCCTATTCACCCAATGCCTGTGTTCAAACAGATACGTTTCCTTGTTGTGCCCTTCTACGATGCCCTCCTTCCTAAGGGTGTAGGCATCCAAACTTTGTATGTATTGACCTTCTGTTAGGTTCCTCCACCTTGGGCACCCCTCTAGGCTTTGTCTCTTGTCCCCTTCACAGAGAAGCCCCAGATCAAGTACTTTGTCAGGCTTGTTGGAACTTCTGTACTAATTCTTACCTTTTTTTAAATGTGGTAAAAAAAAAAAAAAGTGAAAAACACATAACATTTACCATCTTGACCATTTTTTAAAGCACGGTTTATTAATGTTAAGTAAATTCACATTGTTGCATAACAGGTCACTAGAACTTTATCATCTTACAAAATGGAAACGCTATACCCATTGGACGACAGCTCCCCATTCCCCCACCTCCTGGTGCACTAATTCCTCCGCCTCAGTTACGGCCACAGTGGATTCAGTCATGTCAGCGTCAATACCAAAATTTGCTATTTCAGGACCAAATTTATACAATTCCTGAGAAAACGAGGCTAGACAATCTAAGGCTTATTCATTTAGTTTCTTTTACTAAAACAGTATTTCCTAAATTACACACTAGAATGAAAAAACTTTACAGACAAAACAGAACTGAAGTTCATACTTTTAACACTCCCATTTTGCAGATAAAGCAAATGAGCCCCATGCTTATGCTAAAGCCATGAAATCAAAGCTCATTCAAAGATGTTTTTAAAAATATTTAACTTCTAGCTACCAAAATATAATCACCTTTCATTGACAGACACTTAAATTATATAAAAATGAACAAATTTTAAATTTGACATCTTAATGTTTTTTACTGCAAAATTAAAATTACTTCCAAATCTGACATACATTGCATAAAACATGTTAATCTGATTTTAATTTGCTGTTTCCATTTTTTAACATGGTATTACTTCTATTATTCTGAAAAATATCCTACATAGGTGTTAGAATTTTTCTAAACAGTTTAAGAGATGAAATGCCTTTGACTCTGCAACGCGGCACTGCCGTGCCCACAGCATGCTGGGCAGTTTTGGACAGACCCCCGCTGTTGGCGCAAACCCGGGTCCACCGCAGGGGAGGCACGGCTGTCAGAGCGCCAAGGTGTCACTCCTGGGGCAACTCAACCTTTTGGAGTTTTTCTTCAGCTGTCTTTGGTGACGTGTGGAGAGTCGTCTTGGATTCCTCCCTATGACAGAGAGATCTGATCTTGAGGAAGATCGGAAGCCCACATCCTCTGCTTTTATAGGCTTAATGACATGGCCTGGCTTGGTGACGACCTTGGGCGCAGTCAGCTTTCGGAAGGCCCTCTGGGTGTTCCACATAGACCCAACAGGGGTCTGGATGGTCCTTTCGAATTGCTGATGGTGGGTAAATGGATAAGGAAGCCCATGTACCTGGTGAGCTGCTGCATGGATGTTTCGCTTCTCACTGATAATCACATTTGGCAAGTTCTTATCTTTTCTTGGAGGACCTTCGGGGGCTTTAATGAGAAAACGGTGTCTCCTCCTGGCACTGGGCTTCAGGCCCACACCAGCCCACTCACCCCAACCAGGCAGAGTCAAGTCCACGTCCACTGGCTTACTTGCCTCCACAGCTTCCCTCTTCTCATTAAGGAAGTCTCTGACAACATCATCTCCAGCAAAAGCTTCCTTTATCATTTGCTGGTGATCTCTGTCCCATTCACCTTCCAGCTCCTCTATGGTCGTGGGGACAGCCAAGGACTCTGCAGAAGGGGATTTGGTGGTGAGGATACTCCGGAGGTCAATCGTGCACCTCCTTTCCTTCTCCTTGGGAGCACCAGGCTGCCCACGCGGCTTCCTCTCCAGCTGCTGCCTTTCTAGCACAGGCCCAGGAAGCTCCTTATCATGAAAGCACCCTTCTTTGTCCTGCTCCCCTGGCTCTTCCAGAGCCTCTGCTCTCTCCGGCCTTGGCAGCAACAGGGGCTTCTCTCTTTCCCCAGCAGGTCCCCCTCTCCGGACCGGCAAAACTGTCCTCGTCAAGCTCACTTTTTGCTTGCTGGACAGATGCTTGTCCTTGTTGAATTTTGGAGACAGTGCCCTCCATTCAGACGACGCCTCTTGGCTGCTGGAATCTTTTGTTGGTTGTCTGCCCACTGGCCTGGCATTCCGGCTGAGCCCAGACTTTTTCCTGAGCAATCGCCTTTCCTCAAATTCTTTCAACAAAACTTCTTCCTCTGCCACTGGTCTTCCTTCTCCTTCACTTTCAGGAGCCTCGCTGGCCGTGGGCTCTGGATGCTGTTCAGGCTCCTCCTGGCTTTTGGCCTCTTTCATGGCCCTGAAGTGATAGCTGACCATCCAGGGGTTTGATCCATCTGCTGTCACCTGTGCCTCACCTACGACATCTGGGACGAGGAGGTCACCCTCTTCTTCTATACCTCCCTCCTCTCCCTCACTTCCGGAGGCCTCCTGGAGTTTCTGTGTCAGTTCTTTGTTCCTGGCCAACTGTTCCTGTATAGCCTGGCGAGCCCCCATGTCGTATTTGGCCATAATTGCCTTTGACTTTGCCCACTGTCCACTGTTCTGGTGCTTAAGGCTCATTCGCTCCATCATTCTGGCCTTGCCCAGTTTTTCCAGGTCTCTCAGTGCAGCAGGAGGACTGACCTTCTGCAGCTTCTCAAACTCTTTGAGAACTTTCTTGGCCTTTCCTTTCTTCAGAACTCTGTGATGCTTTTTGCTTTTGATTTTCTTCTCTCTTCGAGCCCTGGCCTCATAGTAGGAGTGTAGGGCCCGGGCCCTTTGAAGCTCTGCTCGGCGCATCTTTGCCTCTTCCAGGCTCATGGCTTTGAGAGAGGCCTTCTCCATGGGAGTCAGCAAAGGGTCTCTCACTGGCTGCTTGTTCTTACAGAGAAGGTTGAAAATTTCCTGCTCCAGGGGAGTCCCTGCCTCCCAGCCGCTGAGCATGTGTTCAGTGGGAGCGAAGGCTGACTGCTCCTTCTTCATGGGGAAAACCAGCTGCTCTGCCCGGCGGTTTTTCAGCACGATGGGGTCCCACCTGGAGAGGGCCTGGGAGGTTTTGTGGAATGCCACTTCCCTGTGGGTTTGCTCAACCTCTTCTCGGGTGAAAGGTAACTCCACGGTCTTGTTTGATTTCACTCTGTTCAGTTGCTTTTTCACAGTGGCCAATGAGGGTAAAGTTTTAAAGGGCTCAAGCAGATCAGAAAGGACCAGCCTTTCTCCCAACCCTTCAGCACTGACAGTGAACTCGGACACCTTCAGACTAGCCTCAGATCTCTCGGCAAATTTCCACCTCTTCTTTCCATCAAGGGAAGTGACGGCTTCCAGAAGCTGTAGATGCTTTCGCTCTCCATCACTGTCCCCCTCATCTTCACTGGGGCCCAACGGGGAGTCATTTGGCAAATCCTTTAGTTCATCCTGTGCACTTATGGCCAGAAGGCTCTCCGCAGCCCACACTGTGCTCATTTCAGCAGCCCGTCTCTCCCATGGGCCAGGAGCGGAAGCTGAAATAAATGTTTGACTGAGGATTAACTCCATTATATTCTACAGGGACAAGCTACCAACATGTCTTCCATATACACCTGTCAATATGAGTAGCTCTAATGACCTTACGTCTGTCTATCTCTTATCATTTCAAAGTTCACATTTTCATAGGAATAACAATAAAAACCCCACTTACCTCTTTATAACATTTATATTTGGGTCAATTCCACCGAACCTGGACAGGAATTCAAAGTAGGGAACGGCACCAGAGCTGGTGAGCGGGATCTGTGTTCAGACAGGAAGAAGAGTCAGTTAGAGAATTCAGAGGCCAGCAGGGGATGGCGCAGCAGGTTTTGTGCTGGAGGTGGGAGACCATCAGTGGGACAGGTGTTCTAGTAAACATACTGCGCAGCCCAGCGGTCGGAGCTGGCACGTGTGCTCAGCAAACTAAATGCAAACAGTGCGAATGCCAGTCTGCGCTCGATTAAATGTCAACAAGGCAGCTACAGAATTATCTCCAATCTAGCTCCATCTAAAAATAAAGTAAAAATACATTCTAATATGTATTTTACATACACATGCTAATATTACATATGTGTAAATATAATATATACATATTTCCCAAGAAGCTGAGGCCTAGAACAGTTTTACTTTCTGAGTGTCATGTAAGCTCTCTGTACATTTATATATTTTTAAGGTATAGAAACGTCACTTTTAAATTCAAAATCCTATCGAGAACAGTACCAAGAATGTCAAGACTATAAATTAAACAAAGTTACTTCCTCAGCCTGCAATTTACTCAAGTTGATAACTGTGCTGTGATATGTAGGATGATAGTTCTTACTCTCAGAAAAGGCACTCTGAGGTATTTAGAAGTAAAGAACCGTAACACAAGCAGCTTCCTCTCAGATGGTTCAGAAACGCAATACTCTGCCCACCTTCTTTTGTGGGTATCGTGGACACTCACATGTGCACATGCCCTCCCCCCCCCGACGCTCACAGGAGAGGCAGGTGAGTTACGTGTTCACAGCAGACATGCCGGCATACAGGTCTGTGCCATAGGGTTCTATCTGCACTGTTCTCAGTCTTACAAACTTTCTGGAGGTGTGAAATTACTTCCAAATTTAAAAAAATTAAGTGAAAAATAATTTTTCCCTCCAAAAAGAATTATAAAGCTAAAATTAAGATAAATATATACAATAAATATAAATATATTTTATTAAGGTTCGTGTCAATCCACAAAGTCCAACTTCCCACGTTGCTGAGCGGCTCCCAAGTCCACCCACTCAAGTCTCATACTGGCTTAGCCCTTCGAGTCCCCGCTGCGCAGCCCAGCGTGGTCACCTCAGTCCTCCACGAGGGACGTGCCTCTCCTCACTACTTACAATGTGTGCAACTAGAAGATGAAGTAGAGGAAGAGGGGTCCTCTGTGACACTTTTTTCCTGGACAGGACACCCATGACTTCTATTTCTGATAGGGCATTTCTAACGGCTACAATTTTGGGTAGACTTCAAAGTCTCCCTTATCTTACAGAAGAAGGGTAGAGCCAGATGAACTACACAGCTCCAAGAGTGGGCGCCTTCCTGGGTTCGGGAGAGACAGGAGTAAATGAAGCAGGGGAGAAACATTTGCAGAGCTCATGCTCCACCCACGGGCACGGGCACCACGCCGGGCGTTTTACGTGAGTCAGTCATGGCGCCTAAACACCCCCCTTAACAGGGTTTGGAAACGGAAACAGTCAGAGTTCCACAGAGCGGAGGCACGACCTCCCGACTGAGCACCGCCAGCAAGTGCCAGACACCTCTGCGCCTGCAGAGCCAGAGTCCGCCTTGCCACGCAAACTGCCCTGCCTGCAAGAAAAGAACGCCCATCAACCTACGGATGCTTCCATCGCATTTCGTGCTGGTGCTTATGGCCTGGCATGAATTCCAACGCGGCAGATACAGTTCTGTGATGCCCCGGATCCAAAGCTAAGCAGAGAAACTGGTCCGTTTCAGTATTTGTGATTCCAGCAAAAACGTTTAAGAATCAACACCATCCACAAGTGATTTGCTGAAAGCAAACTCTTAGGCTGGGGCTGGAGTCAATGTTCACTCTGGTGTCTTCAAAGACTTCTCTTTCCCCACCTCGCATGACCTCTGGGCCCAGGAGGAACTTTGTTTCCTTCCCCTGTGATCTGTTTACCAATTCGACTTCTCTTAAAGTTTCTGTATTAATATTCAGAGGCTGAGGCCTCATTACTATTAACAGAACCCAAGGGACAGGCGTTGATGGGTCACCGGACACCCGACAGTCGGACATGCTTGACACGGGTCTTGCGATAAAATTGAAGTAAATTCACTCTACCTGGAAAATTCTTTTCTAATTTTAAGGGGGAATCCCCATGAAATACTTTACCAGTTTAATATATTACCCATTAGTCTTACATTAACTGTTGAAAAAGAAATTTGTATCACCACATGAATTCATCATTAAAAGACCTAAGAAAGTCACACACTCTCTGGACTCCAGGGATTGGGAAGAGAAGCCCTGCCCTCCACTGCCCAGTGAGCTTGGCCTCCTGTTCGCTGCACCAGACTCCAGCCTCCCTGATGTACACACAGCTCTTAGGAGCTCAAGGTTCTAGAAAAACATGTACATCACTTAGCGTAGATGACTGGGCCCTGCCTTATTCTTTTTTTTTTAATCTTTGAAGTTCAACAGCTCCCAATGACTTCTTTTAGAAACAGATGTAGCTTTTAAAAACAGATACACATCTCACATTTTCTGTACTTTTCCTCTTCCTGCATAGCTGATTAGCTTGGGAAGACTGTCAAATTTTTAAATTAACATTAGATCATGAATATAGGAGACATTTAGGAGGAAATAATATTTTTATTTCCCATGTGGTATAAAGTATCAGTTAAAATAAAGCTCATGAGAAAACGGACGTGCTGTTTGCAGGGACACGTACTCTAAAAGCAAGAGAACACTGCCACGCGATCACAGGGTAAACGACAGACCCTTGGCTGTGTCAAGAGGACTCCACCCAGCCAGTGGCTGACACGAGCATCTGGAGTGCGGTACAGCGGGCTGGGCTGAGCCGGGTGTTGGGCAGGCTGGGGTATTCAGTGCATTTTCAACATGGGATGTGCTCAATTCATGATGGGTTTATCAGGACAAAACCCAAACTACGAAAAGAACCAAAACTACGAAAAGAACTGACTGTAACAGTGCTGCATGCAAAATACGACCGAAGTCCACATCGATCACCCCCTACCTGCCAGAGCTTAAGTAATGAACTGCAAACAATACAGCAAATTGCTCCGGGGGACGCGCCCCTAGCCCCCACATCCTCTCTCCAGTAGCCAGGCTGCTCTAGGTCACCACACGGACTGTACCTTGGCCAGCACCTCGTGAAACTGTTCTCTCGTGAGAGGCAGCAGAAAGATGGTGACAATTCTTCTCAGTTCACTCTTGGACACTGTCATGGTGTGACTGGTATCAAGCAGGTGAAAGGCTTTTACCACCTCATCTCTTTTAGCAGTAATTTTTTGAAATAAAATCCGTTTAACATCTAAGAAGGACAGTATTGGATTTGCAATAGCTGTGGCTGTGAAAGAGAAATAACTATTTATTAAGCACGCTTAAAGCTAGGCCACTAAAACCACTGCACTGAGTACTAGGGTCAACGGGCCTCCAAAACTGCTTGTCTGCTGTATCCGGGTTTCCACATCTGGTTGTCAGAGGCCGTGCCACGGCAAATCTGCCATCACCTCATCACCTCTGACATTCAATCAACGTAAGATGAGTGTGACAATACTAGAGAGAAAAATCAAGGCAAAGACGACCTTCCCTAAAAAGGGCATACATCATTACAAGTGAAAAACAGGGATATTGGAATAAAACTTGGTTAAGAATCAATACCATTTCAAATCAACCTTTAAAATACCTTGTTGAGTTTTCATCCTTTCATTAATTTTGAGGGGAAAAAAACACATAATCCTTACACCTTGCTCACTGCCCTGTCAAAGACATGGTGGAAACGGGAGCAGCTAGACATGGCAGGCAGCGGAAGGGTGCCCCACCTGGGGCGGAGGCGTGGGGCCCCGGCTGCAGGGCGTTAGGTCCCAGGGTCCCACATCACTGAAGGAAAGGTGACAATACAGGCCGGCCTTCCCTCTGCCCACAAGGAAACCTGCTGCAGAAGCAAGTAGACGTAACATCGTAAACACAGCAGCGACACAGCCACGCACACTGCCAATCGGCACCAGAGGCGTGAAGCCCTGACTACCGTGTTTTTGTTTCACGACCTACCAGGGAAGGGGGGCCAAGAAGAACGTGGTTTGCTGAATCTCTTCTGTTTATTTACTAGTCTGCCAAGGCTGGGTGACCAGGGTCTACTAGTAGCTCTGTCTTACATAGTAAGTTCTGGGTGTGAGTGAAATGTCTTCAACATCGCCTCATTTTTTGTACACTTATTCACAAGCAGGAGAGTGGGAAGGGTGACTGTAATTCCCTTAGAGGACACTTTCCCATCAAGCTGTTGGACCCTCCCAGCACGGGGCAGTGATAGCTTTAGCCTTGGGGTGATAGACACAAAGGACAGGTTCTCAAAGTGCCAACCCAAACCCCCCGGAGGACCCCAAGGGACTCCCTCACAGCTGGAAGATACCCCCAGATGCCTTCTGCTGGAGGTGGAGAAACAGACCACATAGGTGGCCTGCTGTCACTCTGGGTGGAGACCTGCCTTGTGCCCTAACCTCGTGAGCCACAGCATGGAGGTCCTGGGGACCCTGTCCATCCTGCCCAAGGGCTGCGCTGGCCATCAGCGATGCTCAGCTTCCCTGCTCACTCCCAGGGCTGAGTGCACACAAGGCTGATGGCAGGGGTGAGGGATGCCTCCCACTCACGAGGCCCATGGAGGGGGAGAGTATAGAATGGGTACACGGTGACCCAGAGCTGAGAGGGGTCAGTGTGGGGTGACAGGATGGAAGCTCTCAGGAGAAGTTTCTTAGAGGAAAGAGATGACATGTCCACTGCAACCTGGAGGACAGCTGGCCTAGGCAAAGGGAGGAGGAGGGGACAAGCAGGGCAGCATCCCTGGGAGGTGAGCCTATAAATGTCAACAGGAGCTAGCTGGGAGCAGCCCTGTTACTTGCTCCATGTTCTGGTCACGGGACACCTCCCAAACTGGCAGGTAGGCTGGCACGCACAGACCCCGCAAGAGGCCAAGCTCGCCAAAGGGCTGTGGGACAGAGATCTCCAAAGTCTCACCAGGCGCAGACGTCAGAGCCGTTGGAGGCAGGCATCAGCACCCCACGGTCCCCTAAATCTAACGGAGACTATGTAAGGCCAGACACAGCCCACCTCACTAGAAGCCTGCAAGGGGGACATTCCTTTCACTGGTGCTGAATATTAGTTGCCTCTGTCTCCACAGTTTTTCACACAAATGACTGCTCTTAAATTTTTTTTTCAAATTGCAAGACAATGACATAAGAAAGGTGAGCTTTCTGATTTATCCTAGTGAAGAGCAAAAACAGGCATCAGAAGACCCACAGAGAGAACAGATGCAGAAATGATCAGGTATTTAAACTGAGAATGATAAATTTGTTAGAGATTAAAAGAAAAATTGGCAACATGATGAACATATGGGGGATTTCAGCAGAAAAATGGAAACTTTAAAAAGTACATGAAAAAACTAAACAATAAAAATACAGTATCAGAAGCAAAAAAAACCTCATTTGATTTGCTTAATAGCACACATGGTAGAAGAAAGGACTAGTGAATACAATGTCAGGTCAGGAGAAAGTACTCAAATTGAAACAAACAAAAAGCAAAAAAAAACACTTAAAAAGGAAACAGACATCTAATGCCTGGCCAAGAGGTTCAGCTCGTGCCCCAGCCCTGCTTCTGTGATAGGAGGGTTCAGACAAGCACAGCGCCTGCGCACGCGTGAGGGCGGGGCCAGCCTAGGGGGAGGTGGCCCCCTCTGTAGAGGAAAATGCTGCTAGGGGACACTATCTGTAATTTTCTAATTTTAGAAAAACAATAACTCAGCACATTAAAAAATACCACCAATAAAAATAAAAGGCAAATGACAAATGGAAAAGACACTGAATGGCACCTTCGGCAGATAAAGGATTAATATCTTCAATACAAAGACAGCTCACACAAATCGCTAAAAAGACCAACCCATAGTAGGTGGGCAAAGGAAGGGGAAGGCAGATTACAAAAGAAAAAGACCAGATAAACCTGAGAATCAAAGTTAACCTTTAGTATTAAAGAAATGCAAATTAAAATCACAACAGAATGTTGCTTTTGGGTTGTAAGGGACAAGCAGCAAAGGACCACACTCTGAGCATGCTCAGGAAGAAGCCTCGTTTGCCGGGGCGCACCAGCTTCCTGACAGGGGATCCCAGCAGCCTGCAGAGCATGAGTGGCCTTTCACCCAGTGACCCCACTCACTCCAGCCTTTTGTACCATCAGAACACAAGCTACACTGAGACACATGCAACGGACAGCACAGACATGGAGCTCCTGTACTGGAACCGACTCTTTACTGACAATAAATCTTCGTGTTGGAAGGTGCTATCTACTCTCCCCTTCTTCATTAGACACAGACCCCTGAGACTGGAGCAGACACAGGGCCGTCTGGAATAAAGCCTGTATTTCCCAGGCTCCCGAGTGGATGCACGCGCCTCACCCACTGCAGGTGCTCACAGGGGCCGAGGGTGACATCTGACTGCCTTTTCCCACTCACCCTCCCCCCGTATCCTGGTCCCCTGCTGGCTGGGTGGTGCACCCGACGTGCTCCGTCCATGCTTCTGTTGGGGCATCTGTCTCACTCCACTGGATGCTTTACCTCCCTCTCTAGACGGTGGGCTCCTCCAGGGCAGGTCCTCTACCAGACCCACCGCCTCAGGACCTTGGCAGTTCTTGTCACACACTGGGGCTCATAAAATGTTTGGGGAGGGAGGGAGGAAAGGAGGAAGAGAGGAAAGGCTCAAATCATGATCCTGCCACTTAAAAACTATGGAACTTTTGGGCAGGTGGCTTAAACAACCTGTATCTCAGCTTCCCCATAAAGAAAATAGGGACAATGACAGAATCCACTTCCTAGAGCTACCGTGAGGACTAAAAGACGTGACGCCTCCATACAGAGCCTGGCACACACTAAACATAAAGAAGTGGTATCTACTGTTAGTTTTATTTGCTCGTGAATACTCACTTGAAGAAGGTCTGAGCATATTTGGGAAACCATTTCTTGAACAGAGTCTACATGGTGAAGAATGGGGCCTTAAATCTGTGAATTTTTGCATGTGAGGACACGAAGTATGCCAATCTGGCATAATAGCCATTTTGAACATTAAATCCCTGTGACATAAAAGAAAATAGATTACATTACCTTCACGCACACAATACACATGTGGCCAACCTCCTATCTCTCTCTCTCTCTCCTGAAAGGACAGTAGGACAGGGTAAAAATGCTGCTAGCTGTGACCTTCCTGCCAATGTCTCAGAGACCATTCTTAGAGTGAACACAAAATCCAAAATCGTGATTTTAGACTGCCTGCTTTTAGCAGATCCAATCATCTTCAAAAGTGGGAAAATAAGGAAGCTTTTGGACAGGAAAACCCACCTGCATCTTGACTAGCAGGCACTTCTTTGGTAGGCATTAGGGCAGAAAGCTGGCCTCTCTGAGCTTTCCTCACTGTGCATCCCACACTCAATCAAATGCAGAGCTGACCTGTGCAAATCCCTTCTCCACACAAACAGTGAGAACACTGGCAAAAACCATCACAATGAACTGTCTCAAAACTCATGAAGTTGACAAAGGTTTGCAGCAATCTAGGAAGCACGTGTCCCAAAATATCACAGAATCTCCGTATGAACACCAAGTTCTGGGCCATTTTACCTTTCTCTACTCCCGCCCCCCACCCTCTCATCCACAGTAGCCTTGACATGGAGGCCTGCAATCACCATGGGGACCCGGCAGCCTGATAGCCACTGGAAGGAGCAGGAGAGGCCGGGCCACCTTCAGAGCCCCACTGCTGGAAAATGTCCACTCCCTGACCTGCCCAGTGGCTCCCTGAAAGACACCCCTCACAAGGCTGTCTTTATTTTAACAAATTCAGAGTTCACCCAGGGAGAACAGACTACATCAGAAGGTATCTGCTGAAAAGAATCAGAGACAACTGTTTAAAATCTGAGCTGCCTGAGGGAGCGTATGACAGATGGGGTAAACCTAAGTAACCAAAAAGCTTAAAAGGAAAAGCTGGGGAAGGAGATGTCCGCAGGGGCTTTGAGAAGCTCCCCACATACTCCTGGGAATCTGGGCATGGTGTGCCCACGCGCAGGGCTGTGAGCATGTCCAGGGCACTGTGCTTTCTTGGGAAAGACCTGAGAGGGCCCTGAGCTCTCACCTCTGGGTCACCTTGAGGTTCTGGTCAGGGTCATGAGCAGGAAGTGAAGGCTGTAGTAGAATTGTAAACTGCATGGCTGATAGTTGAAGGGATGCTCCAACATACACAAAGCCCCTCAGTAAAGATCAGAAGACTATTATTTCCAGGCATTTAAAGAAAGAAAGACTTTATCAGATGAGCAAAAATTGAGGGAATTTGTCACCAGCAGACCTCCTTGCAAGAAATCTTGTTAAAATAAAGTCTTCAGCCCCGGCTGGTGTTCAGTGGATTGAGCACCAGCCTGTGAACCAAAGGGTCACTGGTTCAATTCCTAGTCAGGGCACATGCCTGGGCTGTTGGCCAGGTCCCCGGTGGGGGGGTGTGTAAGAGGCAACCACACATTGATGTTTCTCTCCCTCTCTTTCTCCCTCCCTTCTCCTCTGTCTAAAAATAAATAAATAAATAATCTTAAAGAAATAAAAAGTAAAACAATACCCAGGATGAATCTCACCACAGTGCAGTGCACTGGTCCTCTCCCTCCCTCTCTCTCCCTGCAGTGGCTCTTGTCCATGACAGGGATCTGCCCCTGTCTCAGTGGCCAGAGCATTGGTGTCTGTGCCAGGCAATGTCTGTGTGTCTCCCTTCCCCACTGCCTAAAAATAAAAATAAAATAAAATCTTTAAAAAAATAAAATAAAGTCTTCAAAAAGAAGAAAAAGTCATATGGGTCAGAAACTCAGACCTATCTAAAGAAAGGAAGAACATTCGAGAAAGGATAAATGAAGGTAAAAGAAACATGTGTGGCCCAATAACAGTGCCCCAACATACCTGAAGTAAAAATGGATGGCCTCAATGGAAAAATACACACTTTAACACTAACAGATGGAGACCCTCTTTTATTAATGGACAGCCCAACTAGACAGTCGAGCAACAGGAAACAGGAGGCTTGAACAACACTGTAAACAAGTTAGACCTACTGGACATCTAAAGAACACTCTACTCCACTGCAGCAGGATACACACTCTTCTCAAGTAAACATGAGCATCCTCAGGGCCTGACCTTATGTTAAGACATAAAACAAGGCTCAATCAATTCAGGAGGATTGAAATCATCATTATATGTTCTCCAACCACACTGGACTAAAATTAGAAATCAGTACCAGAAAGAAGTTGGGTAATTCATAAATACGTGCAAATTAAACAATACACGCCCACAAAGGAGGACATCACAAGATAAATTGGCAACCACTTTCAGATAAATGACAAATGAAGGCACAACACACCAGCACTTACAGATGCAGGGAGAGCAGTGCTCAGAGGAAAATTTATAGCCATTAATGTTTATATAAAAAATCTCAATAAATAACCTAACCATCTTCCTTAAAAAGCTAGAAAAATAAGAGCAAATTAAACCCAAGTAGAATAAATGAACTAATAAAGATTAGAGCAGAAATAAATAAAACTGATAATAGAAAATACAGAAAACCAACAAAATAAAAAGGTGATTCTTTGAGAAGATCGGCAAAACTAACAATTTTTTAGCTAAACTGACCAAGAAAAAATGAGGGATACTCAAACTATTAAGATCATTAATAAAAGAGAAGACATTACTACTGACCTTTCAAAACCAAAAAAGGATTATAAGGGAACACTAACTGTATGCCAACAAATTAGATAACTTATATGAAGTGAAAAAATTCTTAGAAAAACACAAACTACTGAAACTGGCTAAGAAAATAAAAAATCTAAGTAGACCTGTTACACAGAGATTAAATGGGTAATTAAAAACCTCACTGCAAAAGTCCAAGGACTGGATGGGTTCACTGGTGAATTCTACCAAACATTTAAAGAAGAATAATTAAAACCAATCCTCCACAAACTCTCCCAAAAAACAAAAGAGGGACACTTCCCCACATGTTGTACAAGGTTAGTATCACCCTGACACCAAACCAGACAAAGACATCAAAAGAGAAGAAGGCAAAAGACCTATATTCCTTAGCAATCTAAATAAACTCCTCAAAATACTAAAATACATAAAAGTATATTTTTAAAATTTTTATTTATTTTTAAAGAGGGGAAGGGTGGGAAAAAGAGAGGGAGAGAAATGTCAGTGTGTGGTTGCCTCTCACATGCCCCCTACCAGGGACCTGGCCTGCAACCCAGGCATGTGCCCTGACTGGGAATTGAACCGGCAACATCCCTCTGGTTCACAGGCTGGCACTCAATCCAGGGCTAAAAGTATATATTCCTCCCTAAGATCCGAAACAAGATGAGGGTGTCTGCTGTCACCATTTTTATCCAATATCGTGCTAAAGGTTTTAGCCAGAGCAGTCAGGCAAGGAAAATAAATATTTATCGAGGCACCAGACTGGAGACTAATAAAAACTATCTCTATTTGCCAATGGCACAATTTTGTATGAAGAAAACCCAAAATAGACGCACACCAAAAAAACACCATTAGAATAAACAGCCTTAGCAAGGTTACAGGTTACAAAATCAATATACAAATATCAATTGTTTTTCTATATACTTGCAATGAACAGTCTGAAAATAAAGCTAAGAAAACAATTCCCTCTGAATTAAGAAACTAGGCCACCAGCAGCAAGGACAGGAGAGGTGGCTCAGGGACGAGGGAAGAGGATGAAGAATGCTGTGGCTGTTGCAGAGGTGGCGAGCAGGAGTGGGAAGAGGAAAAGGGTCACTAGGGACTCTCAGGAGCCCGTCTGCTGTCCACAGCCATGAACTTCAAAGGCAGGCCCCATGGGGCTGTGTGTCTTCTCCAGCCACGCTCAGCTGCCCAGGGAGTAGAGTTGCATTTATTTTGGAACAGGGTTTGACAGGCCAGTGTGACACAGCAAGGTGAGGGCGTGTGCAAGGGAAGTGACCACATGTGCACATACTGCTCAGAAAGGGACACCAAGAATGGTGGAAATTGTTGGTGGGACTGAGCTAACTGGACAAGATGGAAGAGGTTAAGGGACAAGACACTCAAGCTTATGAAGAATTTAAGAAGGGAAATAAGTTATTCTAACTCAATTAGCATCGACTGGGGCCTTACTCTGAGCCAGGAAAGGTGCTTAAGGTTTGTGGAAACCCGTCATTTACCCCTCCCCAAAGTTTTTACTCTTCCTATTTCACAGATGTGCAAACTGGTGCTCAGGGCAGGCAAGCCACCTGCCCAGGGTCACACAACTGCTAAACTAGAGCTGGGTCCAGGAAGGGCTCCTCCCAGGAGCCCAGGTGGCATGGCTGGCAATGGCCAAGGCTTTCCTGGTGCTTTTACAAAATTAATAAGCAGCTCCCAGAAGGAGGTGAGAAGCCCCTGGCTGCCCACTGCTGCATGTATGGTTAGGAACACTCCACTCCTGCCTCACCCAGCTCTCCAAGCAGGCGGGGAGGATCTGCTAGAACTACGCTTCTTATTGCAGTTATTGCTGATGCAAATAACCCCTTTATTTTATCCATAAATTCACTTCATAATAACAGTCAGGCATGCCAGGGCTTTGGCCTCATGCCTTATTACGCCACCTGAGGAGTGAGATAATCACCCAGAAACACACTGCCTGTTGTGCATTTTATTACTCGAATACGAAGTGATTCAATTCAAAAAACACTTAGTTGAAGGCAGCATGAAAAAAATAATAATCACATGAAAAGTAATTCCTCCCAGGGCTACCACATGCACTGTGGGGAATGATCCTCCTCCAGCGGGAGGGAGCTCTGGGTGACCTGTTGGGTCTTCTCCAGTTCTGATTCCTACTAGTTGTAGGATAGTAAGAGCTACTGTGACTTCAATTACAGCATGAATATTCCACAGAGCCAAATCTGGGCAATTCTGGAAATGGAGCCTGTTCGGGTGCTCAACCCGAACATCTTGGTGTAAGCATTTCCCAAGCGACTACACCCTGGACAGTTCATCCTCCAGCAAACTCCACAGGCCAGCCAGGGGAGAAGAATAGGAAGAGAAGTGTGCCCTGCCCGGCCCCCTGGTAGCTCACCATCTGACTTAGGGTTTAAAGGGTTTAAAGAAAACGTCCGTGGGTATTAATAATCTGACTCAGGGTTTAAAGAAAATGTCCGTGGGTATTAATAATCAGGGAGAAGGTATCCAGCTGCACAGCACCTCCCACTACACCAACAGAGAGCACGACAACTCAGGGACACCCGCCTCCCGAGTGCTGATGTGAGGGTCAACTGAACCGCCCTCTCTTGGGGCGGGTTCACCTCCAGCAGGCAGAGCTGCTCCATTTGTAGCATCCTCAGGCAGGAATAATGTGCATTTTTATGGCTATTAATACCATTATTTTTTAAATGTATTATTTTTCATTTTAAAAAATTAGCCTTTATTAAGTGGCTGTTGAGGCAGACAAGCGGCTTTAAAACAGTCATCCACAACATGTGGCCCCGAACCAGCAGCAGCAGTGTCACCTGGGGACTTTTCAGAATGCGAGTTCTCGGGCACCACGGGATGGACTGATCGGACTCAGGGCTGGCTGGGCCTCAGGGCTGTGATAGCTGAGGCCGCTGCCCTGGAAGCCCCAGAGGCTGACTGGTAAGTGTGAGTCCGCAGTGTTTTATGGAGGCTCATGTTTAGGTTCCCCTGCTTAACAGCAAATGACATTAAAACACCAGCAGATGTTACACTGACCTGATTCTACGAGAGTCACCTCGCAGTCACGAGCACCTGCTTTCACGGCCACTGGCTGACCGTCAACCTTGTCACCCCCTTATGAGCTACACACTGTTACTCATGCAGTTAGAGGCAGAGAGCTTAACCCCCAGAGTCAAGAGATAAACTTACTCATAAGGCCAAGACCCAAACTCTCTAAATTTAATCCTAGGTTTTTTGCCCAACCATGCCAAGAGTGTATGTGTGTGCGCTTACATGTATGTGCATCCACTGGCACAGGTGCACGTGATTCCTGTGCATTCCTACATAACAATGCTAACAATGAAGTTTGCATACATCAATAGAGTAATAAAATCCATCAATCCTCAAAATACCTTGCATTTGCAAAACAGTCTAACTCTGAACCTACTCAAAAGAACATGTGAAAAATTAAAAGGAAGTCATCTGCATAAATATCTAATCAAATCCTGGGATTCCAAGGTATGTCCATCCCACGCAGGCAGTCGCCTTCCTTCCAAACGTCACTGCGAGTCTATCCTCACACACTGCGGGATGCACACACACACACACTCAGAAGCCAAACACAGAGCATAATGCAAACCTCTCCAAGTTAGCAGGCTTTAATGGAACAGCACCTCGCTGTAGTTACAAATGGTAACTATCCTCTGTCCCATCCCTGTCCCACCCTCACCAGCTAACTCCTACCCTCTCTCCATTTCAGGGGCACCTCACCCCCTCAGAGAGGTCTGTCACAGTCTGTCCTCCCCCCGCACTGCACTCGTCACAACCGGTGAGGATACTTATTTGGGAAAGCGGGAACTCGACTGCAGGCTCCATGCGTGAACCAGTGTCTCTGCGCTGCTGCGCCCGGCCGACAGTGCCCAGCATGGCCCCTGCACCCAGCAGTGTCTACTGAGGGACGGCTGGAAGGTTTTCGCAGCTGTAGCTCAAACAGCACTGCCCTCTCCGCCACATCCCCGCCCCTCCTGGACCTCGCTCAGGATCATGGCGCTCTTTCCGGCCATCCAAGGCAAAGCTTCAGCATCAACCCTGCTTTTCCTCTAACACCTGACACTGACCACTAGTGACCAGCATCCAAAGGGCCCCCTTCATTAACGCCCATGGCCCTCAGGACCTGTTGGCGGCTGTCTCCCCATTAGACTACTGATGTCATGAGAGCAGGGGCCACATCTGATGATCCCAACAGTGAAGGGCGCTGAGTCCAACTGAACTGAGGACTGTGGTTTTGGGTTCACTTCACCAGCCCACATGCCCACTGCCCCAGAATAAGGGCCCTAAAGAAAAAGTGTACATGGATTTGTTTGTGGCACACTTTCTCTCCAGTCAGAAAGCACCTCAGAAACTCACTCTTCTCTAACAAACATTTCAGACTCACCACCACTCCCTAATGTGATGACAGACATGGCAACAAGCACAGGAAAGAGGAACGGACAGCACTTGGCGGCTGTCAAACACTTGCTCCGTCTCAAAAACACTTTGACTGGCAGCCTCTTGAAATGCAAGGGCTGGAGACCATCCCGTGCTGCCAGCTCGGGTGGGCACAGACAGGGAGCGGTTAACACTTCCTATTTATAGTGCGCCAAGCCCGCCAGTGCTCCAGGCAGGGGAAGGAAGGTGGCCAAGGCTTCCTGCTTCATCAGGAAGGGAAAGGTTTGCTGCTACTGCCCCCTAGAGCAGGAAATGTGAATCCAACCGAGGCAAGTGGCCCGGCCAGCTGAGTGGCTCTCTGCATCGGCCCTGGCTGTCTACCTGTCTACCGTTTTAGGCCCTGCTGGGCACCATATCGGGGGCGTTCAGCTTGAAAGCCTGTAAGCCAATGCTTCTTGATGGGGTGGATATGTAAGTTCCTAGACAATGCTGGCACAAAAACCAGCGTTTAGTATGTGCTGGCTGCGTGACCGACAGATACAAGCAGAGGGGACAGTGAGTGGTATCGTCATCAACCTGCAGAGCCCCCAGCCCCACGAGGCCTCGGGGCCCGAACCACACACACTCACGGCCTGAGCTAACCGCAGCCCTGCGACGCTGGCACCCCAGGTTTGGGAAGGAGGGGCATCTCACCTGGCCTTGGTGCTGCCTGACTTGGTGCTGTTGACATTCATTTTGCTGTGATTCATTTTCTTCAAGGCAAACGGTGCTGGATTTGTGTATTCTGGAAAACCAGAGAGCAGTGGGGTTAGCCCAGACTGGCTGACAGCTCTCCTTATTTAGCTCATGAAGCCACAAGGACAGAGCCTCTGGGTCTGCAGGATAATCAGGTGGCACTGCCAGCGACTGAGCTGGGCTGAAACCTCAGGCAGGCTCTCCGTGTGAGCCTCCCAACAAATGTTAACAAAAGGTCTCCCAGGTGGAGGGTTTGTGCCACGTCTTCCCATTAGCTCTACCTCTCTCACACACACACGTAAACACAACCACACACACCATGGATACAACATATCCCCACACCACACACATTATCATACACACACACTCCTATTGGGGTCTCCTGCTTTCCTCACATCAGCCAGAGTCATCATTTTAAAGTGCTGATCTCTGCTACCTCCCTGCTTCACAAATTCCCATTGCTTCCTACTGTCCTTGGAATAAAGACCAAAGCCCTTAATGGCTTCAGAAGGCCACATGGATGGATGGGTCTGCTGCTACTCCAGCTGCGTCCCACTCCTGGTCTCCATTTGTGGGCCATGCTGGCCCATGGCAGTCCCTCAGACGTAGCCCTTCCATGGGAAAGCCTTCTCCCATACACTGCAGCCCGCTGCCTAGGCCACTCATGCCCCTCCCCACGCAGCCTGTGGATTCCTCCTCGTCCGGAAGATCAGCGATTCTGACACCGCAGTGTCTGTCAGGATCACCTGCAAGGCTGGTCAGACCCCCAACCTCAGGGCCCCGTGCAAGACCCCAGTGGGGAGATGGGGTCAAGAATGCACTGGGCTGACCAGCTCCCAGGCGATACTGATGCTGAGACCCACCACCACGGGTCTCTGTGCACACGTCACTTCCTCGGGGGGCCTTCCCTGACCACCCCCCGCTGCACCAGGGGGACCCCCACAGGGACCTCTGTTGTCCCCGATCACACTTAGCCCAGGGTGCAAGGGCAGGTCTGTGTGTACGAGTACTCAACCGAGGCTTGTCTCCTGGTACCCCAAGCCCCAGGCCAGAGACCAGTGTTCAGAGGTGCTCAGACTCCCTGAGTGAATGAATCAGCTTCCAGTCTGGAACCCCCATAAGTCAGGGCAGAAATTCCTGCCTTCAGTCTAGGCCCTCTAAGCAATCAGCAAGTACTGTCGATTTTACTTGGAAAACCCCTCTTAAGCCTCCTCGCTGCCCCTCCATCCCCGATGTCACTGCCCTGCTCACCCTCACTCATCTGGAGGAAGAAACAGCCCCTTCCATTGCTTCCTGGTCTCCAACTTCTCCCTCTAATGCATCCTCCTCGGTTGCCAGGACGGCGGCATCCTGGTTTTGACTGTACTGTGGTTACTCTGTAAAATCTATCACCGAGGGGGCGTGAAGACATGCTGGACCTCTCTGTACTAATTCTGCAACATTTTTGTCAAGCTAATTTTTTTTAATTAAAAAAAAAAAAAAAAGCGCACAACACTTCTCCAGAGCATAAGATCATTTACACCATTAATAATCTGGCCTGAGGTGACCCCTCCCGACCCACAGTCCCATGCACGTTGCATGTTCACAGCATTCTGAGTATTCCACTCGGTTCCTCACCTCCACACTTTGGTTCCCTCCTGCTAGAGTTTCCTTCCTCCTCTTCCACCTGGCACACTTCAAGTCATCTTTCAAGATTGAGAATGAGGCCCCTCCTTCGTGAGGTCCTCCTAGCCTCCTTAAACAAAACCAACCACGCTGTTCCAGAGAACTGAGTCTTAGAGTTTTGTTCTGCCCGTTGTTTTTATTTAATGAAGGAAAGGACAAATAGACCAGAAGTGCCCATAACCCCACTGCTCTGCTATGGAGCGGGGGCGGTGGGGGAGGCTAAGTATAAAGAAAAAGTATCACTACTTCCTCGCCCATATCCCCAGTTCTGCCTCTACTTTCACTTGGACTCTCTGCTTCCCCACTTCCCCCTTGGCTGTGTACCGGTGCCCTCTAGTGGAGGGGCAGCAGCCCTCATCTCCCCATGCTCGGCACCTACCCTGAGGCTGGCTGTGCAGGGAGTGCTCTGTAATCTGTTCTGGTGGACAATGCAGTCAACACCCACCACTGGGAGGGAGGGAAACCTGGGCTAGTTTCACCCTTGCTTTGAGAGCTAAGCAATGTTCTCAGTACGAGCAATCCATGGCGATGAGTTCTGTAGGTCAACCCTGGCTTTATCTCATCCTCAGTTTAGGTCTTCTAAACAAAGAGAATTCTAAGACATTAGTGCACTCATGATTACTTCAGAATTTGGTCAAGTAGAAATTACCAAGGATTATAAAACCAACACTCCCCCTCCCCACCCACCCAAAGAAGCCCCAAGTCACAGACCGTCAAATGCACTTCTTGCCCGCAGGCAGAAATTCCAATCACAGGCTCTCTCACTCACACACGTACTTGCCAGATACGTATTGATGTCCAGTGTTTAACAGATGCTATTTATAGCAGAATCATAACAAAAATGCCATCCATCTGCCTTGGAATCCAGAGGAAACATAAGACTGAAAAATGCACGCAGCCAAACAGAAATGGCATCAGAAGCAAAAACTGTTGGAACTGGTTTCACAGGGGGAAAATGATCACTTGACTAAATTGGAAGAAGTTGCAAGCCACACAGACTACTTTGGCAGCTCACTCCAGATACTTGTGAAAAATCTTCTCAACTGTTCAATATCAGATGGCTGTTCTGTATGTCTGGGGACACGCGCCCCTGAGAGGGCCCCTCCTTGCCGCCCGTGCACTCACTCAGGCACCTGCCGAGTCTCCACAGCGGGAAAAACGAAGGGTTTGGAGCCAAGGAGACACAGAGCCCAGTTGGTTCCACTATCTTCTGTGGAAACTCACCAGTTAATTAGCCTCCTCCTGCCCCAGTTTCCTCATCTGCAAAATGGAAATCTCTTTACAGTGGGTGTACCTCACCTGGAATCTAGGGACGAGGACCGTGTGTGCTTCTGGAGGACTTCAAGTCTCTGAGGTGAGATGCAAAGTGTGTGCGAGGTGATTTTTCTAGCCAGAGGGTACATTACTTTCACCACCTTCTCAAGGGACAAGTGACTCCAAATGGTTAAGTGCCGTGCTATAAAGGCTGTGGAAGGATCACAGATGATGCATCTAAAGGGCCTGACAAACAGCAGGTGGTGTTCACTGTTCGGCAGCTGTCGTTGACTTTAGGTCCCAGGAAGACACAGAAAGATAAGTCACACAGACCCCGGGGCAGAAGGCAGGCGGATGCCGCACAGTATGGCGTCCAGGGCCGTCTCAGGGTCTCATGGGCCAACAAAGGAGGGCCAGCCAGAGGCGGGGCAGAAAAACCCAGGAGTGAGTGCCAAGGCGCAGGCACCAAGTGCACCAGGGCAGACAGCGGCCACCACTGGGGCTTCTTCGGGGCCTGGACAGGGCCCGGCACACAGCAGGTGCTCAGAGAACAACTGCGAGGTAAATCAGCCACCAGGGGTATGAAACCAACTCAGGGACAGGGAAACACCACTTACCAATTCTAAGGGGAAAAACAAAATTCGGAGGGTGTTACTGACAAGTACTGATGTTCAAAATAGTTTTTAAAATTCCATACAAATATGACGTTCCACATCCTCTCCCTCAACAGCGAGGGTCCGAACCCATCTCAGGCTTTGTGATGACCCCAGGCCAACTGCCTCTTAGACCTCCGTGTCAGAAAGGCTTCATTCTTCCCATGGGGAATTAAAATGCCTTATTTGCCTGGACAAAACTAACTCAATTTCCTTCTTTTTTTTTTTTTTTAATTTTCTTTTACCCTCAGTTCAAGAAGCTCAGAGATGAATGTGTAGCCCAACCGAATCAACCATTTTGGATGATCTGAGTATCTTCTTTCCTCCTGATGTCACTCCTTTCCTATTGAATCTGCACTGTTCATGACCCTGATTTACAGGCATCTCTCTACCACAGGTGTGTATTCTTACAGTCATCGCAGAGCCTCGGCGGGGCGCGGAGTGTCACAGGCTTGAGAGTGCTGCACAGGTCAGGTGCGCAGGTTCTACTGCTCAGGCTGCCCGGGGGGCGGGGGAAGCCCCACTCTCTCCCGTCGGCGTTTTAGCCCCTTAAGCACCATGCACAATGGCAAGAATAACGTACTTTTTCACAAGCAGCTGATGGGGACTAAATTAAAATACAGTTACGTGAGGCTCCAAACTGTGCCTGGAACATAGTAAGTGCTCAACAAGAATCAGCCAGGAGCAGCAGGCATGGCTGCAGTGCTGACGGGAAGCAGCAGTGAACCTGCAGACGGACAAACGCAGAGGAAAGCCGCACTGCCACTTGAGGCAAAGCAAACCAAACCCACGGGCGGGCAAGGGTCACAACCAGGAGGAAGAAGTGGAACATAAAGCTCTCTCACATAGGAAGGTGTCCCGTGCACGTGCCACCTCTAGTTGCAGTTTCACAGACATATCCCTTAACTTTACAGCCACAGCTTCTAAATGGTGGGAGTAACCTGAGCAATATTGGGCTGAAAGTGAATTAATCTTTAAATATTATAAGAATCCAATTGACACAATTGTGCAAGCCTAAAGGAGGGTATTTTTAGATACACATCCCAGAAAGTAAGCAGCTGATAGCTTCCTGTCTCCCTCGCAGTTTCTCATCTATTCTACAGCTAATGTTTCCATCTGGTGGGGAAGGGGTCATCTGAGAACACCTCCAGTGGCTCTCACCACTGCAAGCACGCACAGTCAGCACACACCTGGGAAAGAGCTTCATTAAAGCCGCCGAGTCGTTAACAGCCAGCAGCCTCCCAGGGGGTCCCTGTTCTGGGCAGGTGCCCACCCCATTTCCCAGAGCTGGTTGTTTCTCCAGGTGCCACACAGCTGGGGACGTCACAGCATGAGGAAGAGGTGGAAGGCTGGAAAAGAGCAGAAAAAGAGGCAGACAAAATTGGAGAGCAAATTTAAAGTCTCAGATCAACATTTCTTGACAAATACCTAGCAGCACCTCCTGTGAGCCAACAGTAAACTGAAGGGGTAGGGCAAGGAAAAGCACAGAAAACTAAAGTAAAATACGCGCCCTCTTAAAGCTTGCATCAGGTTGAGTGGGAGACCAGCATTCTCAGAAAACTGAAGGGTCGGTGCCTGACTCACTTTCCCATCCCCAGGATGCGGCCAACTAAATGCCTTGGATTGAAGGAAATGAACAAAAGAAACAGAGGAAAGAACTGCAGTGCGTGAAAGTTGTTTTATTTTATTTTATTTTTTACAGCATTTCTATAAATCCACCCACTTAGGGGGACATAGGTAAGAAACAGTAAATTACTTTCCTTGAAAGTGATTCAGTGATTTACCAATGGTCTTAAGTTCTGTGCAACCGACCATACACAGAGTGCCTCCAAATGAGATGTCTGAGGATAACCATGTGCGGTCCACGGAAAAAGAATATTCTAGAAAGACCGGAGATTTTTGACATGGAATCGAAATGCTGAGTTTAAATTCTGACTTTGCAATTTCCTAGTTGTGCGATTTTTGGGACAGTCCTCTTCACCCCACAGGGCCCAAGTCCCCACCCAAGAGGTGGAGTTGATAACGCTATTCAAGAGTACTGTGGGGCTGGATGAAACACGGGCCATGAAACCTTCTGTAAACGGGGGCATTACCACACGTTTCTCACGCGACCCTCAGAGATCTGGGGAGGAAGATGTTGCCACCTTCCACCTTGTTTACAGTCTGACTTCCCCAAACACCACGTCAGCTCCACCAGAACAGGACCGTCCTATTCACCGCAGCAGCCGCAGAACCTCCACCAGCTTGGCGCCTCCGGCGCGCCACACACACGACAGAAAACGAGTCACCAGCGCTCCACCACAGTCGAGGAGGGGAGGCACCGCGTCCCGGGCGTGGCCAGGAGCCGTCTCGGGGCTGCGGGACCTTCCGAGCTGCACGCCCGCCACCCACACACTCGGACCCTCACCACCCCACTTGGACTCGCGCATGGTCCAGGTGCCGAGGACGCGCCGCCTTACCCTCGCCCCCTTCCTATTCTCCTCGTGGGGCGAGAAGTGCGCGCTGGGTGCCTGGGACGCCTGGTCGCGGAGACCCAGCCCACTCGGTCTCTAGGACGCTGTTGCCCGAGCGACGACGACACTCGCAGACTGGAGAATGTTTCTTCGCACTCAGTAATAAGCTGAGCTCCGATTGGCGAAATGGACGACAGAGTCGCGAGAGCGGAAGGGTGTGGCCAAGCCCGAGGCCGGGCCCGCACGGTGGCTCCGCCCCCTGTGGAAGGGACTTCCGCCGGAAGTCCAATCCCCGAGGCGCGGGAACCTGCCCTGACGTCGTGCGTCAGGGAAGCGGCCTTTTGTTACGCGGCCTTGTTGCGCTGAACCACTTGGATCTGCGGGGCCCGGGGGAAGCCAGTCTTCTCCCGAGAAGCACCCCTCGCCAGTAAAAGCCGAGCGTATCCACTCGGGGCGTGGTGTCTGGATGCAGGGACAAATGTTTCCAAAGCCCCGACCCCGCGTGTTGCACCTTCCTGAAGGTTAGCATTTATGATTGTGATTGTTGCACTAGTTAGCCTGTCTGGTTGTGTCCTGCCGTCTTCCCTGGTGATTGGGGGCTAGCTTCGCCCACAGAGTATCCCCAGCCCCGCCCAGCCTGCGCTTGGGCACCAGGTGAGCCCGTTTTTATCCACACTCGCAAGCAGAGTGGAAGCTGAGTACGTCGCGTTGATAATCATAATAGCAATGACAATAGTTGTCGCTGGCCCTTACGGAGCACATCCCTTTGCCAGGCACCCATCCAAGTATGTCACTTGCCATGTAATGTGAATTGATCTGCCCAGCAGTCCCATGAGGTAGATGCTACGATTATTCCCATTTTACAGATAGGAAACGGGCACAGAGGGTCTTTCGCCCAAGGACACACAGTTGCCCAATGGCAGGACCAGAATTAGATCTCCAACAGGACCCTGCCACTTGTGGAGTGAGGCAGTGACTCGGCTTCAGCCGGCTGAGGACTTCGCTCCCCAGGTTCTGCCAGCAGATAAATTCCAGGGTAACCAGCCGAGTGCGCTGGAGATGATGTTTTACAGTCCCTGCTTGGCAAGGTGACCACTCGGCTGGTGGCTAGTTTTCCTACTCTCCAAGGGAGTTATTTCATAGGCTGTCTCCCCCGGGGACCTGCACCCGTTACCTCATCACCCTGAGTGAAGGGCCGGCCGGCCTAAGGATCTCACGGAGAAAAGGATTCCATGAGAACGGAACACAGGTTGTCTCGTAACCATCGTGGCACCATCTCTTCACTTGCTCTTGTTCCAAAAGATGAATGGTCACTTTGCATAGAGGCCAGTTCCCCCGCTGGGGTCCTCCATGCCGTGCCCCTTTGTAACCTCTTGGACTTAATTGCTTAGGTCACCAGTTCTTAAAGTGTGGTCAGGGAACCCCTGTTATCTGCAGACCCTTTCCAAGAGTCCATAATCATCAAAACTGTTTTCATAGTAATACTAAGATGTTACTTGCCTTTTCACTTTTTTTTAAAGATTTTATTTACTTATTTTTAGAGAGGGGGAGGGAGGGAGAGAGAAAAGAGGGAGACACACCAATGTGTGGTTGCCTCTCGCACACCCCCCACTGGGGACCTGACCTGCAACCCAGGCATGTTTACTGACGGGGAATCGAACTGGTGACCCTTTGGTTCTCAGGCTAGCACTCAGTCCACTGGGACACACCAGCCAGGAGTCACTTCTATTTTTTTTAATCCTCACCCATAGATATGTTTATTGATCTTAGAGAGAAACGGGCGGGGGGAGAGAGAGAGAGAAGAAACATCCAGGTGAGAGAAAAACGTTAATTGGTTGCCTCCTGTATGCACCCTAAGGATGGAACCCACAACTTAGATATATGCCCTGACTGGGGATCAAACCCACAACCTTTTGGTGTAGAAGATGATGCTCCAACCAACTGACCCACCTGGCCAGGGTGCACTTTCTTCTTTTTTAAGCGTGTTTAAGGCTATAAATCCTCCTCTAGGTATGGTTGTAGCTGCATCCTCTGAGTGCTGATATGATAGATTTTAATTAGCATTTGATTCAAAATCTTGTTTCAATTTCCATTGTGATGTCTTTTTTGACACATGGTAGTATGGAACTGTATTAATTTCCAAATATTTGGGCATCCTTCAGCTATTTTTTGTTGTTGATTTCAGCTTAATTCCACTGCAATCAGAGAACATACAGGTAGAATGTCAGTTTATTGAAATTTTTAAAGACTTTCTTTATGGCTCACCAGATGGTCAATTTGGTAATTGCTCTATGTGCACTTGAAAATAATTTGTATTTTGCAATTGTTAGGTGAAGTTGTTGGTTTTTTTGTAATTATGTTAAATTTGTTCATTGTGTAGTCAGAATTTTCCATTTCTTTACTAATTTCTGTTGTTGTTGCTATTCTTTCAGTTTCCAAGAGAGATGACACTATAAATTGTATTTAGTGTGGGTCTGCTAGCGTTAATTGATTCAATTTTTATTTATCTGTAAATGTATTTATTTCCCTTCATTTTTAAAGGATATTCTTCCTGAGTGTCGAACTCCAGCTGTGCAGTTATTTTTATTCAGCATCTTGAAGGCGCCATATTCTGCCTTCCATTGTTTCTGTTGCAAAGCCTGCTGCTTGTGTAATTGTTATTCTTTTGAAAGTAATGTGTCTTTTTTTTCTCTGGAAAATTTTAAGATGGGTCTGGGTGTGGTTTTCTTCATCTTTATCCTACTTGGGGTTTGTAGCCTATCTTGAATATGTGGCTTCATGTCTTCCATCAGTTTTGGAAAATTTGCAGCCAGCATTCCCTCAGATACTGCTCTGCCCATTTTCTCTTTTCCTTCTGGGACTATGGACATAACACTAGGACATTTGATGTTTTAAAAAGTACATTCTGGCCCTAGCAGCTCAGTTGGTTCAAGTGACGTCCCATAACCAAAGGGTTGCAGGTTCAATCCCCAGTCTGGAACATACAGGCGGTAACCAATTGATACTCCTCTCTAGCATCTATGTTTCTCTCTTTCCCTTCCTCTCTCCCTTCCTATCTCTCCCTAAAAGCAATTTAAAAAAATGTCCTCAGGTGAAGATAAAAAAATACACTCATTGGCTATTTGTAATCTCCAGTATTATCTCATTGGATTATATTTTAGAAGACTTATTTTAAATAACCCCTAACACATCCAACGCCAAAAAATGTAATGTCATGGTACTAGGAATTTACTAAAGCTTTTAAATTTCTCTCCAATTCCGTCAGGTGCTCCTTTATTCAGAATTGGCCATGGTTGGGGTAATTTGTTGTTCGAAATGAAGTAACTGAGATGACAGGTTGCTACATGAGAGTCTTTGCAAGGATTCTTGTTTTCGTAACTTCATTCTGAGGGAAAATTGTGGGTGAAAAACTCTGACTAATAGTTGGCTGTGTGAGCAAACACAGGACCTAATAAATGTCTTCTGAACCAGCCTGAACTCAGCAGTGAAGCTTTTCCTGGTGAGTGGGGCGAGATTGGGCCCAGAGCTGGAAAATGAAGAATCCACACTTACTTCCTGGAACACAAGGGCTTTTCCATGTGTTTAAATGACTAATTAGATCACCCTGTCATGAGGCTTTGTCATGTAATTTTTCCCCCTAAGAACATCTTCACTCAGGGTGTTTTCCCTGATCTTGGCAATTTCTCACTTCTGTGTGAAGAGTTAACTTAGTTTTGGGGTTTTTTTTTACAAGAAATTCACCTCACTGTATGTTGTCCTGATCAGCCCATAAAGCCTAGCAGATTAGGTTTCCTGCCTGTTCAAACAGACCAGAGCTCTGTAACGGGACAGTGGTCCCCAGCAGGAGTTTGGGGGGAGAAATTATTGTCCATTCCCTGGATGCTCTGTGGTGAATCTGCTTTCAACAGAGCTGAACCTGTTACCTTGTCCAAGGTACCACTCACTGAGCATCAGTGAGACCAGGAACACTCACTGCCCAAGAAATTCTGACGGGCTCCACCTCTTACACTCAGTGCAGGCATCTGCTGCTCACACTGTGGAGGATGCTCTGAGAAGCCGACCGGGGGAAGCTGGGGAAGCGCTTTACCCTGTGACGCCCAGCAGACCGCTCCTTCCTTCGGCTGTCAGGAAGACACTCGGGGTCGTGGAGAGTTGTGCCCCATCTCCAGGTTTGGAGTACTCGAGGCTGTTCGGTCCCCACAGTCTGTGCACCCAGGAGACTGGGCCCTGCAGTCAAGCCTGTGAGTATTTCACGGTAATCGGTAATGTGCATTTCACAGTAATCGGTAATGGCGTCATGAATGGCAGTTTGCCTTCACACGAAGAAACAGACAGCAGGACCTGACGGACCCCTGGGAAGTGGTGCTTCCACCTTGTCTGTCAGACAAATGGAAGGAGGAGCACATGGGCGACATGGACACACACACATCTGAGTGGAAGCTGGGACCAGCTGGACCACCGGCCAGGAGAGATCCCTCTGAGTGGTGTCCTTTCCATGGCCTCACAAAATGGAGACCAGTCTCTCCAGAGCTGTCTTTAGGGGAAGTTTATTTATTTATTTTTTGTTTCTATTTTATTCTGATTCAAGAGACAGGGGAAGGGAGAAAGAGAAACACCGATGGGCTGCCTCCTGCCAATCAGGGATCTAGCCTATAACCAGGGCTTGCACCCTGACAGGGAATTGACCCAGCAACTTTTTGGTTATGGATCAACACTCCAACCAACTGAGCCCTGCTGGGCAGGGCAGAGGGAAGGTTTTTTAAAGTAAGTGAGGAATAAGTCACTCCTTTGGAAGAGCTGCTGTGGTTCTTTTTTCTGCACTGAAAAAGATGCTCACTCTCCCAGTTACCTCGAGATGATGCAACTGCTCGTTGCAGGTCAGTTAGCCCGAAACAAATGGCACATTTGAACCCTGTCACTACACATAATTGATTAACTCTTGTAAGCTGGGGCTGTGCTCCTGCCGGTTCTGGGGCTATATGTTGTGGGAGGCTGCGAGCAGGCCCAGCGCAGCAGCACCCCAGCAGGCCCCTCCCCTTCAGTGGGCTAATGTGCTTTCAAGCTCTCAATTTCCTCTCTCAGTTACTGCTTGTCTCCTTTCATGGAAACAGGAATCAGAATCCACTTATCTTGCTCCTGAACAAGATTCCATAGTGCAGAATGCTGGCATTTAGAATTTTAATGAATCCTGCACTCCAAACATTATATTGCAGCAATCTTAGGAGAGCGGCTCCTCCCTCCCCCACCCCGGGGGACAAAGAAGCAGTTAGGAAACAACAATTTCATGTTTTATACACCTGGGCAACTAGCAAACCCCTGACAATCACTAGTAATTCTCTTTGCTGAGAGCCAGGATCTTGCAACAGCTTGTAATTAGTACTGTTTAGCATTTAATTTGCCTTTAGTTAGGTAACAAGCATTTATTGATTACCTGATAGGAATGGAGCGCTGTGCTAAGCACAGTATGGGGACCGAGTGACGAATGAGCACAGTCCCTACTTATAGTCTACTTGGGGCTGAAAATGGATACTTTGGAAAATAAATTTGAAAAACAGTTACAAAAATGTTTTAACTATGCTGCCACAGGAAGTTATTACTCTTTCAGAATTCAAGGCTCTAACTCCTGGCACACTCCATTCTAAGTAGAAAAGTTCTTGTGGCTGCGTCCTGTCTCATGGTAGGAGTGGAGACACACCAGTCACTCGTCCTCTGAGCTGAGGACGGTTCCAGCCTTCTCCGCTGGAAAGCCCCAAGTGTGGTAGGGACTCAGGACAGAGGTGGCCACCAGCCACTGAAAGTTGGTGTGTCTGCTACGATTGGCAACCCCCTGATGTGTTTGGTAAAAATGGAACCCTAGGTACCTGCAGGATGGCAGTGTCAGTGACCCGAAACTAATTGATGAAGGCCTTCTGGGGACTGAATTTTAAGGCCAAGTCGAGGCAGGTGGTAGACATGAATTGGCAGCACTTAGCAATAACAGGGATCCATAGCAACCTTGAGGAAAAAAAAGAACAAAATTGGAGGAATCAGGCTCCCTGATACCAAACTGTACTACAAGGCCGTGGTAATCCAAACAGCCTGGTGCTGGTTTAAAAAACAGACACATAGATCAATGGAACAGTTTAGAGAGCCCAGAAATAAGCCACACCTATATGGTCAATTAATCTATGACAAGGCAAGAATATAAAATGGGGCAATGACAGTCTATCAGTGAATGGTGTTGGGGAAAAATGAACAGTTACAGACAAAAAATGAAATGAGACCACCTTCTTACACCACATACAAGAACAGACCCACAATGGATTAAAGACTTAAGTGTAAAACCCAAAACCATAAAACTCCTATAAAAAAACAGGCAGTAAAATCTCTGACATTGCTCTTAGTAGTATTTTTTCTGATATATCCCCTCGAGCAATGAAAACGAGAAAAAATAAACAAATGAGGCCTCATCAAACTAAAAAGGTTTTGCACAGCAAAAGAAACCATCATAAAAACACAAAGACAACCTACTGTTTATGGGAAGATATTTGCCAATGATACATCTAATAAGGAATAATATCCAAAATTTATAAGGAACTCGTACAACTCAACACACATAAAAAATGGGCGGAGGACTTGAATAGACACTTCTCCAAAGAGGACATCCAGATGTCCAGCAGACATGTGACAAGACACTTGTCATCACTAATCAGCAGAGAGACGCAAACTAAAACCACAATGAGATAATCACCTCACGATTGTCAGAATGGCTATCATCAATAAATCAAAAAACAAGCTTGGAAAGGATATGGAGAAAAGGGAATCTTCTTGCATTGTTAGTGGGGTTACTAATTGGTGCAGCCAGTATGGAAAACAGTATGGTGTTTCCTCAAAATATTACAAAATAGAACTGCCTACTGACCCAGCAATTCTACTTCTGGGTATTTATCCAAAGAAATCCAGAATGGTAATTCAAAAAGATGTGCACCCCTGTGTTCACTGCAGCATTATTTACAACAGCCAAGATCTGGAAGCAGCCCAAGTGCCCATCAATAGACAACTAGATTAAAAAACGGTGGTACATGTATACAGTGGAATATTACTTGGCCATGAAAAAGAACAAAATCTTAACCATTTGCAACAACATGGATGAATCTAAAGAGTATTATGCTAAGCAAAATAAGATGAAAACCACCTGATTTCACCCATATGTGGAATCTAAAAAACAAAATCGAGACAGACTCACAGACACAGGAACAGGCTGATGGTTGCTGGATGGGGAGAGGTTGGAGGCTGGGTGAAAAGGCGCAGGGACTGAAAAGTACAGACTGGCAGTTGCAGCACGGTCGTGGGGACGGAAAGGCCAGCACAACGAGTGTAGTCACCATAGTGTGATAACTATGTATGGTGCCAGGCAGGTACTGGACTTGCTGGGGGATCTCTTTGTAAATTATGTGAATGTGTAACCACTGGATTATGCACCTGAAGCTGATATAAAATAATATTGAAGGTCAACTGTAATCGACAAAAATAAATAGGTGTTTAAAACTAGCAGGGAAGGCTTCCCCAAAGGGCAGAGCTGAGGAAGAGCGTGCTGGGGTCAGGTCAGGACTGTGGAGGAGCAGCGTGCCCAGGCCAGGCAGGCCCGTGTGGTGAGGAGAGGCCGAATTCGGCAGACGGGCTGTTCTAGTCCTCAGCTCTCCTCTGACCGCCTCCCGTGCGCTAAATTCTCAACACAAAGGACAGCAAAACAGACCCGACCGTGGCCTCAAGAAGCAGGTGGTCACTGGGCCCTGAGAATGCCATGAGAAGCACGGTGGCAGCCCTGCTGCCCCAGCAGTGATAGCCCTGGGAGGGAGACGCTGGGGGTTCGTGGCATAGACCATGGGCTTAAAGCCTCATTCAGCATCACCCTGGTTAACCTTGGGAATGGCAGCCCAGGCAGAGGGGGCGCCTGGAGCAGGGTGGAGGCCCCCCCAGCCAGTGCTTCTTGAATAGCGTGAGATGAAGCTCCCAACTGTGTTTGAGTAAAAGAAAAATGAATGTGGATTATAAAGGGGAGAACAGAGAGGTAGGAACACCAGGGGAAAAGAAGACTTCCACCAGGTCACCTAAGTTTGTTGAGGATGCACAGGAAAAGGAAGAGCGTGGCGTGGGCCCCGGTGGCAGGCTTTCCTTCTGCAGAGATGGCCTGCTCACAGACGTTGCGACTTCCATTCCCAGCTGGTGCCCGGTGCCCCAAATCCTTGTAGAGATGACAACTTTAAAGCAGATGGGATGCATTTTCTGGTTGTTATTTATGTTTTAGACACATCTCACATTCTCTCATTTTAAAGAGTGCTTTTAACAGAGCCCAGGTTCCCGTCCATCCATGGTGGGGGGACAGGGTTAGACATGCAGCTCAGACACCCAGTGCTGACTAGCTTACGGGGTCCAGGTGTGAGAATGAAATTGTCGTTTGACGTGTGGACTTGGCAAAGGCTTGGCAAGCCTTGGAGATGGCCGTGCTGGCCCAGGATGGTGATAGGTGCTCCCGTTACTAGTTCTCTTTGCCCTTGCTTGCTAAAAATTCACAGCTCCCCCACCCCCTTTATCAGCTCCTCTTGGGCTGAGCCAGTGGGCAGTTTGACCCCTTAAGAGTCACAGAATGTTCACGCTGGGTAGAGTAAGACACTTGGCTTGAGACCTGTTCACTGGGAGATAAAGAGGGGTGTCCCCGAGTGGTCCCACCGACAGTGGCAGAGCTGGAATGAGAACCAGGTCTCTGACCCACTTTGGTGTGTCCTATTTCTCCCCAGCTGGAGTGCCCCTCTCTGGCCCCCGCCACATCAACATCCCAGCTTGAGCCCCATTCCTCACACTCAGCAGACTCCTTGCTGTCCAGCTGTGAGCCTCCGACACCCGGGCTGTCTGCTCCACACCTTCTGTCTCCTGTCCACTGCGAAGGTGCACATGAGCTGATCCCAGGCAGTGTCCCCATTGGACAGATGGGGGTCCTGAGGCCAGGGCAGGCAGGTGGCTTGCCCGGGTCACACAGCCAACCCAAGAGAAGACCAGGACTGTCGAACCCAGTGCTCAGGTCCCCACTACACCTCTTCCCATATGTGTTTGGGTAATGAGGACAGAGTGCCCAGGGAGCAGAGAGTGGGGAATTAAATTTGAAGGCTGGAGAGGTACTGAAACTGTGTCTCCTCGACCCCGCACAGGACATTACCAATAGACAACAAGCACCAAGGAAAGAGATGGGGGGAGGAGGCATGCCCAGTGAAGGGTGTGGGATGGTGTTCACGGGCACCGTGCTTCTGGGCTTGAGGGTAGAAGGCGAAGGAAGGTAACCAGGGGCTACCCCATGGCCACACCTGGATCTGGGAAGGCAAGGGCTGGTCAGGAAAGGTGTTCCAGGGGAAGGAAGAACACAAATGACCAGGGTCACTGTCAGTGAAGAGACCACAAACAATAGGGGCAAAGGCATAGCTGTGGGTCAGCATGAGGAGGCAGGACACCAGCTGGGTTTTTGTTTGGGGAAGGAAAGCCTCCAGGGGTGGAGCCAGGAGCAGCACAAGGAAGGTACAGGGGCAAGTGGTTTTCAGGAAAGATGAAACTCTAACAATGGAAGATGCAGCTCAGCAGTGAGGCATTGATCTTAAGCCAAACCGCCACCTAGCGAAAGAACGACACAGCACAGCCCTGCTCTGGAGGTCACTGTCCACAAAGGGGGCGGAGCAGTGAGGTGGGTGGGATGAGCAGTGCTGGGTCCAGGTGAGGGGGGCCCAGGGCTGGGGCCTGCAGAGGAGGGCAGAGAGGACCGCCAGCAACAGGGCAGCTGTCCTGGGAGGTGGCGAGCTTGTCAAGGACTGGGTGTCCAGCTGCCAGGATGTTCGAGGACATTCCTTGCTGAGTAGGGCTGGACCACCTGGCCAACGTGCCACGCAGTCTTAAAGGCTGCTTCCATAGAAGAGTGAAAGATAGTGCCTCGTAGGTAGGACTGGGGCCAAACCCTACAGGAGCACAAGACCTGCAGTGCAGCATGATGGACACCGAGGACCCACCCCCCAGCCATTACAAACTGTGGTCACCCTGTTAAGAAAGGCAGGTCAACGTGTCCCACACTTCCAACCTCCCAGGACAGAGGCTACTCGCGGGTCTGTATCTGTCGTCCTGAGGGCGACCAAGCCGAGTGGCTGTCAACCCCGAAGTGGCCACCAGGGGGCGCCTGCCAGCAGTGCTGGGTACCCAGGATGTAGCCCCGGGTTTCATTTGTGCTTCCACACCTGTGGCTATGCACCCAGGATGTAGCCCCGGGTTTCATTTGTGCTTCCACACCTGTGGCTATGCTACAAAGTGAGCAGGACAAAGATGTCCACAGTGTGATGGTGACACCGCGTCAGAGAAACTCAGTGACTTACCTGCCTAGGAGGGCTGCCAAATGAGTCGGTGCCAGTCCTCTCCAGTGAAGAAAGGACACACGGGCCCTGGCTTGGCGGTGAGTGGGGGGCGGGGCGGGGGGTGCGGTTCAGGTGGTTGGAGTCATCCTGCACACCAAAAGTTTGCAGTTTGATCCCAGGTTGGGGCACATGTGAAAGGCAACCAATCATATTTCACACATTGATATTTCCGTCACGCCCTCTCCCTCTCTCTGGAATCCGTGGATACGTCCTTGGGTGAGGATTTAAAAAACCAAATGACAGGTTCCAAGTGGCCCAGTATCGGAGTCAGAAAGAGAGCCAGAGATGGTCCCAGCGTGCAGAGGAGCTGTTTGGGAGTAAAACCTTGAGCTGGTCCCCAGAACGTGTTCTGAGGTCTCACTGGCTGTGAGGTCGGAAACCCTAGGGTGGTGGTTCTGTAAAATCACATCTGCCAGGGCCCCTCACCCCTGGCCCTGCTCACACCCCATCATGCCATTGTCCAGACTGGCCTTACCTGTAGGCTCACAGCACCTTTTGCCTTGAATTACTTTGTTTCAGCTCCAGGTGGGCAAGGGAGGAACCGCGGGTGCCAGTACACGCACACGGTCCACAAACACCGGCTTGGAACCAGACTGCCGGGTCCCAGGAGCCTTGAAGGTGCTCTAGCACAGGGACCCCGAACCCCACACAGGGTAAAGGCCCTCCACCCCCAACCTGCATCTAGTCACAAACATCCAAGGGAGCGTCTAAAACCAGAGAGGTAGCACGCCTGAGATCACATCTGCTTGTGGCTTCCTGTTGGCACAAAACCTGAACTCTTGTGACCCACAAGGCCCTCCCAGGGCTGGTGCCTGCCGCCCCAGCCTCCATGCACCACCCAGCACACCGCCATCCCACCCCGCCCGCCCTGGCCTCCCCCATGGATGGCTCCAAGCCTGGGTCCCTCGCCTGCTTCACTGTCCTGGCCCTTTAGGAACATGGCGTTTACTGGGTCCCTCAGTATTGAGTATGAACTTGCCGTGGGTTCTGTGATGGTGGGCGGTCTGCTCACCCCTGCAGGGCCCACAGCAGCGCCTGGCCCCCGGTCGGTGCTCGGGTGTTTGCTGAATGGACACGTCCACAACACGAGGTGAAACAGCAACCCACCTAGGCCAGCGGTGGTGTCTCCAAGTCAGCACTGCCTGCCTCTCGACTGACTTCACCTCAGTTTTCCCATCTTAGGGTGTTTAGAAACGATTGGGGACACAGCAGACTGGATGGGGTCTGGGGTAACTCTAGACATCAAAATCAATCCCAGGGTTTCACCTGAGACGGAAAGGGACTAGTCCACTGGAGACAAACGTGGCTTCCCAGGAAGCCCACGCTTCGTCCGATAAAACGTCTTGGACTTTCCTCCCACAAGGAACTGGGAAGACAGGCGTCGGCCTTCCCAGGGCAGTGTGACCACACCACCCTCAGGCAGGCCACCTTGACCATAGGGCCTCCCAAAGCTGAGAACCTGCATCCCCCAAGTCCCTCCCAGGCTTTCCTTTTCTCCCTTTTCTCCGCACCCTGCCTTCCACCTCAGCTCATAGATATCAAAAGTGACGGACAGTGAGGTGAATGCGACCCTTGGAAAGTTGAATCTGAGTGGAACAGCTAAATCTACCACAAGCCGGGGACCTTGGTGGTCAGCCCCATGCCTGGGAAGTAGTGGGGCTCATCCCCACATTGCCCTGAAGTGCAGGGGACCACTAGGGCTCTGCACCTGTCAGCACACACTTGACACCAGGCCTTGGGGCATGTCTTTATTGAAGATGCAAGCAAGCACATAAGTCTCAAGTGGGCGCTCAGTCATATCCGCACAGTATGAGAAATAGAAAAATAGAAAAGAAATTTCACAGGAAGCAGCAGCTTCATGGACGCACAGAAAAGGTGCCACCAAGGACACATGCGACGCTGCGTGCCACCTGCCAGTTCCAGCTGGTGTCCTTCGCAAACCCTTTTCCAAGACACAACACAGAACAGATTCCATACCCAGTAGTGACCCCCAGCCATCTCTCTGGGAACTTCCCTGCCACATAAACACGAGACCACCCCAGTCTCACCACGGCGACAACATGTATGCAGGTTCCTCGCCTGACAATCCCTCCGCCACTTCTCCAGCCAAAAGTGGGCCAGGAAAGGAAGCAGGTGTGTTGCAGGGGTGGTGTAAAGATACCACCTCTGCTCCTGCAGGTGCACGGAGGTATGGGGCAGACAACGGCAAGAATGCCACATGGTCTGAGTGAACCAGGGCCTTACGCTTGCAACATGGTCCTCCTGTGGCTGAGCGCCTTGAGCACGGATGGCACAGCCTGAATGCTGGGCAGAGACCAGGAGCTCCAGTTCACCAAGAAGTGTCTGCTTGCCCACATAAGCAGGTTTCTGATTCAGGGAATGAACAAAAGACCATGAACGAGAACTCAAGTCCAGGTGCTCAGTGTGCGTCCCCAGGACAGACGCTCCAGCTGCTGCGTCAGCCAGACTCCTGTCTGCTGGTCCTGCCGGCTCCCCGGTGGCTGAGGCCTCGCAGTGGGGCATCCCTTTTGAAAACGCCCTGGTGAACAGTTTCTGCTTCATTTGAAGGTTACAAAGAATGACACATGATTGCAAGAGACAGGCCCCCATGCCCCTACCACATCTGGGCCCTAGCCTTCTGCCCAGTGCCAGCGACTTGGTGACACCTCACAGAAGCTGCAAAAATACAGAATCTGCCTTGAGGTCTTCCTACCATTGGGGAGTGGCTCGCTCCTGAGTCCCCGCGGAAATGAACTTTTATTTGGTTTACACTGACATTTATTTAGATTTCCAGTGAAAAGCTCTATAAAATACAATAGATAATATGGGGCCGCAAAGGGCAGACGTTCTAGCTGCGTGTTACAGACTTGTACTCATGGTAACAGCCGCTGGAACAGCGATCTTGACAGTGTTGGTGATCAGACACACGCAGACTTCACACTCCAGCGGCGGACAGCTGCTCCGGCCAGAGGCAAGCCCACCTCACCTGCCCCTCCGGGCTCCCGCCCCCGCGTCCACACTGCTCCCGGGGCCTGTCCAGCGAGTGACGAATGCGAGCCTACAGGACTCGTAGCTAGTAGTGTCTGGGGACTGTGAGCATGCAGGGGTGCCATTGCTGCGATTATAAATAGAAGTCAAACGTCAGGTCGCACTTCCCCATCTTCTGTTTGTACACCAGGTCGAACTTCTCATTCATGGACACGGTGAAGATGTCCTTCCACAGCCCGACTCTGCCTGAAACACAAAGGAGAAAGCGTGCTGGATCCATGTGCTGTCAGGCCGGCAAACGCACCAGAGGAAGCCTTGGAGATGGATCTGGAAGGTTCCACATCTATTGCTGGACCCTCCAAACTGGCCTAGGGTGCGGGACAGGCAATGGGAACTACAGACAAGCTGAACCCAATTCCCTGAGTCTGCTGTCCTGGCATCCTCTCCCCACTCAGTGGCCCAGCACCACGAGAGCTCGGAGCTGAGGCTGCAAGGGCCACAGCCCCGCTCTCTCCCTGCTGGGCCCCGCCCCCGGGCAGAGTGGGGATTCTAAGCACCAGGGATGGTCAGCGTCTGCAGTATGGATCCACCACCCTGGCACCATGTGGGGTTGGGGCCCCATGATATCACTACTCACTCACAGCTCAGCAGCCCCAAGGTGGCATTTGCTTCTGAAGAATGTGAAAAGGGAAAAAAATATCATCCAAAAGGTGGAACATTTTATGGCGAGCAGGAAGCCTCCAAGGCAAGGAGGAAGAGGGAGAAGCCTGCCCGTGAGGAATGAACAGTCGGCTAGCTTTTGTGACTGGATGTCCAGTGTTCACGGCAGTGAGAACTCCGGACTCCATGCCAGATAAGTCAGGGGCTGCCCCCGGCCGTGCACCAGGGCAGCAGCACAGGGAGCCAACTCATAGAAGCGTGGAGCCTGCAGACTGGCCACCAGGCTCCAGGCGACCAGCTGGTTATGCAGGCTTAGGGGAGAGAGCTCAAAATGACCCTGAACTGGAGAACCTCCTCACTTCCCTGTTAACTACAAAACCTGCAATTGGTGTGGTCAAGTATCAACAGTGACCATGATGGTATCAGAGCGGGGGGGTGGGGGTGATGCCGGCCACTCAACTCTGGGAGCCATGAGCCCGCCAGCCACAGCACTGTGCTTTTCAGGTGCGGCCTGGGGGCACTGAAAGAGCCACTGGAATTATGTTCGCTGCCAGCATCTCAGATCAGAGCTCTGGGGGCCGCCAGCTAATACCATGCATTGGCCCATAGTTAACAGCCGGCCTTGTCCTGGCAGGACTTCAGGTATGAACGGTGGCCCTGCCGGCGCTGAGCTGATATGCGCAACGTGACAAGGATCTCTTTGGTTATGAGAGTTACACATCAGTGCTGGAGAGGATACAAACAGGAGAAACTGTTCCTGCCACCCACTCATAGTACCTGAGGGAGAGATTAGGAGGCGTCTAGACTGACCACACTATAAACGTATTTTTCCATGATTATTTTTCTCAGCTGACACAGCTGAGAGCTCATCAAAGGAGTCACCCACCTGGTTTAGGATTTGGAATCAAGACAGCGCAATTTATGCTGTGATATGAATCAAATTTAAGCAATGCAGCTGGCTACTCAAGCCCCTGCATTCTCACCAACGCAAGGAGGTCTTCCGAGCAAAGAGGCAATGTGCTAAAAGAAAACAAAATCGAAGAACTGAAATAAAGCAAAACCAAGGTCAACAATGGTAAAGCAAACACACCCAAAGGAGCGTGCGGAACAAACGGTGTTCCAGACACTCTGTACCACGCAAATGAACCATGAGGGGTGTTCTGGAGAAGGTCACACCCAAGGGTAACAACACACAGCACAAGCAAAACTAAAAAGAGCAAACAAAGTTTAAATCATAAATATTTGTGAGGGTGCAACCAGGAAAAAGCTCGCAAGGTATTTGGGTTCCAGTTTTCTTCCTGGAAAAGTGGACCACTCTGCCTTTAAGGAAGGCATCATCCACTTGACCTTCAGAACAGCCCAGAAGCCCCCCGGCAGCCAAGATCAGCCCTTTGCAGAGAAGAACAGGGATGCTGGTCAAACTCAGAGGCCTGCCTTCCACCCCCAAGGTGCAAGGCAGCTGTGATGACAGCCCTGCCCTTCTGCCGCCACGCGGGTGTCTCCGTGTATCTGAGACTGGCGTGTGGCAGACCCGCAGCATCTCTTCGGCCTTCCCTCAAGTCTTCCCGTCACCTGAGAAGCTCCAGATCCAGGTGTCTGAGTGATTCATTCTTAGCATGAGGAGGGGAGGGCTCCAGGTCAAGGGGATGTTACTGCCTGCGCTCTGCACAGCCAAGCCGCCTCTGAGGACACAAGAGCAGCCCAGGGGTCTGGCGAGGATGTGCCGGGAGTGTCTCCTCCACCTCACACTGCTTCACGCCCAAGAAACTGTGCCAGGAGGAACCACTGGCCCAGCCACGCAGTGCGAAGCCTGCACTTTCTGCTCTCAGCCCTCAGCGCCAGAGGAGGGGCTTGTCCCTACCTGTGCCACTGGCACCCATGGGTGAGTATGGGAAACAGCACTTGCTCACATGGGAACTTCTGCCCACCCACTGCGTTTAATCTCCACAAGCCAAGTAAAGGCTAAGGAATCCACCTCTACGCTGTGGGCCTTGAGGTTTCACAGCCCCGAACCTGCGGGCTCTGCTCGGTGGGGCCGTCTGGGAAGACACCTGCCGGAAACCACCAGGCCCACAAAGGCTGGAGCATCCCCGCAGGCTCTCCTGTGCACTAACACACCAGTGGCCCTGTGACAGCGCACACGGCTGCAGGAGAGCACTCCGCCACGCCATGAACGGGTGCGGCTAACACGTGACCTTCTTGCCCCACACAGCAGAGCACTGGAGGACACACAGGGCAGTGGGACACTGGCATGGGGCAGGAGGGGAACCGGGCCTGGGCCCCTGGGCAGGGCTGCATACCCCGGCCCACGGGCAGGGCCTCGGCGTTGCAGCACTGGTCCACCAGCTGGTGGCAGTGCTCGATCAGGGACTCCAGCTGGGCCTTGTCGCAGGACACCCCCAGGAATCTGGCCAGCTGCTCCACCATTGTCACCAGGTCCTGGAAGACAAAAGCAGAGAGCAGGGGACCCATCAGAGGTGGCGCCTTCACTGACTGCTGACTCTGGACTGGACACCATGTGGGGCTTAGTGTGCACCGCCAACTTGGTCCCGAGCTAAGCCTGAGATAGGTCTTGTCTGGAAATGAAATCCCAGAGTTAGGAACTGGCCCACAAGGGCAGCTCTCAAGTTCAAATCCAGGTCCTCAGGGGAGTCTGGAAGTGGACAGGAGCTATGGCCATGGTGATATAGCAGCCAGAAGTAAAACACTTCAGACCATGCCACAAGCAAAGCCCAGGCACTCCCTCCTTCCCCATGCTTCCCTCCCTCAGCTGGAATCGGACTGGCACTTGGGAGAGCAGGGAGGCCCCTGGGGACCCCTCACCCTGCGGGAGCTGGCTTAGCTGAAGCCAGAGTCACCCTCGGCCAGCCCACTGACAGAAAGCCGTCTCTGACCCAGCGATGCCGACTACCAGGGCAGGACGGACTCTGCTAAGGGTTCCCGAGGGGCGCACAGCCCCTCCTGGAGCCTGCCACGCTCCCCCTGGGCAGACAGCGGGTCCTTGGATAACGAGGTCCCTGTGTTCAGCTTCATTCTGTTGTGACACTGATGAGATGCCGTAAGAACTTAACCCTTGCTCACCCCATTAACCCGAGGTAAGCCGGTTTCGTGTACATCGTTCCACTCGGTCACAGAGCCTGTTGGTGACACTAGCGAGGACTCACTGCGCAAGGCGCCGCATGTGCTCAGTCCCAGCACCGCCATGTGCTCTGCCCAGAACCCCAAGCTTTACAGGCAGGCCCCTCACAGCAGTGCTAGGGTCACGCAGGGAAAATGCCGGAGGCTGCTCCTGCTCCGGCAGGTTTATAAAGCACAGGAGCTCCTTAGAGCCTCTGAGAGGCCGACAGTGAGGGGACCAGTTTGGGTGCTCTGACTCATTCCCACACCTTAAGGGAAGGGACTCGATCACTGGTCTGGTGCTGCCAGGAGGTCAGGAGAGATGAGTCCCAAGCACTGACCAGTGCTCAGAGGTCACAGGGGACCCTGACAGAGCAGCATGGGGATCTGGGGCAAGCCTGGCTGGAGCATCTTAGGACGGGAGCCAACTCTGAGGGGCTCCCCAGCCAAGTGGAGCAGAGCAAAGGGGAAGAAGCCATAGAGGGAGGAGGGCTGGGGAAGCTGCTTGTTCGTCATAAGAACGGGGAACCATCAGCTCATTCCTCTCCAGAGGCCCCACACCAGCAGAGGGGGTTGGCCTGCTCTGGCATTAAGTACGCTAACACGCTGAGACCTTCAAACAGCGCTCGGCACACGGAAAGGCTAAAGGTGTTGATGAGAAGAGTGGTGACAGTGTGGCACAGAACAAGCCAGCCCTCCTTGAGACAGCGAGCTCCCGAGGGCACAGGCCGGCCCCACTCCTCCACCTCATCATTGCCACCGGTCTGGGCCCCTTCCAAAAACCACCTCATGCCCTTTCCTCCTCCACACACATCCCAAGAATCGAGTCACAGGTAAACCCACAGGGTTCTCAGCAGGCTGAGAACCTCTACTCCAAAGCAAACAGGCTGAGAGATGACAAACTTGGAGTCCACCATCTCGGGCCTGCAGTCCCGAGCCAGTCAGCTGCGCTGGAGAGGCTGCTGGGTGGCAGCAGGGTGGGTCTGGCTAGGGCCCCACCTCCACTGCTGGGGCAGGAAAATACACAGGCGCCCAGCAGGCGCGGGCGGCAAACTGGGACACTGCAGCCTAGGTGGGCAGCTCACAGACACTCCAGTAAGTCCTGCCCCAGGCACACAGGTGAGTGGGCTGCAATGCGACCCCCCCCCCCACCGACTACTACCCCCACCCCCGCCCCAAGCCGGCACTCGCAAGTGGGACTCACCCGGTGCATGTCTTCGTACTTGAGGAACAGCACGTTCGCGTCCGCACGGTGTTCCCAGAACTCCTGAACATGCTCAAACCAGGAGCCGTAGCCCACTGTGGGGACAAGGGGACAGGGGTCACACATCACAGGGAAGGGCATGCGCAGGGGTGGGGCGGCTTTGCTCCCTGCCTCCAGAAGGCTCCCTTCCTACTGGAGACTCAGGAAGGAAAAGCCGAGTTCCTGGCCGTGGGGAGGGCGCCACCTGGCCTCCCTCTCTGCATATAAGTCTCTCCTGCAGACAGTCCTCAACCCCGTCCCCCCTCACCTTCTCCATGACTTGAAGACCTGAGACTGGGGTGAAGGCCTCTCCTGAGCACAGGTGGTCCTCAGCACCCACGAGTTTCTGGGTTTAACAGATGGTTACTGGGAAGAAAGGCCCAGAGAACGGCACACAGGGCCCCGCGGTGTGCTGGTGGGGTTGGGATTGGGTGCAGGAGACTAAGTAGATGCCAGCCCAGGCCTGGCCAGGAGGGGCTGGACTGTGCAAATCCTCCTGTTGGCCAGTGCCAGTCTGCCATCTTGCCAGCAGGTGGCAGCACAGCAGCAGCCTGACTCCACAGTGCTTGAGAAGTCCTGAGGGATCAGGGTGTCAACCAGGGGTTGCTGAGGGGTGGGCCCTAAGGAGCAGGTCAGAGCAGAAAGGCCCTGCTCAGAATGAGGCAGGAGCTCTGGAAGGGGAGGGGCAGATGAGCGGAAATGAATGGAAAGAAGAATACAGGGATTTGGCTGAAGGCCTCATCTGGGACCTGCCGCCAGGTAAATCCTGGGCCCTCTGCAGCTCCCTCTCTGCAGGGTGTCTGGCTGCAGGGGCCCCAGCCCAGGCCTCAGCCCCTCCCACAGCCAGCCTGGTCTCCCCCCCTCGCCCCTGCACACCAGGAGGAAACGGAGCAGGGCAGGTCCCAAACACAGCCATGCCACCTTCTGGTTTAGAGAGGACGGGGTGGGGGGAGTCCAGAGAAGGGAGCAATGGCCACCTCACCGCCAGGCTAACGGGCCGTGGGTCAGTGGCCGGGGCCCTGGGCAGAGCAGGAGCCATGACCATGAACACAGGGCACAGAAAATCCCCCTTGTCCACGAGAAAACTCACAGGCCGATGACGACCACTGGGTGGGAGGAGGGGCTGGATGGGAGGGCTGACCTGGGGACCCTGAGGACGTGAGGGCCATGGTCACTGCACACAGGACAGCACGTGCCTGTGCTCTGAGTCCTGGCTGGCAGCTGCAGAGCGGGTGCGGACCTTCCTGGGAGGGGGCTCCAGGAGAGACCCTGCCCCCAGAGCATGGCTCCCACTGTGGCTCCTGACACCTTGGCCTATGGCCTTGGGCACGCCCCCAGAGCACCAGGCTGTCAGTGGGTCCCCTGACCTTGCTCTCTTAGTACATGGTGTCATTTCACGGCCCCACAGCGCCACCTTAATATTCAAAATTCCAAGACCTTGGACAGAGAAGACCATGCAAGGGGCCTCCTTGGAGCCCAGATGTGGGGCACACAGAGACTAAAGGGAACAACCTGCAGGACCACAGAGAAAGGCCATGGCCTCCAACTTCAGCACGGGACAGTGCTGTGACCTTGACAACGTGGACAAGCCTGCTTTGGGACCACTTCTAAATGCTCTGACCTGAGTGGGAAGCTTTAGGCCCCATAGCACTCGGAGATCCGAACCTGCTGGACACCTATTTACGGCAGCGCTGTCCCCATGCAGGCGGCTGCTTCTGCAGAGACAGGGCTGCGTGCTGAGGCTTGAGAACATGGCTTTGGGAACCATGAGGGCAGCTTGTTCCAAATGCCTGGCAGACCATGAGGGACCTAAGCCAGACAGCGGGCAGAGAGCCTTTGGCAGGCTCCAGGGGCCTTAGGGTGCAGGAGCCGTGGCTGTCTCCTCTGGGCCCTTCTTCCCCAGGCACAGAGGAGGCAGACGGTAGGGAACAGCGTGGCTGCAGGCCTGTAGAGTCTGGGCTGCACCGGCCCTTGCACACATGCATGGGTCTGCACATGCGCTGGGCGGGGGCAGCTCCAGCTCAGCTGCCCCAGGCTCGGGGGACATTTGGGAAACTGTGTTCCTGGATGTCCGCTCTGCACCTGATCTAATCTCATCACTTAATATCCCAGCAGAACCCCTGGCTGGGCTGGACAGCGGACAACGAGGCTGGGCGTTACTGGAGCTGGGAAATAAGTGTCCTTTCATAGTGGAGTATGCAAGAGAATCGGAGTAGATTAAATTGAAGATATGACCCACTTAGAAACTCTTCTGGATGCCAACTCTAACCTGCCTACCTGCAGTCCTGGAAGGGTGCCCAAAGAAACCACGGCTGGTCATGGGGGATCCACCTCGGGTGAGGGGAACGGAGCAGTAGCAAGGACTGGCTGACCTGCTTGACAAGGAGCGTCCCCCTCCCCAGTTCCTGTGCAGCCGTGTGACCCGGCCTATCCTCCTGTGGGGAGGGGACACATGGAAGGGCCCTGGCATGCTTGGCCCTGGCTCACCTTCTCCCCGGGAACAAGCTCCCTGCACAGCACTACTGTCCCTTCCTCCAAGCGCACCCCTGGGTCACACGGGCCTGGGCTGGGGGCTAAGCCTGCCTGGTCCTCAAACCCAGCTGAAGGCCCCATGGGGCCCGTGTACAAAGCCACAGCCTGCACTTGGCCTCTGTCACCAGGAAGTGAGGTGTGTGGGCCTCCATTTTCACTGCTAGGAATCCAGGCAGGAAGGCTGCTTTCAATTAGAGAAGTTCTCAGAACCCCAACATCATGGGGAGAGAGAAGGGCTTCCGCCTGCTCTGCTGCGTGTGAGCTGCAACCTCAGACAAGCCTCCTGCCGCCCCTCGGGCCCCAGCAGGTTGGCCTGCAAGCGGGAAAGCAGGCCTGCTGTATGCAGCAAAGGTCGGAACCGGGGGACACAGGCAAAGCCCCAGCACACGCCGGAGTTTGGTGGTCACTGAGCATCGCTGCTATGCCCGCAGGCTGACACACTCACACTTATCATTCATGAACCGCCGGCAGAACTCCTGGAAAGTGCCTCGGTAGCTCATGGTGCGCAGGGAGCGGTGGAACTGGTAATAGGACACCACCAGGTCCTTGGGGTTCCGAGCCATGTATATGACCTGTGGGGGCCAGGGAGGGAGGAGGACAGGCAGGAGGGATGGGTGAGTCGCTGGTCCCCCACCCAGGCGGCCACCCTGCGTAGGCTCACAGACCCACACACCTCTCCTACACGCATCCTGACCCAGTCCCACATCAAGGCCAGCCCCACGTGCCCTGTGGCCAAAGGTGCCGTGCTGTCACTCTGTGTCAGCAGATGTGACCCTGTCCCCACGACAGCATCTGCTAAGAACAACTCCCTGAGCATGTTGTCACCTTTCCACCCTCCCTCTATTTCAACATCAGCAGACAGGAAAATTCTAGTCCTGGCCCTGGCAATGAGAACTGCAGGCCTCATCAACCGCATGCAGTTAAAAGACGGGAAAAATCAGCCTGGAATCCTCGGCCTTCACTGGGCAGAGGCAGCACTTAGGCTGGTCAAGGCCAAGTTCAATTATGGGGGTGGGGAAACCCACTCAACTTAGAAACACAAATACAACGCTAGAGATACAGGCTCCACCAGGGGTCCACAGCCTGTACCAGGATCCTGCCCCACCTCGGTCCCCTGGGACCCGACGAGGGTGACGGACTCATGTTAGCACTTGTTAGGGACCCAGCCAGGGGTCAGGGATGGGGGCAGGTGGAAAGGGTACAGCAGACTGCAGGGAATTACCTTGGAATCGCCGTTGTGCAGATCAGAGGGCAGGAAGCGGTAGGGGAGGTGGCTTTTGATGAGGCGGGGAGACGTCAGCTCCTGCAGCAGGGTTGGGGGAGAGGCGTCAGGTGTCACAGAACACACAGGTCATGAGGCCTTTCTAATGGGGCCAGGTGGAGAGGGTCTTGGGTGGTATGGACCAGCACTCCACCTGAAAACCTTCTTTCCAGAGGTGTGAATACCCTCCAGGCTGAACCTTGGGCCAGATGTGAGCAAGACGCGGCCTGCCTGTGGGGAACCCCGGCCATGGCAACCTGTCTCAATCACCACCAGGGTGACTGCCCACAGGCCTAGCATGGGCCTCGAAGGACAGCAGAGGAAAAGCACGAGGCACAAGGCACAGAGGGGCTCTGCATTCCCACCACCACCCAGCACCCAGGCCTGCCTGTGGCTCCTGGAGCGGGCCATGCCATTGGGCCAGGGCTCGGGGGTTCACACCCACTGTCCCTCTGCCCTAACTCAGCCGCTCTGCTCTCAGGACCTCCCTGGATGTCTGCACTGAGAGGCCCGCCCTGTCCAGTCCTGCTTTGGTCCCTGCCTGGCACTGGTCACCCCTGAACTACCACGCCTCCTTGTTTTGCTCTCCAGCCAGAGGCCCTCACTACACTGTCAGCTCCATGAGCACTGTGACGTCTGCGGTGGGTCCCTGGCTATACCCCGATGCCAAGAGCTGTGCCGGCTCTCGTGGTCAGCAGCTGGGCGGACCCCAGAGCTCAGCTGCAGAGATCAGCGCACACAGCACCTTGGACTTCACAGTGACAGGAATGACTCAGAATGCTGAGCTAGTGGGGGAAGGGGCAGGTGGGCCATGCCAGAAATGGGACCTGAACTAAAGAGGTGGCAGAGGAGACGATGGAGAGAAAACTCCAGACATACCGGGGGGGACAGAACGGACGGGACCTTGCGGTAACGTTTGTTTCATTCTGGACACCAAATACTGGATGCAAACGCATCCCACCCAGCTCCCCTGGCAGACGGGGTGACACACGAGGAGGGGGCAGGTGCAGTCCCACTCCCGTGCCTGCCTCCTTTCTGCCCTGAAGTTACCCACCAATCTGACTCCAGGGTCACTGTCACAGGTTCAGGCCTATCTCCTGGCCTCCTGGGGTATCGCAGCTCCCTGCTTTCCCTGGGCCACAGCGCCCCCCTGAACCCTTCAGGAGGAACTGTCACTCGGGGTGTAAGGGCAGAAGTGGCCTAAAGGGGCCACGGGGACTGGGTGCCCCCTGCCCACATTACCTTGATGATGTCCAGGCCCGGCTGTGGGTACTCCAGGACCGGGAGCTGCTCGTCGATGTTCATCAAGCCGATCTCGTCGGGGTCAGCACCCTGGCTCACCAGGTAGACCACCTCCTGCAGCAAGCTCGTGCCTGGAGGGAAGAGGCCCCAGGAGGGGGTGCTCAGAGGGAGCCCCCTTTTCAGGTCAGCACCTGCACCCAAGAAGGGGGCTGAAGGGCCATGCAGGTAGGGGTCCCAGGAAGAACACTGGCCTGAATCCTACCTTCGGTGGCCGTGGGTGAGCTCCCCATCAGCCTGGGCACTGGGTGGGCTGCTGAGGCCTGAGCCCTGGTGAGCACCCAGGGCCAGCAGGCAGCCCCAGGGAGCAAGGTGATGAGGTCCTCACATGGACGCCTGATCCCTGCACTTCCTCTGGCCCCGTGTGCAGGCCCTCTACTCAGGCTTTCAGCTCAGCGTCGCCATAGAGCCCAGGGCCAGCCCCGGTCCCCACCCCGCCCAGTGTCTCAGAAGGAACGGGCATGACCAACCCATCCCCCCTCAACGCTCTGGCCCCTTCTCTTCGGGGCCTAGGTCACTGTTGCCGGCCCCTCACCTGCACACCCTGCAAACGCTCACTGCCCCACAGTGGCTGCACCCCTCCCAGAAGGGCCACTTGCAGCCCTACCCCACACTGTCCACCTGTGAATGCCTGGCACCCACCTGCCTCTCTGCAAACAGCCCCCCACCCTGGGCAGCTGCTCAGTCCAAATGGAAACTCACAGTCCTCACTCCTGCCTCTCATGAACGGCTGGTTCTGCCGTCACAAGAGCGGAGGGCACCCTTCCACCACTGCCCTGGGGTGGGGGAGGGCCCACAGCTCTCAGCTCTACCCAGCCCACGCCACCCTGGTCTGTTCTCTCAAGGAGCATGAGAGACTGTGCCAATAGGGACACTCAATTGCCTCCCTGCCCAGTGAAGACCCTCCTCCAGCTCTGCACCTCCCCAAAGCAAAGGACTTCACCACGCCCACATGCCTGTCAGCCTCGCTCCATGCCCCCACCTCTCTGACGCCTCTCTCATCCACCAAGCCCCAACCAGCCTCCCTGGCCTCCCTGCCAGCCGGGGATATGCTGCCTGCAGCCCCATCCTCCCTCCCTCAGGTCCCTCAGGTGTGAAGGCTCCCTGACCAGCCACATGATGAACACTCCAGTCCTCAGACTGCCCGCCCCCCCATCATCTGCTGCACCAGCAGCCCAGGAGTGACCTGCATGTTCCTTTATCCTGAATGCACGAACAGACCCTGGTGCTGGGCAATCAGAAAGGGATATGTTCATCAAGGAAGACTTCCTGGTGGAGGCAGCTTTGGAGCAAAGGCCCAGGAGGAAGAAAATGGTGAAGCAGTTCTTCCACTCAAACAGAAAGAATGTCTATCCATTAACAGTGGGAGCCTCCCATCCACCTGAGGCGGGGGGACCATCACTCAATCTACAGACAAGACTCCTGAGGCCTATGGGGCCCAAGGTCACAGAGCTGGTGCATGGCCCTACCCCATGCCTCCTCCTGTGGCCTGTCCGCCCGGCAGCTCAGGGTAGCACGAGGCAGGAGGCGGGGGTGCTATGCGCTCAGAAATGGACTGTGGGCAGAGTTCCCGAAACAACCTCTCCCAGTGCTGGCTTCAGGGCCTATTTTTGGTGCTCCCAGCCCAACCCCTGCCGCCCCCACAGGCAGTGACCCAAACCGATGTTCTCTGCCCATTAACATCGACTTACATCAATATCAACGCATCCATTCCAAAACCCCATCCCCACCCCCATTAAATACCTGTGCTGGAAGCCCAGCCTCGAGAGGCCAGAGGAAGCCCTCCCCCCGCCCACCAGGCCCACGGGGTGGGGGGGGGCCCCTCGCTGCAGCCCGTTTCCTACTGAGCATTCTCGGCTTATATGCTCTGGCTCGCAGGGGACTCACCAGGAGGGCACGCGGCATGCCTGCCCGGCCCAGGGAGGGGGCAGCAGGGGCATGGCCAGCAGGAGGTGACAAGAGGGTCACAGAAGGCCAACTAGAGACAGTGACGGAAACTACACTGACCAGTCGCCATGAGGCTCCACACACTCTTCCAGCACCTTAACTGAAGACCAAGCACATGCTTTGAAGACACTCAGCCCTTGGCTCTGCAAGGGTCCCCGCCAGGCACCAGCCGCATCCAGTCCTTCCACACCCACCTCCCCAGCCCTAGGTTCCACCCACCCACGTGGCACCCCAACCATCAGCACGAGCTACCCTCAGCCCCTGCATCCACTCTCCTGGCTATCACAGCCACCCAACAGCCCGGTGCGGGCCCCAGCGCCTGGGGGGACGCAGCCCTGCTCGGCCTCACTTCGCCCTCACTCTGTGCTGTGACCAGCTCTCATGCTCCCCTAGAGCTCAGCACCCCTGGGACCCGAGCCTTCAACAGGCTACCCTGCCCGCTCGCCAACGTGGACGTCATCTTCAAGCTACTGACACTGGAAGCCTCCTCAGGTGCTCTGGAACGCAGTGCCCGGCCCCCAGACTCCCGCTTCCCCCGTTCCAGACGCCAAGAGGGAAGGCCGGGGTCTGAGCACAGGCCCAGCTCCCACCAGAGCCCATCCTCTCTGCAGAGCTCCCTGCTCTGGCCTGTGAGGTCTGGACTCATCGGCATCCTCACTCAGCATCTGGTGGTCTGGCCGCCCTCCTGACAAGGGCTGGCCCCAGGAGTCCCTGCCCCCCTTCTAGAAAATGGGACGATGCCTTTCCTCCTTCGCAGGGTTTTGGGGTCAGGGCCCGACGTGACCTGCTCGGGGCCAGAGAAGCTCTCTACCAGTGAGCACCCCTAACACCATGACAGGCACCACTGACCAGGGCCCTCACACGCGAGGGCATGTGCAGCCTCTGCCAAACTGCGCAGCCGTCCCTCAAACATGGAAGCCGCACCCCAGTTGACAGGGGACAGCTGGGGCAGCACACAAGAAGCAGAAGGAAGGTTTGTAAGCGAATCCTGTATGGATACAGAGAGGGAAGGCCCGAGTTCAGGTGACTAGTTCACAGTCACGGGAAGGGGGAAGCTACATCTGCAGTGGGAATCCAAAGGTGGGGGTCCCCACTTCCCACATGGACTTCCCAGCATGCCTGGGGGGTGGGGGGACAGGGAGCATGGCGGGAAGAGAAGCCCTGGGTGAGACCCTGCAGGGCCGATGGAGTGACACGGTGGCCACAGCTGTGCTGGCTACCCCTCCACTCTTGCAGCCCCCCAGACCACAGGCACAAAAGCAGGTGGGGGCAGAGCAGGGCCTCAGCACCCCAACCGCCCCCTGCAGTCTGAGCCCGGGGGTGTGGGCAGCCAGCACTGGAGGACGGCAGCAAGAAGCCTGACTCCCAGCACCTCTGAGGTGAGGCAGTGGAGAGCCAGGACTCTGAGTCACTGGGCAGGGCTGGCAGGGCTGGCAGGGCTGCTGGGCTGGGGGGTGACGCCCGCACACTTCCCCAGTAAAAATGAACTCTGACACTGGACCTCTGGGGCTGAGACCCATCAGGGTACTCAGGGGACTCCCCAGGAAACCTGGGGCCCGGCCTGAGCCCACCAACATTTCCACCTGCACTGGGGAGAGAGGAACCAGCACCCTCAGGTCAGAACCAATGCAACTTCGCACCCAACCACCAGGGTTCTGGGGCTGGAGTTAGAATTCTTCTATTTTTATTTTATTACTAACCTAAGTCACACATGCACCTAGTTTAAAAAGTCAGAGCATTATTAACAGAACACCTAACAGAAAATCCAGTTAGCTCCGCACCTGAATCCCATGCCCAGAGCAATCTCTTGTTGATTCTTCCCTTACCACAAATGTCGAATGTGATTAGATAGTTACTTCACGATCTACACATTTTCGGTGGTCTGCTGTCAGCTACGGGAGACAAGGACCTCGCTGAGTTCCCTTACGCAAGCGTCCCCCCTCCCAGTGCTGCCGCAGCACGGCTGCTGGTCTAAACCCAGCACGAGAGTTTGCCTCAGAGGACAGCGGGGAACGACCACACTTCCTTTCTGGTACCAGAATTAGTTTTTCCTAAAGTAAATATTGCCTTTGTTTGCTTGCTTAGTTGTTGTTTTTTTTAAAGATTTTATTTATTTTTAGACAGAGGGGAAGAGAGAGGTAAACATCACTGTGTGGTTGCCTCTTGTGCACCTCCTACTAGGGACCTGGCCCACAACCCAGGCATGTGCCCTGACTGGGAATCGAACCAGCGACCCTTTGGTTCGAAGGCCCGGGCTCAATACACTGAGGCGCACCAGCCAGGGCATTTTCCATAATTTTAGAGAGGATGAGAAAGAAAAAAAAGAGACGTTGATATGAGAGAGAAACATTATTTGGTTGCCTACCACGCACACCACAACTGGGGATCGAACCCGCAACCTGGGTACGTGCCCTGACCAGGGATCAAACCTGCAACCTTCTGGTACACAGGACGATGCTCCAACCCACTGAGCCACCAGCCAGGCTGGGAGGTTTGAAATATAACTCATGCTCCTGAGTTCTGAAAGTCCTGGCTTCAATGATTTCTTCTCTTCCATACTCTTCTTCTGTCGTTCTGAAACTCTGGGATCTCCCAATTTTCTTAGTTTTTGCTCCTATTTGCTATCATTTTGTAAAACTTTCTATTCTTCCTCCACTTGACCATCCAAATCTCATCAGTGGGGTTTTTAAATTCTAGCAATCACCCCTTTAACCCCCAAGAGCCCCCCACTCTTCCTGCCAGCTCCTTTCCGGTCAATGCACTTTCACCGCAGCGCAGCTGCTGCTGTTCTCCGAGGACAGCACTCTCTGAGGACATCACGCAGAGGCAGGGTTGCAAACCAGGTCTGTTCTGGTTTTGGGGTTTTTTTTTTAGGTTTTTTTTCCTGCCCTGTACATTGTCTCTCATTCTTCCGAGCTCTTTTTTCTGCTTTCTGTTTTGTTTCTGCAGGTATCTGTCCTTGATATTGGAAACTTTAAGATCCGGTGACCTTGAGTCCATCCACAGGTGAGAGGAAGGATGGGACACAGCGTCTGCGGTGGGCATGGCTTGCTGACTGCAGGGCTTTGTGTGTCTGGGAAAGCAGCCCAGTGCCGGTGCCCTCCCAGCTCAGATGGGAGATGTAGCGCGCCAGTGTTCACACGTCTCTTCTTTCCCTCCAAAGATGGTTCCACTCTTTGCTGCAGGACCACGAGCATCCCATGAGCCAAGCCAGGGGGCGGGGGGCGGGGGGGAAGCTAGGAACCTGCCTTTCAGGGGTGCAGTTTTCGCTGATCCCCATTTCCGATATGGCCCTGTATCCCGGGTTATAGCTGTGCTCCACACCCCAAATGCATAGCCTGTCTGGATCAGCTTCCCCAAAGAAACCCATCTTTTGCAAAAGCTTCCTGTTTTGAGCGCCCGCCCCCCATCATGTCTGCCACCCTCTGTTGCCAGGTGCATCCAGTCCCTGGAGCCCTGCAGCTGGAGCTGGTCCACACGCCTGCCGCCCACCACCACTGCCTGCGGGCCAGTTGGTCAGTGCTCAGCCACCGCACCTGATCTCCCACAGCCAGCCAGCCTCTCCGATGCTCCGTCACCTCCTCTCCTCCTCTCAGAGCTTCAGCGCTCTTATTCCCTGACTGGCATGGAGTGAGGCTGTAGGAGGAAGCAGAGATGAGCATGGTGTTCCTCTCCATCAAGCATACCCCACGGGCCCCCACAGGCCCTGCCAGCTCCCTCAATGGCGGCAACAGCTGGGTGCTGAAGAAGCACCAGGCAGAGCTGGCCCCCAGGGGCGGGGCTTGCTCTTCCAACAGATACTGAGGCCTCCAGGCCAGGAGGAGAGCAAAGGTGACTACCTCTCGTGAAGCTCCAGTTCCATCTGTCAGAGGGAGGAGGTGTCACACATGCTGCTAAGACGTCACTCAGAATCATCTGATTGTCTCTCCAAACAGCCCCCACAGTGGCACGAGGTGGACCTTGGACAACAGGGGCAGTTTGGATAGTGAATGTAGGCAAGAAGCCCACAGTGGCTCCCGTGCAGGAGCCCCCACAGTCATCCCGGTGACAGCCAGGTGCGGCACTCAGCGTCCTGGGCACAGTCACAGGGGCTCACGCAGCCCGCTCCTCATCGGGTTCTCACTAGTCCCGGGGGCTGCTCTCGCTGCATTTCACATGTGGAGGAGCAAGCGAAGAGATTACCTGCCCGAGGCCGCATATCTGGTGGGCCGTGGGCCCAGGACCCAGAGCTCTGACTCCAGAAGTGGAGTATTTCAACACACACACCACACTCACTCACACACTCACACACACAAGGCTTGTCGGCAGCCAAATTGAGGCCATAGGCTCTTGCTTCCAGGCTAAAGCTCTGACCCTCAACCCCCCAGACTGGTGATGGAGCAGGGTGAGACGGAGGGAGGAAGTGACTGGGACCCCCCACCCCCTCCTATCCCTGTAATGCAGGAACCCAGCACCCAGCTGTGGGCCCTGATGGACAAGAGGGAACACACGTGGTCCCTAGGCAGAGCTCCGATGATGTCAAGCGCTGGGGTGCGCCCAGCCACACAAGCAGGTGGGAGCTGCTGCCCTGAGATAGCCCCAGCTTGCCGCAGTCCCTGTCCGGGGAGGCCCCGATTCCCAGCCTAGCTCTGTGGAGCTGGGAACAGTTACCACACCTTGGCCCTCAGCTTCCTCAGGGTGAAATTCTCCAGGGCTGGAGCTGGGGGTTCCTGGGGTCACAGCTGCGGACACACAGACCAGGGGGACGCTGCCTGCGGAGGGAGGCCCGCTGGGGCTCCATGCCCAGCACCAGCCGTCTCCCCCCAGGCCTCAGCTCCTCACCTAAAAAAGGGCCTCTCTGTCAGGGAAGCTGTGAGGATGTCAGGACACATGAAGGCGGAGCCCTCTCACCTCCCGGTCCACTCTGAGGCTTGACAAGGACCACAGCAGACTTGAGGGGTCTCTGCCATCACCCAGTCCACACCCTGCCACTGGCAGGTGTGGAGGTCCCAGGAGACCCCAGCTCACTGCAGGTGGAGCTGAGCCTCATAGCTACCATCTGTGTCCAGGGAGCCCGCACAAAGCCCACACCAGGGTCCCCAGCCTTCCAGCCCCTCTGAAAGGACGTGAGCTTCCAGAAAAGTCCAACATGACTGCAAACGTGCTGGAGGGAGGCTCCAACCTCCCCACGGGCCCTTCACCTGCCCTCACATGCTCCAGAAGCCCATGGTGGGACCCTGCTCCCTGGGGACACTATGTGACGCTCCAGAAGCCACAGACACACCCACTGACTCACCTGACCCTGGAGACACAGGAAGCGTGCAAAGGGCTGGGAAGGGCACAGCTCCCTCGCAGACAAGGAAAGACCGGGTGAACTACAGGTTCTCATGGGACTCGAGCCCAGCAGCGAGTTGACAGCATGAGACCACAAGTAGCCGCCACCCCTGGGAGTTGGGCCCTTGCAGAGAGACAGGGCCAGGAGGAGGAGAAGCCAGGCACCATGTGAGTGGGGAAGAGGGGTTCAGGTAGAATTTTCACGCACTGTAAGAGCTGTGGGCTGAGAGCCAGCACAAGGAGAGAGCTGGCCCCAAACAACCTTCTTTGCACACCTGCACCCATGCCCATGAAGAAGACTGGCAGCGGCAGGCAGGGACCCCCTCGGGGCTGTGGCCAGGACCATTATCCTCTATGGGAAAACGGCTTGAGGCCACTCTGGGACAGGAGGAGCAAACCTGTTCCCCCTCCAAACCCCTTCACACCGGTGAAGACCCAACATGGCTACAAAATGGGTGAGGAAAAAAACTTGGTCCTGGAGAAAGGGCAGGAAGTCATCCTTGGGCTTTGTCAGAGACCCCCAAACACTGGACAGGGGACATGAAACTATTTCCTTCACAGGCCCAGCCACCAAGGCAGCCACCAAGGCAGCACGGGGCATCAGGGCATCGCTTGGAGAAGGCGGGGCCATGCAGTGTCACTGGGGGGTGGGGGGGTGCAGGGCCAGGACTGACAACTCAGGGGAGGTGGGGCCATGGAGCACTCACTGGCGGGACGGGGCCATGGAGAAAGCCCCACCCAAGGCTGCAGCTGCACCAGAGAGCAGGGGACATCTGTCAAGGCCCCTCCTCTCTCAGCCAGTAAATTGGAGCAACAAGTCACAGCAGTGCCCCCACCCCCTGGGGGAGAAACCCCTCCAAGGCTTGACCTGAAAGTTGAAGGTGGGCAGGAATGCCCAGGGGAGACCCTCTGGAAACTCAGCCCCGAGGCTGAGCACCAGGTGAAGCTACGGGAGTTGAAGCCAGCAGTCACCCTGGGGTCAGAGCAACAAGCGCAGCCCTGCTCCTTCCGGAGCGACCCCCTCCCACACTGAAGGCCCGGCCAGAGAGGACAGGCCGGCTCGGAGCACAGACACCACTGCCTTCCACCTCTGACATCAGCACACACGTCCAGCGATTGATAAAAAAAAAACACTCATTTAAAAAGGCAAGAAAAAAAATACCCCATCCAAAGATGAAACAATCACAAACTCAGAAGTTAAAGTAAATATGACCAACATGTTAAAGAATTTCATGGTAATGGTGAATAACACACCCCTTTATGGTGTATTTCATGGGTTATTTCGGCAGACAGATGGAAACCAGAAGTCGCAATACTAGGGGGAAAATAAGAACAGTAACAGAAATTGAATGCTTTGGACGGCCCCCAGACCTGACTCAGAGGAAGAAAGAGACAGTTAACCTGAATACTGGACAACAGAAACTGGAATGGGGATGGGAATCTCACAAGAAGAGAGAGAATAGGACAGGAGAAATATTTGAAGAGGTAACGGCTGAGAGTTTTCCCAAAATACTGAAAGGCTTCAAACCACAGATCCAAGGTCAGAAAAACCCAAGCAAGATAAGTATCCCCACCCTGAAAAAAAAAAAATACCTAGACGTACCCTATTAAGTGCCAAAAATCAAAGATAAACACTGAAGGCAGCCAGAGAGAAAAAAGACCCATTCCACGGAGGACCGAAGAGTTAGAGCAGCTTTTCATCAGATAAGATGCAAGCCAGCAGACACCCTGTGTTAACCCCACCCCCTTCCCTTGTCACTTCCCGGAGCCTCAGAGCCACCCAGCAAGGCAGGGAGGTGGTCTCTCCTGCCCCTGCAGAAACCACAGCTCATGGGGGCTACACTGTTTGCCAGCATCACCCAGGTGGCAAGCAGCAAAGCTACATACAAATCCAGGACTTTCAGCTCCAAAGCCAGGCTCGTATCCCTCAGCACCTGTGCCCCCTACAGACCCACTCCTGGCTGGGGAGGAGGGAGGGGGAAAGGGGAGAGGAAGCAGGTATGAACCGGGTTCCCTGAGGTCCACCTGCAGAGGACTCACAGCAGTGACAAAACCTTCAAATCCCGAAGGGCCTTGGAATTCCGTGCCAAAAAGCACACAGAAAGGAGGCGTGACCCTCCCTCCTTCCTGGGGTCTGCATCTGGTGGCCCTGGTGACCCTCCAAGGGCCACAGACACCTGAGAGACAGGGGAGAGGCCCTGGTGTCCCCGAGGAGAGGCACAAGCGGTCCTCGTGGATCACCACCACACAGCACCTGCCCCCAGGACTCAGGAAGTGGCACAGTGACTATTCCCAGAGTTTTCCAAGTCCCATTCGACACCGCAACTGGCCCGTGTCCAAAGTCACAGACCTTCGAAGGGCCTGGGAGCCATGTCCACCACTGGGCAGTTGAAGCTGTGGGTTTTGAAGCTGGGGAAACAGAAGCTCAGACTCACCAGAGGCCAACCGCCTGCAAAGACCCACACCCTGACCCCAGACCCCTCCTCCTGCTATGCCAGCTGCCACTGGGGGTGGCTTCCAGGTCCCTTTTTCTCTGGCTGAGAGAAGCTCTTCAGGGCAGATGTTGGGCGGGGCCAGGTCTTCAGTGCCCGTGAGCATTTCACGTTCTGAACACCACAGGTGGAGGGGCAGGGAGTGGGGAAGGCTTCGGACGTCCTGGCTTAAAGCCAGCACAGCCACCGTGCCTGAGAAAATGGCCCACTGACCCTGTCACCATCCTGTGGGATGGGTGAGAATGGTGAACTGGGACAAAGCTAAGAATCAGGAAGAGCCCTGGCTGGTGTGGCTCAGTGGACTGAGTGGCAGCCTGCAAATCGGAGGGTTGCCAGTTCGATTCCTGGACAGGGGACATGCCTGGGTTGCAAGCTGGTCTCCAGTTGGGGGCGTGCAAGAGGCAACAGATCAATGTATCTCTCACATATCAGTGTTTCTCTCCCTCTCTTCCTCCCTCCCTTCCCTTTTCTCTAAATAAATAAATAAAATGTAAAAGAAGAAGAAAAAGAACCAGGCAGAAAGTAAAAAAGAAACAGAAAATATCAATCTCCGTGATACCCACAACCCGCTTCTCCTTCACTCCGAGGCTCTCAGTCACCTCAGCTCAGCCTTGGTGCAGCCACAGGAGCCTGGGCACATCACGTAACCTCCCAGGTCCTCTGTTCCCCCCATCTGGGAGACGGGAGCCCACAGTCTACCTCACAGAACCCTGGGGAGAATGCGCTGGAATGGCAGACACACAGGGTCGTGAGCTACAAAGCTTAGAGCACAGTAGGCTACTAATGTGACAGACTCCCAGCCTACACACAGTCCCAGCAGGTGGTCCTCAGGATGCCCAGCCCTCAGTGAGTGTGACAAGTATGAGAAGCAAGCAGGGCACATGGACAAACAGTAAGAGTCTGGAAAGGCCACAGGGGCTGAGGGAAATGGTAAGTTTGGAAAGGGGAGCTCTCCAGGGCTCTGTGTGGAGAGACCTTGCGTGAAGGTCCCCAGGCCACCGCTGGATTTTCCGTCACCAACGGAGAGCCAGGTGCTCACCCTCCCTGTAAGAGGGTGGGCTCTTGTCTGCCTTGAAAGATTCAAGCTACAAACAGGATGCAAGTTTTGATTATCTTGAAAACTTCCATAGATAACGTCTCCTTCCCCAGCCATGTGCTCAGGAAGGTCCCTGCTGCCAGGCCCCAGCAGGCACCCAAGGCAGTGCCCCTCTAGAGCAGCCCCCACAAGCCCCAAGCACCTGCTTTCAAAGCAAGCTTCCGGCCTGTGCCACATCCCCCTCACCCCCCCCCCGCCCCCGCACCGAAACAGCTACTTTCCCCCTCCACCTCCTCACGGAAAAATGGAGGTAGCAACAGAGAACCGAAGTCCCTCACTGGCAACTCCAACATCCTGGAGATGTCCCAACACCAAGGTTTTCACAATTCAGGTGCAGGCAAATCCTGTCCCAAAGTGACATGAGGCTACTTTCAGTCTCTGTGGATCCCACGTCCTGGGGTGGTTCACAGCACAGATCATCTATGGCTCTAAAATCGGAAAAGTTCCAAATCCCCCCCTCCACCCCACCCCAGGGGGCACAGGGTTGGGTGAGGGGCTATGGGCTACAGTGGAAGGAAAGTCCCTGGCCACAGCAGTGGCGGAGCACACCTGCTTCCTTCCTCTTCCCAAGGGCCGCCAGAAGCGCCTGCAGACTTCTCTTCACCAAGCTCCCCACCAACGTGGCTCCCCCGCCCTCCACTCACAGCCTCTTCCCCCACCCTCCCCGGAGGAGTCGGGCCTAGCCCTTGGGTGTCTGGGACCCTGCACAGCTCTTCCAGGCGCCTCCCTCCCTGCTGGTCCTACATGACCTCCAGGCTGGCCAGCTTCTCCGCACGCAGCCAGACCCAGGCTGCCCCCTCCCTCTCCGGCACAGCGGCAACAAGGGAAAGCCGCGTCTCTCCCTGAAAGCCTCCCAAGAAGCACTGCAGTACAATCCTTCCCATCAGGTCCTGGGTGCACTCCGACCAGGCTTTAAATTCCAGCTCTACCACTCACCAGCTGTGTGACCTTGGGCAAGCCACTTCCCCTCTCGGGGTCTCAGTGCCCACACAGTGGGTGGTCTTGCAAACGACAGCCGTTAACATTGGGAAATGTGGGTCCTGCCTGATACCTGGGTGAGGGAGGCAGCCCTGAAGCAGGGGAACGGGGCACACACACCGGGCACGGCTGGTCCCATCCCCCGCCGGGAATCCACGCAGGAAAGGAGGGGCGTACTCGGCCCCCACGCCAATGTTATCCCCTTCCTCGGATGATCACCAGGACTTTGTACTCATCAAAGGCTGAGTCGGGCCGAGGAACAGAGAAGTTAAGGGGGTGTCCAAGGTCACACAGCCAACAGGGTAATGGGAGGGGACGCTCGGAGAAGCGGCTGCCCTGGCCTCTCCTCCTGGAAGCGGCAGCCAAACAGACTCCATCCCCGCAAGACGCTGTCCAGCCTGCAGCCACGGACACCCGGACCCACCCCCGAAGGTCTCCGACCTTAGTTTCCCCAAATGCGGGCCGATCGCCCCCGATCCCGCCCTGGAGGGGCGAGGGATGGGCGGTGGGCGCCCAGGCCCTCCCGACCCCGGACTGGAGGCTGGCCGGCTGCAGCGCCTCCGCGGGCGTGCCGCAGAGCCGACGGACGGGGGCTGCGCGGGCTCACCGGACTTGGGGTAGGTGACGATCCACACGTCGCTGGGCCGCACCGGGAAGTTGGCGATTTCCTCCATCTTTCCGCGGCAGAAGGGCGGCAGGCGCACGCCATGGAACTCGAAGTACTTGCTCTCGAACTCGCCCGGCGTGCTGGGGGTCTCCGCCTCGCTCTCCGCCATGCCGCCACCGCCCGGGCCCGGAGCCCCGCCACCCGCCGCCGCCCGCGCCGCGCCGCGCCCGCACCCCGCACGCGCCCACGCCCGTCGCCCAGCCGCCGCGCGGCGCTCCGCAGGCGTGACGTCACGGCGCCGCCTCGCCCCAGAAGCGTGGAGACTGCGCCCGCGGGTATGACGTCATGGCCCCGCCCGCCGCACGGCCTGCCCTCCGTAGACGTGACGTTATGGGGCTTCCGCGCCGCGCCACTCCACACTCAGCCGCTGGCACCCACGCGGAGGGCTGGAGACCCCCGCCTGCCCTCCGCCTCGCAGCCCGCACTCGCATCTACTCCACCACGCGCTCATTCAGCAACCTTTGGTTCCGCCGGTCCGCAAGCGCTCAACAGACTCAACAGGAAATGCTGCTGCTGGAAGTGACCTTAGAGATTCGTTCCTCCACTCAATGAATATTTAGGAAGCATCAGCTCTGTCCCAGGCACTGGTCCAAGTTCCCGGCCCTCTCGGAGCTGACATTTGTGAATAACCACGGTAATTTCAAGCGCTGACATGTGCTATGAAAAACATGCTTCATCATTTCCGGGGGGCAGGAGGTGGGGGGCAGGGGGCGGATTGCATATTCCAGGACCAACCTCAAACCTAAAAAAGACATTCTGTCCAGATAGTGCCCCAAATCCGCATCTAATAAGGTACTTCTCGCGCACACAATTTGAGAACAACAGAATTCAAAAGAGGTTGTAGAACTCGCTGAACAAATATACATTAAGCACCTAGTACATGCCTGGGTCTGGGGAAACTCGAAGATTGAAACCATGAAATCCTGGTCTAATTTTCTGAGCCGAGAGAAACGAAAAAGAAATGACAGTGTGTAGCCCTAGGCAGTATGGCCGGGAGGAGGGAGGGAGAGGACTATACCGGCGAGAATCCAGAGTACAGCCGGTAGGCCGGACCTACTCCCTCTGTCTCCTTCTTGCTCTATCATTTCTTTAAATTGACTTGCAGAGAGAGGGGGGAAGAAAGAGAGAAGGGAGGGAGAGAGAGAGAGAGAGAGAGAGAAACATCGGTTTGCTGTTCCATTTGTTGATGCACTCATTGGTTGATTCTCATATGTGCTCTGACTGGGGATGGAACCCGCGACCTTGGAGCACCAGGACGATGCTCTTACCAACTGAGCTACCCAGCCAGGGCCTCTCCTCCTTGTTCTGGACTGAGACACCTGCAGTCTGGCCGAGGGCTGGGGTAGTGGGGCACACGAATGGCTGAGAGTGCATGTGTACCCACAGGCAGGGAGGGAACGAGAGCAATTAACTCTGACTTGGGAGGCTTGCAGACATCTTTACAATTTCAAAGGAGAACATTCCAAGCTCCCGAGATATGATGAAGAATGATTTGATGTCACACACAGGCAGCTAGCCAAAGGCTGAAGGAATTGAGCATATGAGTGAATGGTGGATGCCTCAGATGAGGGTTCCTGCTATGAAAGGAGGCAGGGGAGAACCGTGTGGTGTTGGATTGGAAACTGCAGCATGGATGTGAGTTTATTCTTTTTAGAAATATCTATTCTTATCTTCACTGACAAGGCCCTTAGACACTGGGATTCCAGTAATCCTAGGCACACCCACTGCCCAGATCTTGGTTGCTGAATACTTCCCCACCAGAAGGAATTGGGGTTTCTTGAAGAAAAGGTCAATTTCAGGTCTGGGCAAAGAAAGTATAAGAGGAGCCTAAAATGTCTTGTTGGGCCAAAAAGTAAGAAAGTATTTTTTTTTTTAATGATAGGGATAGGTCAAAAGGACATGGGAGCTAGCTTGAAAGACCAAATTAAGAATGATTTGCACATGTCAGACACAAATTGGAAACAATGAAAACTCCCATCAACAGCAGGATGCATAAACTGTGATATATTCATACAATGGAATGCTTACTACCCAGCGATTAAAAAAAAAGAACTACTGCTGTACACAACAGCATAGGTGAACTTCACAATCAACATGATAGACCAAAGACACCAAAAAAGGGTGGTGTGTTGTATGACTCCGTCCACATACAGTTCAAGGACAAGCAAAATCTATGGTGACAGAGACTAGAGAAGCGCTTAATTTCGGTCAGGTTGTGAGGTGGAATGGGAGTAAACACCAAAGCACCCTCCAGAGCATGTCACCCCAGCAACAGGGCAGATCCAGTGTAGACAGAGGTGTGGACACAGAGACAGAGGTGCAGGGCCTGCTGCATGGTCACGCCACTAGGGAGGCCATACAGAACCCTGTGCTCAGGAGGGCGCTGCACTTGGGTTTTAACGCTCTGTGGTCACCACCTTGAAATTCTTAATAACCTCGTTGTGCTTTTTAAGCAAAGTCCGGTGGGTTGGTGGAGCATGTGTGAATGACTTGGAGCCTGGACTCCGGAGCAGCTCCACCAAGGCCAGGTCTGCCCCGTGGATAGTGAATGCTCCATCTCGGGAGGTGTGTAAGAGGCCGGGTGGCCTTCTGCCTGCCGAGACTCTTCCTAAATAAGGTGGATCCGGAAATTCTCTGCCCGCGAGATCCCTTAAGGCAGCCGAGGCGGCAGAAAGGCCGGTTGCCGCAGGTCGCTGTCCGCGGTGCTGAACGAGTGAGGCTCCCTGATCCTGCTGCTCTTTTCCATGTGTGACTTTGAGAAGCCACAGCTGAGGGGACCCTGCTTCTGCTTTGTTTTCTGTGCTGTTTTGATGCCTGTTTTTCTATTCGTATGTATCAAAGTTTTCAGGGCAAGTACTCATTTATTATAGAAACATCAAACATATAAAATTGGGGACAATTGCATAATGAACTTCTACGTACCCATCACCCCATGTCGAGTATTAGCAACTCATGTCTCAGCCTCTTGCCCACTTCCCCCCACCCGAATTATTTTGAGGCAAATCTCCTGCATTATGTTATCTCACTCATCAATATTTCAGTGTGGTCTCTAAAAGACAGGACTTCTTAAAAACATATCCCCAGTACATTAACGCAAGTAAAAAGTAACAATTATACCATAACATCACCAAACACTCAGTTAGTGTGCACAGTCAGATTTGTGGGTGGAATGCAAAGCTCGGAGGGGTCAAGGCACCTGCCTGGGATGCCTAAGGTAGCCAGGACTTAGTGCCGGATGCAGGTTGCCCCATCAACCTGACGTGACCACAGCCACCAACCGGCCCATACCAGCCTGCTGGTCACAGATAACATTAAGCAAGTCTGAGGCACAGGGTGCCAGCTCCAGCACATAGTCATCCCCACAGGGTGTCCTCAGGGGACACCCATACCCAGGAGCTTCAGGCTCCAGACACACCCCTGCTAAGACAGTCCAAGTCAAGATCAATTACATCAGAACCTCTGCAGAGGAGTCCTGGGCATCATTATTTTGACCTGGCATCCCAGTGTGCGGACAGGATGGAATGACAGCCTGACCTGAGCTTGAATGGGATCTTTGTCAACGAGAGGCGGTGGCACCTGGGACAGGGCACTTTGCCCCTCTGAGCCTCTGATTCCTTCTCAGTGTAGCTTACCACGGGTCACCCCAATCTTCATTGGCACCTGCTGTCCCCTCTCCCAACGTGACTCTCTGCCAACCCAAATTTTAGGCTTCTATAAAGACCCAGTTAGAAACCTGTTCCTGTGGCTAACCCCTCCCAGAATCCCGTCTCTTCCATCTGACCATGGGTCACTGCTCATGTGCTGGGCTCAGAGCACAGCTGGAGACCCCTTAGGAACCAGCCGGTCCAACCCCTGACTTCAAAGACAGGAGAAAGGAATTGATGAAAGTGCGTGCTTGCCCAGTGTACAGAGCAGACGCTCGGTGAGGCTGTGATGGGCTAGGGATCTTTCTGCTCCCTGGGGCTCCACCTTCGGTGGTTCCAGCTCGCCCACTTACCAAGGAACAGAACCTCTTTGCCCCTCAGTTTCCTCACCTGTAAATGGAAGAGGAAAATGCCTACTTCCCAGGGTTGCTGTGAGAATCCAGTGAGATGAGGGCTTTGTAAACTTTAAAGCAGCACGCACCTGCAGCAGTTAGATTCCCTATTTCCTCCAGAGACAACAACAGAGGCACGTGAGCTCAGGGCAGGGATCTGCCTCGAGCATTAGGACACGCCCAGCAGACAATGGGCACTCGGGAAGCCAGGCTGGGGGGCTTGCTGCCAGCCCAGGAGTGGGGTTCAAGAACGGGAGGCATGGCTGTGCCAGGGCTGCAGGGCCCAGAGAGGTCCTTGGCAGGGACACTGGGAGGAAGAGGAGGCTGGTGGACCCACAATGTGAGTACCACTGAGCGGAGGCCATGGCACAGAGGGCTGTGACATCACACAGGCCCAGGGCCTGATCACAGCTCCCCTGAGTTTGGTGCAGACTGCCCCCAAGCCAGGGACAGTGCAAGGCTCAAAGGGGACCCTCCTAGTCTGGTACCGGACACCCAGAAGCGTAACCAAGGTGCTTTCATTGCCCCCTCCCTTTCCGAGCAGCAGCCCCTAGCAGGTGAGGGAGTCTGAAAGGGGTGTTTGATTTTCTCAAACTGGTGTACGCATATTCCATGGCACATGTGTATGGTCTCCGTCCTGCACAGGGCAGGGGTAAGGACTGAGGGGAGGGGATTTCCCCTGATCACAGCAATGCTGAGTTGCAGAAATGGGGCTCAAACCCAGGCATGCCAGAACTCGGAGCCCAGGATCGCCCTCTGCTCTGAGACTCCTCAGGGCTTTGTGTCAGGAGGACCGAGAAGTGACAAGTCAGGGACCTCTGACCGAGATCAGTTCCTGGGCTGTCTGCTTCATCAGCTGAGCTGTCTCAACACCTGGCCAGGGGTACCATGTGGGCCCTGCTCTGAGGACAAGAAGAGCAGTAACTCCCAGGAGAGGCTAGAAAAAGTCCACTGTCCCAGCATCCTCTCTGCCTGAGAGGGAGGAGCCAGGGGAGGGGCAGATGCACCAAGGACCTTCCTGTGGAATAAGGGGGCTGTGGTGGTGGCAGCCAGTAGACACCCCAGCAGAAGCACCCACAGCTGGGGTTCTGAAAAGATTTTAATCCCTTTAGCCTCCCCTCCCCTCCCATCTCCTTGGGCTCTGGCTGGGTGGACCCAGGAGGAAGTCAGAGATCAAGGTTGTAGGAGGGAGCAGACCACAGGGGTCACCCCCAAGGGCTGGTGCCAGACAGCAGAAGTCAGTACAGGGTCTGAGGGAGGCACAGCACCTCCTGACGTCCACTGGCGCCCAACCACTGAGGAGAACCTCCGGCCCGAATCCTGCAAACCCCTGCGCTTGGCTCTGCCATGGCACTGGGCCCCTCCCCGACAGATCTGCCCCGGAGCCCCAGGAAGGAAGCTCCAGAACCAGGATGCGTGTTAGCTCCTGCTTCCTGTCTCCCTGTGATGGGACAGGGCAGGGTGACCTGGGCACACAGTGACCCCGACATGCCCATAGGCGGGGCTTCTCCCCAGAAAGAATCCCTGCCCCCAGGGAACTGGCTCCAAGGAGCAGAGGATCCAGAGGGGCTGGTGGGGCCTCCTCTGGCTCCCGAGGGCACCCCACCCACACGGGCCGGGACAAGAGTCAGAGGGTGAAACGGAGGCTGCCCTTGGTCCTCCACTTGGCCGACAATTCCAGCGCCCAGCCTGGGCCAGGGGCTAGGCTCCGGGCTCCAGGAGGTGTCAGGGCCCAGCCTCCCTCCAGGGGGCAGACATGGGCGCACAGTCACTGAGCTGGCCCAGCCAGCTGACCCTCAGGCCTAAAGTGCAGGGCAGGTCTGGGGCTCCTTGGCTGGGTCCACAGGAGGGGCTGCCTCAGGCTGGAGGTCGGTGGCCAGCGGGCTGCAGAGGAAGCAGAAGCCAGTGAGGGTGAGCTGTCGGCACCCGGGGCTGGGTGAGGGGCAGGGTGGAGCCATGGGGGCAGCTGGGTGCATAGTGAGCCCCAGGCCATGCTTCTCCCAAGTCCTTCAAGGAGGGAGGGCTGACCAAGGCCCTATTCTGACTGAGCTTGGGTGGCAGGAAGGCCCCAGAGAGGGCTGCAAGTGGGTGTGAGTGGGTGCAGGAGGACTGTGGGGGCTACAGCCAGCAGGGGATGCAGGCTGGGGAGAAACCCCACCCAGGGCCCGCGGGGACATCTGGAAAGATGCAGGACTGATGGGGGAATGGGCAGAGCAGGGACATCAGCTGTCCTCTGCAAGCTAGAGCCAGGGGGAATAGTGCCTGCCCCGAGGGCCCTGCAGACAGGCCAGTGGGACTGGTCGGCACCCATGTCCAGGTGCAGCACGGAAGGTGAGGACTGCCTGCCTGGGTCTGGGAAACAGTGGGTACCTCCCCACCCAGGACCACCCCTCCCACTCTGCCCCAGCCTGTCTGCCCGCCTCACCTGACCAGCTAGAGGAGCCGGTCCTTTGTTCTGGAGTAGACCCCGAGGGCCAAGCTCCTCAGCAAGCCCTGCATCCACCGCAAGTCATCCAGCATGTCAGGCAGCCACACCGCCAACCTGGAGGAACAGCACCAGCTTTGGGGTGGGGATGAAGGAACGTCCAGGGGTATTGGTTCCACTGCAGGGCAGCTTGGACCTGGGGAGGCTCTGAACTAGTGGGAGTGGCCAGGTCCTTAGGGTGGACTCCGCAAGGTACCAGTAGGAAGCCCAGGGGGAAGGAAGGGCGGGGCTTTGGGGCCAGGCTGGCTCGGGGTGCCACCCAGCCCCACCACTTAGCCAGCTGTGTGACCTGGGCCGGCAGGGAGTTTCTCTGGGCCTGGGCTTTCTCACCTGCCAAGTAAGGACAGTCACCTCGCCTGTGGTTCCTGACCTCCTCCCTCTCTCAGTCCCTTTCTTGTCCCCCCAGACCAGCTCACCACCCCACACCCCTGCACTCACTCTCCTCCCAGCAGCCAGTGGTGGTCCTGAAACACACAGCCCAGCGCAGCCTCCTGCTGTCACCCGCCTGTGCCCCCACCTGAGCCCTGAGCAGCAGCAGAGGGCCAGCTATCCACCCATGGCTGAGATAGCACATGGCCAGGCACCTTCTCGGATGCACAGGATGCTGCAGGGCCTCCCCCGCCACCATATTGCCCTTAGAGGGGCTTCTAAACCAAGGCCTCAAACCGGGCAGGTGGTCCGCAGTGTACCGTGACAGTGAAACACAAGCCGGACAATCACCTCCCTTGTTCTGGCTTCTGCCTCTGTCACTGCACCCCCACGCCAGTCACAGAACACACCAAGCATGAACTCCCCAGGCTGGGCAGGCCTCCCCATCAGCGATCACGTGGGGATTTCTTTTTAACTGAAAAGGCCAGAATGTGCCTTTATCCTTGTTTTCAACCTGTGATTCAGCGTGACAGCTCAGTGTGGGCAGGGCCAGTCAGCCCAAAGCTCACCCCCAGCTCTGGGGCACCAACAACTTAAACAGCAGGGCCAACCCCACATCAGCTCAACACAGAGTGGGATGGAGACCTGTGACCACTGTCACAGGCCCTCCTCCAGGGAAGAGAGAGTTTCTAAAAGGTCAGATCTCCCGTGACACCACGGCTACCCTTGGCTGCCTCCCTGCCACTGTCAGGATGTAGACCGCACTCCTCGCAAGGCCGCAGGGCCCTGCGTGTCTGGTCCTGCCCGCCTCCCCAGCACCTTCTTGGACAGCGCTCTGCCCCAAGGCTCCAGCCACACTGCCTCCCTTTCCACTCCTCAAACGAGCCTTCCTCCCTTCTACCCCCAGACCTTTGCATGTGCTGTTCCATCCTTCTGAAATGCTTTTCCCCTCCCTCTTTGCTTAGTGGACTTTTATTTATCCTTCGGATTATAGCTCAAAAGTTACCTCCTCTGGGCAGCCTTCCCTGCCCAGGTAGCCCCTGGTAGCCCCTAGTGGGAGCCATCACGGTTCACAGCTGGGGCAGACCTCAGAGGTGAGCTCTGGGCAGAGCCATGATTACACGCGTGGGTGTGTGATGACTTGTGCGCCATAGGACTCCACAGGGCCAGGCTCTGGGTCTGGCCCAGAGCTGCCTCCCCAGCCTCCAGCCAGGGCCCGGCCTCTGGAAAGCCATTGATACCCGGTGCTCAAGTAGACAAAGGGATCCATTAGTGGGCAGAGCTACAATGGTTAGTGAGGGCTGAACCACAGCCAGCCTGCCATGGAAGAGCCTTGTTTTATACAAAAGGAGTCTGAGGTCCAGAGAGGTCAAGAGACCTGGCCCAGGCCACACAGCAAGTCTGAGCCAGTCCAGCCCCTAGTGGTATTTTCACAGTGAGCACATGGTCTCTGAGGCTCTGCTTGGTGGAGCAACGGGCCAAAGGTCCTAGAGATTAGTGCGGGGCCGCCACTTGATCACAGCTGCTACACTGCCCCCTGACCAGTCCCCTGAGACCCCTCTGCATCATTCAGCCAACACCAGGCAGCGCGGTGTGCCAGCTGCCCTTCCTGCCCCCTGGCTGGGCTCACCTTCTGCTCTGGAAGTAGGCGTACTCGAAGGGCAGCGTGCAGGGCAGCAGCAGGTACGTCAGCACCCTCCCGGGTCTTGACCGGCAGAAGCGGGCCCAGGGCCTGGGGTCCCTCATACAGGTTTTCTTCAGTGCTGCAAGAGAAGCCAGAGCATGCCCACCCACCCCTCAAGCCAGCTCCCTCCCTGCCTCACACAGTCCACAGAAACGGCCCAGACTGAGCCCCTACTGTGAGCCAGTGGGCAGCCAGGCCCTCAGATTGCACTCTCTCAGTACTATCCCCGAGATGGGCAGGTGTGCCCCTTTCACAGAAGAGGAGATAGAGGTGCAGAGTGGAGAAGTGACCTGCCCGAAGGCCATCGCCAGGCAATGGCAGGCCGAGATGGGCCCAAAGCCTCCTCAGGCTCCTCCAGCTCCTCCCTCCTCCCAGGAAGTCTGCCATGGCCACCCAGGGTGAGGCGGGTGCCCGCGCCGCACCTCCTTCACACCTCCCTCGGTAACAGGAGCATATCAGTGTTATTAACCTCAGCAGTGGCGGCAGCTGGGACCAGAACGACCATTTTCCGATCCCTTCATCCCCTCAATCGCCCAGAATGGAGGGACCTGCATCCTGGCTGGGGGCAGATCCGGAGCCTGAAACCTCACCCCACACCAGGGCAGCCATGCACTCACCCCCAAGGCTGACTCTGGCCTGTGCTCCTAAAGACAGACCCTGGGAGGGTTCACAGAAACATTCAGGAGACCTGCTGCTTGTCCTAGGACATGCCCCTTCCCTTCCCCAGGCCTTGATTACCTACCCTGTAAGGGCAGGACCTGTGTCCCTGGTCTGGCAGGTGAGGATTAAGGGATGCCTGTAGGGCCAGGCCAGGCCAGGCCAGGCCAGATGACAGGTGCTGCCCCATCAAAGAGGTGGCTCTCAGGTGCCCCCGTGTGGTGGCAGCGATGCTGCCAGGGCTCTGGAGCGCCCAGCTTGGACCTCCGGCTCAGCACACATTCAAGTCCCCTGTGGTCTCCAACGCTGAGAGAGGAGCCCCCACCCCCACCCCGTCACCCACCTCGTGGTCCCTGCTCCCACCTCACCACCGTCATCTCTCCCCCCAGCCTCCTGCCTCTCAGCCTGCATCCGCAGCCAGGTGCAGCATCACTGTCCCAGAGTGCAGAGTAGCAAGGAAAATGCAAAGGAGGGATCGCCCCAGGAAACCCCGCAGGGCTGCATCCCTCCTCTAGGCCACTTTCACGATGCTCCCAGCCTGTCTCTGCTCGACTCTGCTACCTGCCCCTCAATCACTGAAGCAGGGCCCCCGGGCCTCCTCTCCCTCCCCCACCACCCCAAGATAGTGCATGTCCTGTGCCTGCTGCATGCCTGTGGGACCCTGTTCTTTCCTGTCATTGTGACTGTGACCTTTAGGTCGCCGAGCAGAACTGGCTACATGTCTCAGAGCAGAACTCCCGGTTCTGCCCTGTGTAGGTCACTTAGCCTCTCTGTTGTGGTTTCCACATTTGTACAATGGGGACAGTTCAGGACAGTCCTCAGAGTACCTGAGAGGATACAATGAGTCCAAGCCTGCTGCACCTGCCCCTCCCAGATCCCTCAGTGCCCCTGCCTCTTCCTGGACAGTGGGCAAAGACCTGGCTTTCTCAGGCACAGACTTGGGTTCCAGTCCCCCAGGAGACCCTACTGAGTCCCTTCCCCTCTCAGGACTTCAGTTTCCTCATCACTGAAATGGGGTGAGAAAACCTGAGGCCCCGGTCATGGCGACAGGTGACTGACACACAGGTCGGGGCCCCCTGGCACCATGCCTGGCATTTAGCAGGTCCTCAGAAAGAGGAGCATCTTCAGAGCAGGGCCCAGCCCCAATCCCCTGAGGACAGGGCCCTGCTCGGTGAGAAAGGAGAGGAAGGAAGGGGCAATACCAGCCTCCAGCTCTGGAGAGAGCTGCTCAAAGTCAGGCACGTCCTTGACCAGCACATTGGGCACCGCCCAGTTGAGTGACAGGCCCGCCTTCTGGCCTCCGTCATGGCCAGCGTCCTGGGTCCCCTCAGCTGGGGCTGGAGGCTCCTTACACACCAACGTGCACAGCACCGGTCCCTTGGTGAGTCCTGGGTCAGGCGAGAGGGATGTGACGGGTCGGCACACCCGGAGCCTCCGGGTGGCAATGACCCACTGGCTCTGCACGCTGTCTGCACTCTGCACCGCTCAGCATCCACTCAGTGCCCACTCAGCGCCCACTCAGCACCGGGCACCCGCTTGTCACTGGGTGGACCCAGGGCTCATCCCGAATGACCCTTCCCACGCCCCCCACCCTGCGCTGCTCCCTGTCTCCAAGGCACCCTCATTTTCTCTTTTCCTGTTTCTTCTTTGAGTTTTTCCTGTTCACATTGTGGAGGTTAGTCGGAACCCTGAAGACCCAGTCTGGGGTTCAAATCTCGGCCCTGCCACCTGTTAGCTACGTGACCTAACAGCTCCCTGCCTCAGTTTTCCTTTCCGTGAACCAGGGAAGGGAAGACCTCTCTATCTGCTTTTCTGAGAATCGCATGAGTAACTAAAGCTGAAGCCCAGGTCTGGGCATGTGGCGAGTGCTCAGCAAATGCATTCTTGTTGCCATGTGTTTGGGGCCATAGTTGGGGGCATGGATCAAGGACATGAATTTCAGGGCCAGACAACCTGTGTTCAAATTCCAGCTCTAGCACTTCGAAGAGCATTGCCCTCTGGAGTAACATCCAAGTCCTCTCTGGCCCTGTGAACACACACACACACACACACACACACACACACACACACACACACACAGACTCTCACACCTACAGCCTCACTAAGTGATGTTCCCCCAAGGTCTAACCTCTGTTTCTTCATGCTTATTCTTCTCTGACTAGACTGTCCTCTTCCTTTCCATCTTCAGCCTTTCATAGTCTCCCTCGCTAGACAAAGTCCAGCTTACCTGTCACCACCTCCAGGAAGCCCTCCCTGCCCACTCCACCCTCCTGCCCACACTGGGTCAGGTGCCTCCTCTGGGCTTCCACAGCCCTGAGCATTCCTCCACCTCCCAGGGGAGATGTCACTCTCTGGATTTGTCCCCCTGAACCAGGCAGTGGGCAGCTCGAGAGCAGGACACATGTGTGAGTTCTCCCTGGGCCCCCAGCACCCAACTCAGGCCAAGTACAGAGCAGATGCTGAGGAAGAGAATGAGTGAGCTGAGGCCCATAAGACTTCAAATGCCCAGGAGGCAGGATGCACCTGGCACTTGTGTGGGGTGTGACCCCCAACTACTGTGGTGACTGTCACCTACCGCGTCTCTCCAGGAATCTCAGGGTGTCCAGGTAGCCTCGTCTGCAGTAGTGGGCCACTATCTGCCAACACACAGGGCAGGGTGGGCTGAGGAAGGCCTGGACTGCCCCTCAAGCTGATGGTCACAGGCCAGAGGCCTGTCTTCAACTGGAAGTGATTCCAGCCTGTACTTCCCAAGAGACCTCTCAGCGAAGCTCAAGGACCCAGGGGGCCCAGTAGTGGGTGGGGGGCCAGAGGATGGCAGCTGGGACAGACCTGCAGCCTCCTCTGCGACTCCCTGGCTGGGGACTCCGGCTCCAGCCCCACCCCCCGCCTTAGTTCCCTCCTTTGGCCCAGGATGCCTGGGTCGTTGCCTAGTGCACATAGGTCGATGGATGAGGGCCCTCTTTGCCCTTGGTCTTCAGTCCCAGAAGCAGCCTGAGATGGCAGAGGGGCCCTGGGGCCCATGCCCCTCTGTTTCGGTCAGAGTCCCCTGCATGGGGAAAGGGCACCTGCAGGTGGGGGAGGAGCTCTGCCTTCCCTTGCTGTGCTGCGGCCTTAGGGCAGCCAAACCACCTTTCTGAGTGCCTCGGTTTCCGGGGCTAGGAGATGGGCTGAGACTGTGTGTCCGCCCCCCCTCTGGCGGACCAGGGGAGAGGAACCGGGCCGTCTTGTACACTATAAAGCTCTGCACAACTGCAAGAGGCACGAGGGACAGGGCTGGGGCTGGAGCAGACTGTTAGGATGCAAACTGTTACCAAATCACGTTTTCCAGAAATACTGAGGGGCCAAAAAACAGACAACGCTGGTCTGCTGTTCGCCTTTTTCTCAGCCTGTGCCATTCCTCCACACAGATGGCCCATCAGTATAAACCAGCAGCCAGCAGCACAGGCCCAGGCTAGCCGAGGGTTTGAGCCCTGGCTTGGCAGTGTCGAGGCTGTGTGAGTTTGAACAAGTCACTTAACCTCTCTGAGCTGTGGAGCTCTTCCCCAAGACATGGAGATGACAGGGTCTCATAGACCCTAACTGGGCAGAGCCCGAGAGAGGCCCACTCCACCCCAGGGTCAGCAGTGTCAGCCTGAGGGCGCTGCCATCACCTGGGGCCCATCTAACTCGACATGCACTTGGGGAGGGGAAGGGTGCTGAGGGCACAGCTTGGGCTCCAGGTTCAGGTTCAAGAACTTGGCTGTAAGGCACGGGACCTGTATCCTAACTGCTCTGAGACTATGGGGAGGGTTTATAGTCTGCCTCATCGGGCCCTGGATCACAGCCGAGGCTCTCACACCTTCCAGACTGGGCGCTGGGGCCAGACCTACCTCAGGGTTGGGGGTCAGGAGGCTGGTGAAGCCTAGGAAGAAGTTCGTGGTGGAGATCTGGAAGCTGGCATTGAAGGTGTTCAGCTCAAAAATGCTGGCTGAGGTGCCCACGGGGCAGATGTCCACGGTCCCAGTGAAGGGTGACACTGTGATGGTGGAGGGGCTATCCGCGAAGGGCAAGTTGTTGCTCAGGGCCCCGTCGATGTAGCGCTATGACAGGGGTGGACGGCGCTGTCCTCAGGATGCCTGCCCCCCTCCCACACCACCACGGAGCCACCCGCCAAAAGTGGGCTGCAGCTGGTGACTCTGTGGCTGCCCCTGACTCACGGGGTCCATTCTAGCCCTGGATGCTCTGAGCACTCCAGGAGCAGGGAGAAGGTGGGCACACAGTAGGTGCTCAAGAAATGTAGGTGCCCCCCACCCACACTCCTTTCACCTGTGGATACCTTGGGCTGCCCAAAGCACAGGGTTTGGGGGGGGGGTCTTGGCCACTTACCTCCCCTCTGAACTCAGGGGGAATCACCCCACAGTAGAAAGGAAAGTACAGGGAGCAGACCAAGGCCTGGAAGACAAGAGTCAGCAGACAAAGCTGTTCACACTCCTCACACTCAGAAGCTGCTCCAAGGCCACGTCTAACCCCAGGATAGCCCATGAGGCGGCTGTTACTTGTCCTGCATCCAGGGGAGGGAACTGAGGTCCGGGGAGGCATCAGGTCCCAGCCACGTTCTCAGAGCAGAGAAAGGATTGGAATGCAGGCCCATCTCGACATCTGCCCCCACTTCCTGCGGACAGGACCCTTGCCGACTTGGGGCTGCTGCGGGGACGTCTTCCCCCAAGAACAAACAGAGGCACCACGTGCTGCTTCACCAGCCTGGCAGGAATGCTCCTCCGAGAACCTAGGGACATCTCCCAACGCGTTGTCCCATGGACACTCGTTCCAACCAGATGCTCCCGACTTCTCCGCCCACCTAGAATGCACTGCCCGTGCTTTTCCGGGGAGGCTCCGACCAGTCTTGCGGTGGAAAGCCCCCAATGCAGGCCCCTATGCAGCCCCTGATGCTATTGGTATTTAGGGCGGAGTCATTCCCCGCACGGGAGTGTGGGGGCACTGTCCTGTGCAGCGAAGGGTGTGTAGCGGTACCTCTACCCACTAGATGCTAGTAGTCTACACACATGTACACACGCGGTCGTGACACCGAAAACTGTCTCCAGCGCGGCTGCATGGCCCCCAGGGGAACATCAGTCCTGCTGAGAACCACAGACCTAGGGCTTGCCAAACTCGCGGAGCAGAGAGCCATTGTCTCCCAGAACCCTTGGAAACATTCTTCCAGTCCATTATGGGAGTCGCAGAACCTATCCTGGCTCTTCCACATCCTGAACCCCAGTCTGGGTGGAAGGCGCAGACCCCAAAGGGGAGGGCGCACAGAGCTTCGATGGGGCAAGCACAGGGTTCCCAGCTCAGGCCTCACAGGGTGTGACCCGCCTCCCTTCCTGTCTGAGCACCCCCACCTCCTGCCCTTGCCCTCTTTCCTCTACCATGCGGCTCTTTGTCACATCCTCCTCTCATTTCAGTACTGGATCTGTTCTTAATCCATGGCAAATGAGGTCACTGTCTGACCCCACACATGGCAGCCTAGGAGCCCTGAGACTTAGGCAGCACTTCGGCCTGTGTGTTCCCTGCTCATAGCCTGTGACCGGCGCTTGCAGACGCTCAGTAAATGTCTGCCCACTGCATCGGAAAGCACCTGGAGCCCTGGCCAGTGTGGCTCAGTGGGTTGGACATCATCCTGCAAAGCAAAAGGTCGCCAGTTTGATTCCCAGTCAGGGCACATGCCTGGGTTGTGGGTTTGGTCCCCAGTCGGGGCACCTATGAGAGGCAACTGATCAACCCATCCATGTCTCTCTCTCACATTGATGTTTCTCTCCCTCTCTCCTTCCGCTCTCCTCTCTCTAAAGATAAATAAATAAGCTCTTTAAAAATGCAGGACCAGGGTGCATTAGGGGCTGGCAGGCACCCCTCTGGAAAGAGCAGCCCCATGGGGGGCTCTGACTAAGAAAGCCTGACCGTTCCCCCTCCCCAGCTGTATATACCTTCTGTGTGCAGCTGAGGGGCCCCCACTGCAAGCTGGAAGGTCTCCATGCCCAGTTGGTCACCCCTCTCTGCACCTCAACTTGCTCACTTGTAAACAAACAGGGGCTGCCAGTTCACCACCCCCATCCCCACCCTACAGCTGCACCTGCCCCTGGGAAGTGCCCAGAAGTCGATCTGGCAGGAGGTGGAGCCCACCTAACTGCCACCAGGCCCTGGGGCCCACCACCTGCTCACCTGGATGACCTCATCTCGGCTGGCAAAGTCCGTGACAATGAGGTTGTGGCCATCAGGCCAGCGGGTCAACGAGATGCCCAGCCGCTGGGAGGCCAGAATGTGAACGTTGTCAGGCAGAATGTATTGCAGTTTCTGCTTGATGTGCTCAATGGGCGCAAAGGCGGGGTGGAAGGTGCCCAGGCTCAGCTGCTCGGCCTGCTTGGCCAGGGACAGGAGGCAGCAGCAGCACAGTTCTGCAGGCACAGGGACAGGGACCTCAGCCACCAGGGAGCCTGCCCTGCTGGGCAGGTTGACTTCCCTACAGCTACCATGGGACTGGAGGGTCCTCCCCTCTCTGACTCAGGTCTGTGCCCAGCCCTGCATCTTGCCCCAAGTGTCCTTGGGAACAGTCTTCCTGGCCCTGAGCGTGCGATCCCGCTTCTGTGAAAAGGGGTACCTGTAGTCTCGAGTTCGCAGGGTTCCCATAAGGCTTAAGGAGGAGGGTGCGGAGTGGAAAGACCGTGGGCGGGAGGCCAAGCTCGGGGCCCTGGAACACCCCTCCCTCCGAAGCCGCCGCCCCCCGCCCCAAATCAGAATCGGCTTCTGCTGGGACTGTCCCCCGACGCACCGGTTGGCATGTCCAAGAGGAGGCAGAGGGCAGCGAGGGAGCCGGACGAGGAGCCGTAGACGCGGCGGGCGCCCCGGAGGAGGCGCGGGGCGCGCTCCCGCAGACAGTGGATCACACCCACATGGTAGAGGCCCAGGAAGCCCGCGCCGCTGAAGGACAGGTTCCAGCTGCCCTCCTCCTCGAAGCAGCTCATGTCGTGGGGCCGGGGCCGGAGCAGGGTTGGAACCGGGCTGGGAACCGGGCTCAGTGGTCGACGCTGCCGGGATGGGGCGCAGGAGGTGGAAAGCTCTCAGGCTGAATGCGGCGCGGCCCAGATGGAAAGCTGTGGCGGGAGAGCCCGGTCCCCGCCCCTGTGCCCGGTGTGGTCCCCAGGCTGAGTCCTCTGTTGCCACAGCCAATGAGGTCCCGGGTCTACGACCGCCCCTCCCTCTCCGCCAGGTGAACCCCAGGTGTGCCCCAGAAAAGTGCCAGCGCGCCGTGGGTGTCCCGGCGCTGCCCCCACGTGCCCGTCCAGGGTCAGCAATTGGCCCCAGGTTTTCGGGTGACTGGGCTGCGGGGGAATGGGACCAACCCTTGGTCGCATCCCTGGTAGTCTTGACAGAAGCCTTATTCCTGACCTCATATGACAGCAGAGAAAACCGAGGGCGGGGGGAGTAAAAGCCAGGAAGTGGCAGAGCTGGGCCCACAACACCTGGTCTTTGGGGTCAGAGGGGAGGTAAGCACAGGTGAGCTGGCTCAGGGACGGGGTTGGGGGTGGGGGGAGGGAGCCGTGGGAGTCAGGGAATCTGGGCTGTGGACTCAGCAGTGTGGGTGGAGCGCCAGCCTGCAAACCAAGGGGTCTCCGGTTCTATTCCCAGTCACAGGTCCCCCCCCAGTGGGGGACTCTGGAGAGTCAACCACACATCGATGTTTCTCTCCCTGTCTTTCTCCCTCCCTTCTCCTCTCTCTCTCTCTCTAAATAAACAAATAATAAATCTTTAAAAAAATAAATTAACGCAAGAATCAATTAACAATACAAGAGTAAACTCTATTTCGAATCCCACCCTGTAGGTCCTCAGGCTACAAACAGGAGGACTGCAGGCATTGGCCTCTACTTTTCACAGTGGTTGAGGACAGCAGTCCTGAAACCATTTGCTGTGATTTGCAGGAAGGAGCCAAAGAAAATACGCGGAGGAGAACAGAAGACAGGTTCTGGTCAGAGGAACGAGTGGCAAGTGTGGAGAGGCCAGAATGAACCCTGAGTGGGCATTGGAGAGATCAGATAAGCTCGTGGGTGTAGATGGACCGACAAAGGAGCAACAGGCATGGCTCTGCTCGTTGGTGATTCTCATGTTATTTGTTCCTGTTTGGAAGCTCCATCCTCTGACCTGGTCTAGAAGCAGAAACAGCCAGAAAGGAGGGAGCACACCCAACACCAAGATCTCAGTTTTCTTGGTGACACCAATCCACTTGAAAAGGAAACGCTTGCAGGGAAAGGACTGACTGCAGGCTCGAGCCGGATGGGCGTGAGATGAGCCGGGGACATCTTATGCCGAAAGCAAGTCTTTAAGACTTGCCCAGTCTTCACTAGCAAAAAATCTGGGACACATTGTCCCAGATTTATCTAGTGAAGCCCCCCTCATTAAGAAATGAGGGAGCTCATCAAAACGGTACAGGAGCCAGATTGAGGGGGGCTTCACTAGCTAAATCTGGGACAATGTGAACATCCAAACAAATCATTTTAATAACAGAATGTCCATGGAATGAGATAGAGTCTATGAGTCCACAAATGAGATAAATGAATAAATAAATGGAGAAATCCAAGCTCTGCCTTATGTAAATGCTCAGTCATCTTTGTAGAAAATGGAGAATCATTTTGCAAGATTCTCAGTGATAATGGATTCAGCCAATAATCATCAATAGAGGCCAAATCTGGTGGGAAGCAGGAACAGGGTATTTACATAGTTTCAAAGTAACCCCCTCATGTTTACTATTAATTTCAAAAGTAAAAAAAAAAAAAAAAAAGCACATTGTAGTGGATTAACCTTGCAAATACAACCATACCCAAGTACCAAAGTCACTGTCCCCAATAACAGGACAGAATGACATTGCATGCCTCCAGGTGTGATCCCCTAAGAACATGGGAATGACAGAATAAGGACCCTCCAAAGAGGGCCACATCCTGACACTCAGAATCTAAGAATATGTTATCTTACATGCCAAAAGGTCTTTGCAGATGGGATTAAATTAAGGACCTTAACCCTGGCCAAGTGGCTCAGTAGGTTGGAGCAGTGTCTCATACACAGAAAGTTTGTAGTTCTATCGGTTATCAGGGCACATGGCTGGGTTATGGGTTCGGGGCATACACAGGAGACAAGCAATTGATGTCTCTCTCTCTCTCTCTCTCAAATCAATACACGTATCCTCAGGTAAGATTATTCTGGATTGTCTTCACGGGCCCTTGAATTGAAAGGCACCTTACCAGTAGAAGAAGGAGCAGAAGAGTTAGAGAGAACTAAAGATGCTATGGCACTGACTTTGAAAACGGAGGAAGGGGCTGTGAGCCGAGGAATGTGGGTGTCACTCAAAGGCAGGGAGGGGTTCTTCTTCCCAGAGTCTCCAGAAGGAACACGGCCCAGCTGCCGCTTTGGTTTTAACTCAGGGGAGCCATTTTAGAACCCTGGCCTCCCAGGCCATGAAGTAGTCAGTCTGTGTTTTTCTCAGCCACGTGGTCTGTGGTCATTTGTTCCAGCTGCCGCAGGAATCCAAGACACTTTGCTACTGTAGCATTCTTGACGAAAATGCCTGACTTGAGTGAAATGGTGAGGGATTATTTAGGGGTTTAAGTTAGATTGAGGGACTTTCTACTAAATAACTTGCCTGTACTCTTATAAAAAAACTGTTCCCTCCCTGCCCCCAGCTCCTGCCCCCATCCTGGCTGCCACAGCTGGCTCCTGACGGGCCAGGGTCTCACAGAGGGTTTCATGTGGAACCCAAGGCCCGGATTTGAGAACTGAACTCCAGACTATTGGGCTCCTGGGACAGACACTGCTTGAGACAAGTCGCTGCCTCTCTCTGGGCCTCAGTTCCCCCACCTCTGAGTAGGGAAACTGATGTGCAGCAGTCGACCCCAGGCTTTGTAAGAGTAAGGATCACACTCAACACACACACGCGCACGCACACACACCCTGCGGGTGTCCTCTGGCGATTGCTGTCACCCAGCGACTGAGAAAATACTGGGTGACCAAGTGCTGCTATGGATTCAGTGACACTTTGGGAAATGAGCAGTTTATCGGTCACAGTAAACACTAGAAAATATTTGTCTCTATTTGTGCAAAGCCTCCTCTTTGCCCACGACACCGGCTCACAGGGCCCCGCCCATCAGCAATGCCCAGCGTGGAGCCTGGTGCACAGCACAGCAGGTGTTTGCGAACTGATTGAGTTGTCCCAGTCACGTGGACAGCCAACAGGCAGGCCCTGGGCCTGGGCAGGAGGCTGGCCTGTGGGTCCAACTCTGAGGGAAGGAGGTGGGCACTGGAGTCAGAGAGCAGACCCCAGTCCCACTTTTGGAAGCCAGGGAGAAACCTCTCATGGAGCATTTAGAGGAAGTCTTCAGGCTGCCATTGCAGGCTTTGCTGGGAGATGCCTGGAATCCGAGCTACCCTGGACGGATGGGACCAGAGGGGCCGGGATGGCACCCCCAGGCTTCCTTCAGGACCCAAGGAGGAAACCAAGGGTGGAAGGGCCTTTCCAGGGCTGGGGCCTGAGCCAAGGCTTTCCCAGCTCACTCTCCCAATCCCAGGAAGCAGGATTTTATGCCCATTTCGTAGATGGAGGCACTGGAGCCCAGAGACACCAAGTGGCTTGCCTGAGCCACCCCACTGGTTAGGGCCAAGCCAGGGCAGAATGCTAGGCCTCCCGACACACACTGACCCCAAACACTGACTCAGTCTACAAGGAAAGAAGGGACCACCTCTTCACCCTGTCACCAAAATTCAGCCCTGGTGGTGACCCTGTTGACACCTACTGAGTGGCCGTGGTGTGGCAGGTGCCCTCGGGAGCCAGTTGGGTTAGTGGGCAGATCTGCTGTGATGGCTACTGGACAGGCATGCACTTCCACCGACAGCGGCTCAGAGCGTGGGCCCGTCCCCACCCCCACACCACCTGGAGCACCAGGTGCAGCTTTTTGCTCCCCTTACACAGCTGGAGTGCTGACCTGACCTCTGGACCAGGCCCAGCCTTGAAGAGGGGCCAGGAGCCATCCCCTCACCCCTGATCCTGGTAATCCAAGGACAGGACAGCTGGGAGCTCAGGGAGAACAGTAACTGTCCCCTCCACCAATCAGACACTAAGGCAACCTTCCCTCCTTCCCTGGTCTATTGTGCCTCCCATCCTCCCAAAAGGGACATAGGAAGAGTTACAAAATATATCCTCAATGTGATGACTTTTTTCTCTCTTAATCATCAATTGATTTTTATTTTAGAGAGAGAGGAAGGGAGTGGGAAAGAGAGGGAGAGAGAGAGAGAAACATCGGTCCATTGCCTCCCATACACAGCCCAACTGGGGATCAAACCTGAAACCCAAGTACGTGCCCTGACTGGGAATTGAACTCGCAACCTTTTGGTGTACTGGAGGACACTCCAACCAACTGAGCCTCCCAGCAAGGGCAATGTGATGTTTTTCAGTCCGGACAGAAATGGGACCAAGGGGGAAATCCTGGAGATGACATTGAAGTTGACCATGAGCCGCAGCCCAGGGGTGTGTGAGCTTGGTCCTCAGGAGAGAGCACTTGAAACCCCTTAGCCAGCTGGCCACTGGCACTCATCTGGAAGGACTAAGCGTGGCTGAAGCAGGCAGGATCCCCTGGGAGACCCCAGAGGCAGGAGTGCTGCGCTGCTGGTTTAGAGAAGCGCAGTCTTCTGGGGAAGCCCAGGCTGGTCCTGGAGCCGTACCCTTTTCCTTGCACCACTCTCTCCCCTAACTGCGTTCAGAGAATCTGCACATGGGCTTCACTCCGGGCAGGTCAGGGAAGGCTGCCTGGAGGAGGAGTTTGTGCAGGGCCTTGAAGGAAGAGTGAGCAGACTGGGGGAGGCAGAGATCCAGGAGGTATTCTAAAGACACTGTAGTGGGGAAGCACAGGGTATGTCCTAGACTCAGTGTGTGGGGGGGACCATGGGATAGAACAGAAGTCCTGCAGGGGAGAGATTCGAAATGCGGCTGGTGGAGGCAGGGGGCTTGGGCAGGGTGGATCAGGCTGGTGGGGTCCCAACAGGGGTGCAGTAGCTGGGCCGGGGCCAAGTCAGAGTAGATGGGCACAGGGGCACTGGGCTCCTGACCCCACCCGGCCAGCCCTACCCCACACACTAGCTCGCCCTGTGGGACCCGGGCCCCAGGGCCCTGGAAAGAAAGCAGGAAGGAGAGGCTCGGCTTGCTGGGCCGCTCAGCTGGCTCCAGCCTCTCTCACACCCAGCCAGGGTGACAGCTGGGCTCTGCAGGCCCAAATTCGAATTGGCTGCCCCTCTGAGCTGGTCTCCCCTCCGTGCTGCCTCCAAGGGGAAGTGTCTTGCAAACAGATGGTGCTAGGTGGGGCTACCTCATCGAGCCCCTCTCCCTGCGGTGGGGCTGCGCCATGGGAGCCTGGCTTGGGAGGGTCTTTGGGTACAGGAGGAAGACGGCCAGGACAGAGCATCCAAAATCCTTGGCCCTCCAGCCAATGGCACTCATTTGGAAGGACTGTGTGTGGCTGAGGCAGGGCCACCTTTGTGAGTGGCAGAGGGGGCAGGGGCGGGCAGAGCCAGATCGCTGAGAAAGCACCAGGTGACTGAGCCCTTCCGGCCCCTGTGCTCTGCCAGGTGGCCGCTCCATACAGCCAGGTGGCCCCCAAGCTCCCATCGACAGGCTGCAGGAGTGTTTCCAGCACAGGACTCAGGAAAGGGAGGCCCCGCCTCCTACCCTGGCCTGGTGTTAGGACCCCAGCCCCGCCTCTATCTCCCCACCCTGTGCTAGACACTGAGCATCCCTGAGACCGCCTGGCTCTCACTCCCACTCCCCAGGCCCTCTCGTATCTTCCCTCCTCCCTTGGTGCCTGGCAGGCCCAGCGGCCCCATTGGCACCCTGTTACCTGCAGCCACCTCCAATGGCCTCCCCCAGCAGGTCCCTCCCACACACTGCGAGGTGGCTCCAATCCACTTCTCATCGCCACACAGGTGTACACATGACTCTGAGTCCACACTCCCCTGAGGGCTTCCAGGGCCTCCTGGGTCCCTGCTCACTCACCCTCTCTGAACCTGTTTCCTCACCAGGGTGGGGCCGATGACACCTGACTACCTTGCTGCCAGCAGGCAAAGGCCTTCCAAATTATGGGAAGAAACCCCGCCTCCCAAGCAAGGAGCAACTTGGGTCACAAAGGAAAGACTGAGAGGAGAAGCACTACAGACAAAAGGGGGTGAAATGGAGGGCCAAGCCCGTCCGGGTGGCACCGCCTGGCACAGGCACCAATGCTCTGGCCACTGAGACAGGGGCCACTGCAGGAAGAGGGAGAGAGAGGGGACCAGTGCACTGCACTGTAGTGAGACTCACCCTGGGTATTGTTTTACTTTTTACTTCTTTAAGATTATTTATTTATTTATTTATTTATTTTTAGACAGAGGGGAAGGGAGGGAGAAAGAGAGGGAGAGAAACATCAATGTGTGGTTGCCTCTTGTGCACCCCCTACTGGGGACCTGGCCTGCAACCCAGGCAGAAGCCCTGACTGGGAATCAAACCAGTGACCCTTTGGTTCACAAGCTAACACTCAATCCACTGAGCCACAGCAGCCAGGACTGGGTTGTTGTTTTTTCAAAGGGGAATTGTACCAAATGTCAGCACATGAGAATACAAGGGTAGAATGTCTCTGGAAAGACCCACCAGGTACTGCACTCCTGGTGCCCCTGGGGAGCAGAGGTGGGAGTGGGGGGGACTTACTGGGAGAGAGGTACATGTTCACTCTGGACCTTTTATTTTATTGTGTGCACCTATTAAGCATCTTCAGAGAATTAGAGCAGGAGAACAGCACCTTTCCCCAGAACCACGGATACATGTGATGCATCAGAGGGTGGAGTGGATCGATACGCTTCAGAGGCTGTAAAGCCCTGTGCCCTCAGATCTGGTGCGATGACCGATGCCTGGGTTCTAACTCTGGCCCCAGCGCTTCCTGGCTGGCGACCTCCCGTAACTTAACTGCCCTGTGCCTCAGTCTCCTCACTGGTCAAATGGGATGATAACACTGCCCCACCCCCACCTCAGGGCTGTTACGAGGATGAGATGCATCAGTGCGGGCAGGCCTTGGAATAGCTCCGGGCGCACAGTGAGCACGCAGCCCTCGCTTGCTGTTGTTGCCACCATTACCACGTCCTGCCAGCCCTGCCCATCCCTGCCGCCCACAGACAGAGGGGCCAGGAGGGTCCTGGCGTCTGAGGTCAGGCGCACACAGACAGACAGGTGGGGCCCTAACGGAGGCCAGCTGGTGGGTAAGAAAAGGGAAGCCCTTCCCAGCAAGTCGCCCAGGAGGCAGGCGGCCCTGGAGGGGATGGAGGGGTGAATTAAAGAAGCCTGTCACTCGGGGCCTGCACAGCTGGACTGGGGGTGCAGGGTCCTGGGGAGCAAGGGGAACCTGCTCTCTCTCACTTATTTTCAGCAGAATCAATCAACCGTCACAGCTCTCTGAGGACGGAAATGACAACCATGGGACACCCCCAGGGACCACTGTGCAGGCAGTGTGAGCCCCTCCTCCAGCCATCCACAATAGCCACTCCACTCAGCTAACGAGACTGGTGGGTGCAGGCACCATGGTCAGATGGGTCTCCCATGGGGTCCCTGGAGGGACTGACTGTGAGGGGCAGAAACCCCCACAGGAAACCTCAGAAATACTTGGGGGAATGGACCTTCCTCTCAGTTGGGCAGATAGAGTTTGAGTTCGAGACCCAGGTCAAGCGTGGGTGTCATCCCCACTGGAGGCGACTGGCAGGTGGAAGAAGAATGAGAGGGGAGTGGCTGACCACTGGGGCCCATGCAGTAGGCCACTGAGATGGTGACGGGGCCAGGCCAGGGTGAAGATGGCCACAGCAGGAGACAGCTAGGAGGAGAGGGGGCAGAACATGCAAAGAGGCTGGAGGCAAAAGGGAGGGGGCCATCTGGATGGCACCCAGAATTTTGGGTGTACAGCAGAGCTGTGGGCAGAGTTGGGGACCTGGGAGGCCAGGCGGGTTTGGGGACAGGTCATGAATTCAGCTTCAGACACATCTGTCTCTGATGCCTGGAGAACACCCAGGTCAGGCCCCTCGTTTCCGGCTGAGGCAGGTAAACCCAGAGAGCGGCACGTGTCCGTCCTCAGGCAGCCAGGTGCTGGCCGTGCCCGCAGCTGTCCTGCCCCACTTCCCTGCCGCGGTTTCAAATGTCTAATGAGCCGGAGGAGGTGGTGAGGCGTCTGTAAACAACCCTGCTTCCCAACCTGCTCCTGGAGGAGCCCCGTCAGGATACAAGCACGCCTCGCAGCTACAGCTGGGTGACGGTGACAGTGACACCATGATCGCAGTCAGTGATACCAATCTCTCTACCGGGGTCTCTGCAGGAGAGCTTCCATGAGGAGTTCTGTCCAGACGTGTCTCATGTGTGAGCCGGTATCCCACTACTCACCCACTGAGGGTCACTGCTGTCACTGCCCTGGGTTTGGCTCTGTAACTGTCAGATCTGTGACTGCCCCTCTGCCCCTCTGCTGCTCTGCACCCCCCTCCCCCCAGCCCTGCCCCAGCCAAGCTGCATTTGGAAACCTGAGTCCACAGCATCCTCAGTTTGGAGGCTGTGGGCCTGCATGCTCACACCATCCTGCACTGACTCCTTGGCCTGTGGTAGGTCCCCCTGGGCTCTCTCCAGAGGGGCCGTGGCTAGGGTGCCATCAGAGACTCTGGGTGATTCTGGACCCCGGGAGGGAGCCCAACCACAGCCCATGAAGCCTGGACCCCCTGATGCCACCCCACCCCAGGCATGGCTGTGCTGGACCTCTGAGAGGCTCTGCCTGAAATCCTGAGGGACCCTGAGCACCTCTGAGGACCCAGTACACCTCAAGTCCCCTTCCGATCACCCCAGCAGTCATCCAGCCTTGCTTGAACTCCTCGGTTGATGAGGAACCTCCTGCTTGGGAGGGAGCCCTCTTTCCCACCAGCCAGGCCTGACCATGAGAGGTGACCTCCTGGGACCATCTGTAGCTGTTTCCAGCTCAGCCTTTGGAGACCCTGACACAGATTTGCTCCCGCTGCCTGGGGCAGCCTCTCTAAGACAGGCATCTGGGGTCTCCAACAGGCGCTGAGACCACTGTGTGTCAGCCCATGGCCCAGGGGGCCTCTGAACCTCCTGCAGGTGGCCAGGGCCACTCTGAGATCAGAGATGCAGCAGCCACCTGAGAGCCACAGAGCTGACTTCCCTCCTTCTTCACAGGCCCTGCTTCTGCTGATGTGGCCCATGGTCTCCCCAGTCTGTCATGGAGCCCAATCTTGTGGACGGCCCACCGCCGCTTCGGGCCCGCATCCCTTTCCTGAAGGCCGCTCTTGCACCTGCCTGCTCTGTTTGCTGCTCAGGCATTTGGGTTTTGAATTCCACCCCCCGCCTTAAAGTCTAGAACAGCAGAGTCCAGTGGAAATACACACACAAGGTAAGCCTTCTATTACTTTTAGTTTTCTAGCCAAAAAAAATAAAAAGAAAGAGGTGAGATTATCTTCAATAATGTATTTTATTTAACTCAATATAGTCAAAATATTATCATTTCAACTTGTGATGACTATAGAAGAGTATGATTTATTCTTTTTCACCTAAATCTTCTAAGCCTTTTGCTCTAAAGACACATCTCAAGTCAGATGTGAAATTCTCAACAGCTGAAGGGAAATGAGACCCTGCCGAAACAATGAAGTTGTGCTTAATAGAAAAAACATTTTACATGGCTCTGGTTTATAAATTTACATTTTAACTAGTGAAAGTAAAATACATTCCGTTGCTCTGGCACATCAGCTTCATTTCAAGTGCTCAGCCCCGCCAGTGGCTAGTGTCCCCTTGGACAGCACCTGTGGAGAACGTGAGAAAGAGAAATCGTCCCCTCCCGGCAGGCACATCCTGCTCCCCAGGCCGCTGGTGTCTCAGGCAGCCCACTGCCCACTGAGGGGGACACACATCTCTGGGCAGTGGGCTGGAGAAAGGCTGAGGCGTGCTGTGACAGCCCCTGAGCAGTCAGGACCGTGGGGCTCGGGGGCCAGGGATCCAGTGGGGACAAACCAAGGGGCTTCAGAGAAAAGGCAACATTTACACGGGACCTTGGAGGTTAAGTGAGACCTCAGCAGGCAGGGAAGGGGAGATGCGAGTGAGGGAAGGGTATGAGCAAAGGCACTGAGGCAGAGCGGGGTTGGGGGTGGGGGAGGAGAACCCAGCAGGGCAGGCTTGGGGAAAGGGGGCCTGAGTTTCTGTGCATTTCGTACTTCAGGAATTGGGGTCTGCAAATTTTGGGGTGGCTTTCTGAGATCTTCCAGAGATAGCTACCCCAACGCCAGTCCTGAATAAACTTGAGTTCACCCCCCACAGGGCCCTGGAGAGCCCCCTAGACTCTGTGAGGGGGTAGAGAAAAGGCCGCCACTCAACAGGTGACAGCCAAGCTTGTTCAAGGCCTGAGGACACTCCCTGTCCATCCCTGGGTCCCTCCCATGGCCCCACATCCAGTCTCTATCTGTCTGTCCAGGAGGAGGTAACAGGGACATGGATGGGGGCTCTCGGGGGGCTGGGAACCCACTGTAGTCGATGTGGTTGCGTAAGTTCACTTGCAAAACACTTGCTCAAGCTGTTCATTCACAACCAGTGTACCTGACCATGTGAGTGTGTCAAAACTCACTTTAAAAACTCAAAATAAGCCCTGGCTGGTATAACTCAGTGGATTGAGCACGGGCTGTGAATCAAAGGGTCGCCAGTTCGATTCCTGGTCAAGGCACATGCCTGGGTTTCGGACCAGGTCCCCCAGTGGGGGCCACGTGAGAGGCAACCACACGTTGATGTTTCTCTCCCTTTCTTTCGCTCTCCCTTCCCCTCTCTCTAAAAATAAATAAGTAAAATTTAAAAAAAAACCTACAAAAAAACCCTTAAAATAAAAGCCTCTCCTTCCAGCCACCAGGCTCCCACTCATCCGCTCCCAGTGCCCTTTTCTGTGTCCTGGGCCCACCTTTCCTTCCCTGGGAGCCCCCACTCCCCCACCCGTTATCTTGGGTAGAGCCACCCATCTCGGACCCATCACGCCCCTCAGCCACACGAACGTCATTTCTGAAGCCCAGGTTCACATCTGGGCCTCACCAGCTGGTCACTGTCCGGCTCAGCTCAGTGGAGGGATGTCAGGCACCTTGCTCTCCCCAATCTGTGCATGAGGACATGACAAGATGTCCCTCATAGGGTTATCGCGGGGACCTAAAAGGGTGACGTTTGCAAAGCACTGAGCGGGGCCCTGGCGCGTGCCAGTTCTCACCGACTCTCCTAAAGCCCTGCCACACCATGCAGAGACGGTCGAGCCCCTGCCCCAGCCCAAGGCTGGGGGATTTCGGTCCCAGCCCGGGAGACCCGGGCAAATAACCAGTGTGACCAGTCCTCACACTGGTCACACTGGTGACCGGGGCCCGGTGAGAAGAACAGCCTCGGGTGCTGGGACAGCTTGGCACACAGCCACAGGCGTGGGTGAGCCCTGAAGGCTCTAGCGTTGGAGTCAACCGAACAAGGTGAGGTGTGACAGCTTTCCCAGGTGGCATCTGAGGGCGCCAAAGGGGCGTAGGCATTTGCCAGGCAGAGGGGAGCAGGCAGGTCTGGGGGCGTTTGGCACACGGGGATCCGGCCCTGTCCCCACATGGAGGTCAACACCGTGAAAGCTTGCATGGCGCTTGGTCTGGGCACCCAAGCTCCTTCCCCCACGTCCGAGTCCAAACGTCGCCTGACCTCTTGGCTCAGCTCATTGGCCTTTATGTGTTGTAGATTTTTCGTGGGGGAGAGTGGCAGGGAGTAGTATCCAGGTCAATCCAGAGTTGCATTTCTGTCTTTGGTTTTGTTTTTAAAAACATTTTTAAAGCCTACCAACATGGAGGTTCACTCACAAAGTTACCCAGAGCTGCCTAAGTGCCTCGGTTTGTGGGGGGGGGGTTAAACTGTAGGCCCTGGAGGGCGGGGTGGGGGGGGTCCCTGGTCTAGGTGCTTCCATGCTTGTGCGTTCTGGTGCTCTCTCTCTCCCTCTCATCCTGAAGACAGACCACCTGCCCTGAATCCCCTAACTTGGAGTCTGAGCTGTGTGGGCCCTGCCTGCTGGTCCTTCAGCACTTGGGGGACACTTAGCCCCTGTCCCTGCTGTAGCCTCACACTGGGCTCTCTGTCCTCACTTCGTTTGTGACTCAACTCAGGCTGCAGTGGTCGGCAGAGTTCCGAAAAGGAAATATTGCAAATAGACGATGACAAAAATCTCTGAGCACTAAACCCATGACTGTCCTTCCCCACCAGTCAAATGCTTTTCCTCCCTTTCTCCACCTTCCCGATGAACTCCTCCTTTTTCTTTTTTCCATGAACTTTTCATTTTGGAATAATTTCAGATTTAACAAAAAGTGGCAAAGAAAGAATTCTCGTCAGCCCTTTACCCAGCCCCCCTGATGCTGACATCTTGCAGAACCCAGACACCTTGTCAAAACTGTTCTTTGCCCCTTGAAGTGAGAATGGCTACTGTACAAAATGAGTGACTTCTGTCTGTGTGGCCTCAAAGTTTGTGGGTGGGGTGACCCCTCCCCCAGTGCCCTGCTATGGCCCAGGAGGCCAAGCCAGGGAGGGATGGTGGGTGCAGAAGGAAGTGGGGAGGTAGCTGGGCAGGGCCTGCAGGACGGGGTGGCGGGGGACATTGGACTGAGAGGGAAGGTTGGGAGGATGGAGCTAAGAGTCCTGGCCCTCAGCCACAAGAGAGGGAGCAGCAGGGGAAGCGTTGCCCTTGTTCGCATGCATCCGGGGGAAAGAAGTAGGGGAGCTTCTTTCAGTGGGAGTGCAAGGAGCTTCCAGCCTCAGAGTGTGAATTCCAATTCTCCATTGTCACCTGCTGGGTCATGGGCAAGACCCTGGGCCTCCTTTGCCTGGTGTCCTTGTCTGTGAAGTGGAAACAATGTCACACCCACTAGGGTTATAGCAAAACTAAGTGGGAAGGTCTGGGTAACAGGCCGTGGCTGGCACGGGATCCCTCTTTCTGTCCTCGTTCACTGTCCCTTGGCCTCAACACCTGACTCTCCCTCCAGCACCATTCATCTCTTCAATGATCAATAAGCTGTTCACTTCCGACCTATTAACTCATCTAATCCACATAACAACGCTAGGAGGCCAGGTGCCAGGATTTTCTGCATTTCACCCTGGGGCCCAGGGTGGTGAGTACCTTGCACCCCCCCACTCCTCCCTGCCGTGTGTCCTTTCAGAAGGCCCCACCTGGACTCTAGATGCCTCAGTCCCCTCCCAAGCCCAAGCAGCCCCTGCCCTGCCTGCCTTCACAGGCTCTGTTGCAAGGCAGCAAGCGTGAACTTTGCAAACTGACAGATGTGTTTCCATCCCAGCTCTGCCATTTATAAGAAGCCTGCACTGAACTGCCTGCCTGCTTCAAGTTCCTGCCATTGAGCCAGCCCTTACAAAGAAGTTTCCAGAATTCTGTTTCAACCAATAGCACTGAGACTTTCTTCATTCAATTGGAGCCACTCAGTTATATCCCCCACCACATTCCCTGACCAATCAGAGTGGCTCCTTTCTGACCAATTAGGACAGCGTCTTTTGGGCCAATCAAACTTTGAGGATTTGGTGCCCTCAATCGCATGAGGTTGCACCAATTAGGAACTGAGGGCAGAGACTGCTGCCTTCCTAAGTTAGCTCCCCCCGGGGTCTGCATTTTCCTTTTATGCCCGAAAATGCATTCTCCCAGCTGGAGCTGAGACACCAAAAACGTCTGGAGCAGACCCACACCGAGTAGAGCTGTCCAGCTGGAGAGGTGCCTGGCACCAGGGCTGCCTCATAGCCATGCTGTATCACAATTGAGCTGTTTTTCACAGAATAGTTTCCTTCTTCACCCTAAAGTGGGGATTCCTGTTGGCATTGACCTAGCACCAGTGATCACTGGTTGACACAGGGCTGTCTCCAGAGGCGGAGTCCAGCCAGAAGTTCCGTCCCAGTGGCCTGGTCCCAAGCTCCTATGAGGGCAGCCTCTTTCGTCCTGCAGTCTTGGAGGACCGAGAGCTTCCCAGCTGTGTGTCCTGCTTCCTGGGTCAGCCTTGGCACTGCTGTTTCCAATGCCTCCTTTCCTTCCAGAAAGGGGCCAGCCGCTCCTGCTCAGCTGTGCCCCACCCAGAAGCTGGTCTGTGGCTGTGGAAGGCCCTCCTCCCTCTGAGTTGCCATCTTGACCGGTGCCACCTGCCACCAGGAGCAGCTGTGGGTTTGCACCTGGCATGGGTTCCCCTTTGATCTTTTTTTCCGTTGGGTGTGTGTTCTCAACACTGGTTTTGTCCCCTCCTTTCTCTGAGGCTCTGGTCTCGGTGTCTTCAAGGACAACCGGTTTCCTTCATTACAAAAGCCTCCGCGCCACTTTAAACAGGTACAAGAATTTTTGGAAGTCAAATGATGCATATCTACGAACGAACCCACAATTTTAAAACACAAAAATCCAGTCTTTTTGGTATATCTTAAACTGTTTCAATTTTTGAAATAGAATTTCAAGGTGGAGGGCATAAAAAGCTCTTGGGATGCTTTTCCCAAATTACATGGTTGCCTGGTGGGCCCCTCAGCTCCAGCACTTCCCCCCCACCCCGTGGGGCCATCTCTTTCGTAAGTGTCTGACTCCTGCCCTCCCCCACCCCCCATGCCTCAGGGTTCACCCACTGTTGGTGCCCCATCCATCACCCCTGGCCCTCCCTGCCCAAGGACATCTTCCTGCTGCAAGCTCCCCGGTCACTCGGTTCAGCCTGCTCCAGGGGCGCTGAGCACACTGCTCCCACGGCTCCCAATGGCAGATGAGCATAGAACTGACACCCCAGTTCCCATCCCCCAACCCCAGGGCACATTGTTTCTCCTCCAGAACCCCAGCAGGACTGAACCCCACCTACCCACAGTAGTCCCCCCACAACTAAGACATCACTTCCCTTCTCATTTCCCTACGCCCTCCGATGCCTCCCAGGGCCACTCGGCACTCAAGTCCTGGTCCCTGTGCCAGTTGGTTTCTTGAGCAGCCCATCTAAGACAGCACCTAAGACACTGAAGAATAGCTGGCATGACGAGTTAAGAAAATGTGCAGGTCTGTAAAGGTGGTTAGATTGGAAGGAGCTTCCATGTTTAGCCTGATATGGGGAAAGGATATCACTTTAGCATTCATTCTTTCACTCACCCACTCATTCATTTACTCCTTTAATAAACACCAGGAAGGCCCCTCGGGGCAGGAGAGAGCCTACCACCTCTGGCAGGTAGGACCATGCTGATTGCTGCCAGCAACATGGCCTCTGGCATGTGACTAGGGGTGTCTGTCTGACTCCTCCATGGTTTGTCTGTCTGACCCTCAAGTTTACCCAAGTCCATGCTCTCCTAGCACTGCCAGTGGGAGTGTTACCAGACAGGGTCTGGGCCCAGAGAGGGTCTGTCTTGGGCCCACCTGTAGTGCATGAGTTCTTAACTTTGTGCAGGAAAGATTTCACAACACAAGTCCAGGTGATTTTTGAGGGTACATTCATTGAAGCTGAGGACAGCCAAACAAAGGAAGGATTTAGGGTAGAAGAAGCAACAGGAGAGAGACCAGGCAGGGCTGCTTCAGCTTTCTAAGAACTAGAAGTCACAGTAAAAAAAAGTGAGCTTACTGGGGAGTCAGAGAAAGAGGGGGCCTTGGAGACAGGTTCGGGGGTAAGCCTGGGACGAGCTGCCACTGCTCTCTGCTCCTCTGGTTGCAAGTTTTGTGGAGACCCTAAGAGTTTAGTAGACAAAGAGCTGAGATACAAGGCATGAGTATCTCCAGCGAGAGTGTGTCTTGGATTGTCTTGAAGCTTTTTATCTTTTTTTTGGCACTGGAATTTAAGGGAGGTGTTGGGAGGATCTTAGCATATTCATTCGCTTTTCAGGAGCCTCCTTCAATATGTCGATTCATCAAATGTGCATATAGAGGGGACAGGGATTGTTTTCCAGATAGTTTTACTTTTAAAGAACTTTATTGAAGAGGGATGCCCCGGATGGTCAGGATGTGTATATCATTTGCTCCTAGGTCTTCTTGGTTAGGGAAGAGAAAACTTTGTGAAATTGCTCAAATTGTTTGGCCTTGTTTCTCTCTCTCTCCCCTCTCTCTTTTTAACTTAATTTTTTTTTTTTTTTTAAGAGAGAGGGGGAAGGGAAAGAGAAACAGAGGGAGAGAGTGTCAGAGAAGCAGTGGCTGGTTGCCTCCTGCACACCTCCAGCTGGGGACCTGGTTGGAAACCCAGGCGTGTGCCCTGACTGGGAATTGAACCAGAGACCCTGTGGTTTGCTGACCAGCACTCAATCCACTGAGGCACACCAACCAGAGCCGGCCTCTCTCTGAAAGAAAAGAAAAAAAAAAGTCTTCGGGTGAGGATAAAAAATAAAATACTGAGGACCTAAGTGGGCAACTAAACTTCTGCTTTCTTCCTATGTTAAGGGATGGAAAGGAACGGAAAGGGGAGCTCTCTGTCTCCGAGACAGCCGAGCCCTTTGGAGCGACCGAGAACTCTCCCCACCCTGGACCTCGCCAAGGGGCAGGTCTGCCCCGCCCTGTCCTCTTGCCCCGCCCACCCCGGGTCCGGCCCCGCCCCGGAGCTCGTCTGGCCCCAGGCAGAGGAACAGGGACAGGGACAGGTAGGCATTCTGCCCCTATTGGGCCACCTTCGCGCTCATTTGAGTGATCTGAGGGGGCGGGGCGGCAGGGCTGACGTCACGCAGGTATCACTTGAGCCTCTCTTCCCGGGCCTGGCGTAGAGCGAGTTCGGGCGTGCGCGCGTGCGGACTTTGAGCTAAGTGATTGTAGACTACGGACTCGGACCCTGAGCTCCAAACCCCGCAGCCGAGACTCCAACCCCGCACCGCGAACGCGACGCCGCTATGTACGATCCGCAGCATGGCTGGAGTCTGTCCTTCGCGGGCTGCGGCTTCCTGGGCTTTTACCACCTCGGGGCGACCCACTGTCTGAGCGACCACGCCCCTCACCTCCTCCGAGACGCGCGCATGTTCTTCGGTGCTTCGTCCGGGTCGCTGCACTGCGTTACTTTCCTCGCCGGCGTCCCGCTCGGTACGTCTGGGACCGCCACCACTCTTCTTGACGGGAGGGGGAGTCCCCAGGCCTGGGCTGAGGGCAACTCCTATGGTTTGAGGGGCGTCCGGTGGATCTGAGTTTGGACACGGATCCTGCAGGGTACGTCTCGGGGGCCTCAGTAGACAGATGCCTTCTCTACTGCGTCCTCTCGCTTCGAACGGGTGGGCGCGGTCGCCCGGCCTGGGAGCGGGGCGCGCATGCGGGGGGCAGCTCCTCTGAGCGTGGGAACCCGGAGCGCCTCCCCTCCCCAACCCCGCTCTGGCGCCCGGGCTTGAAGGAAGCCCCTTTTTCCCAGGATTGAGAGCTGGGTTATCCTGGAGTGATGGGGAGAAGGGAGAGCTGAGGGTGGAGCTGGTCCCAGCGGTCCCTGCCACCCGCTCCAGATGCGCTGAGAGGCGCTGGGTGATCTGAGCTTCGGATAGGAAGGGCCGGTTTGTTCTGGGTAGGCCAGGATGGGGGCTTTGGCCTGTGCCCCAGGGTGGGCGCCTTCTTTCCTTGGGGGACTTAAGGTTCTAGAGACACCACCACCATCTCTCCTACCTTCTCCGGGCGCCCTTGCTTCGGCCCAGCCAGCGGGGTATTGGATGTGTCTCCGCCAGTGGGTGACTCTTCTTCCTGAGCCGACTTGGTTTGGAGTCGAGGGGGTGGGGGTGGGGGGTTGTGTGTATGGAGGCCAGTAGGAAAGTTATCTCCGCTCCTTTTCTACTGTTTCAGACCCTCCCTGGGGGTGGGTCCCTGGACACCCCCTCACCTCCTCCCCACCCCACTCTGCCCCTGGAAATGAGACCCTGCCTGTTTGTGTCTTGTTCTCATTAATGGCTGTCTATGTGTGTGGGTGCCAGTGGGAGAGAGAGACGTGTGTGTGTGGGGGGGGGGTGCCCAGCTGGTCCTAACTACTAGAGTGCAGCATAGGTGGCCTGGGGATCTGAGTCAGGGGGTGCAGCGGGAGCAAGTGGCAGCAGAGCTGTTGGCACCCAGTGGTCCCCAAAGGAGAAGATAATGCACCTTATCAGCCCCAGTTTATCTGGGCTCCTGAACAATGTACTCTTTGCTCTGCCCAGGGCCTGCTATATTGGACACGGCCAGCAGGGCCTGACTTTGCTCTGGGTGACCAGGAGCCCTCAGGCACAGTGCTGCCGTTGGAGCAGAAGCTGACAGCTTTCCCCGTCCAAGGGGCAGAGGAGCAAAGGGCAGGAATGTGACCTCAGGAAGGACTCAGTTGGCCACATGGCCAACCCTTGTATTCCAAGGTGACCTGTGGACACCCACGAAGTTAGACGTTTAACTGGGACCAGTTTCGCATGCCCTGACCCCAGGACAGGAGGCACACTGACTCCGGGGCAGGGCTTCCTAATGGGAACTCCCCTCCTAGGGGCCAGGTACCTCTTGCGACACTGCCCTGTGGCATGGGGGAAGGCTCGGGGACCACCAAGTCCCTAGAAAGTGGGTCTGGGGATTTGGGCTGGAGTTGTCCCCCAGATTCCTTCCTCAACCCCCTGCCTCATGTAGGGACCTCCAAGGAGCCTTTCCCCTTGGGGGGGGGGGGCTGCAACATGGGCAGAGCTTCCGAGAGTGCGTCTCAGCCAGGGCTGACCTTCTAGGAGAGTGCCACCTCTGTGCACATTTTCCCTTGCTTTCTGGGCTCAGTGAAGCCGCAAGTGTAGGGAGGGCCGGAATGAGATCTTCAGCGGGTCTGGACAGCCTGGCACACATCTGGCCTTGTGCATCGCAGGAATCATGACCGGCTAGGCCTTGGGCTGGGAGGGGGAGTCCTACATGCCATGGCAGTGCTGGCCAGCCAGAAGGGGCCAGGCCAGGGAGTGGGGTCAAAGAGAGAGTGAATGTGCCCTGTGTGCACCAGACAGTGTGGTAATTCTGGTGGTAGAGGTTAAAGGTCAAGTGTAATTACTTACTAGGTGTCTCCTCTGAGTCGAGCACCTTACGGGTTGTAGTGAGTCTGTCTCTGTCTCCAAAAGGTAGGGAAATGCTCATTCCCTACCTCCCACATTCGCGACGCACAGTCTGAGACTGAGAGGCGGTGAAGTGACCTGCTGAGGCCACTCGGCCAGTGTGAGGTGGAGGCAGGGTGCTGGCACCAGTGCCTCCTGGTGGTGTTCTCTGCTCCCCACAGCCTCGGGCCTGCCTTGCCAAGGACTCCCTGGCATCTGGCTTCATGAGGGACTGGGGTGTGGGGAGCGCCCCTGGGCCTCCGGAGGCTCCTTCCTGGAGCCAGGGCCCAGAGCAGGCTAGCCAGTAGAAATACAGTGCAAGCCACGGATGTCATTTTACACTCCCGGTTAGAAGGATACAAAAAGGTACTTAAAAGACAGGAGCGAAATTAATTTTATCAATCCCAATATAGTCCAGACAGTATCATTTTCCCATCTAATCAGTATTGATGTATTTTCTTTCTTTCTTTCTTTTTTTTTTTTTACTAAGCCTTTGAAATCCTGTGTTTCTTTTATGCATTTCAATCTGGACAGACCCTGTTTCAAGGGCTCTATAGGCACATGTGAACACTCCCTTGCCATTGGTGTCTGGTCTCGCCACACATTGGCCCCAGCTCCTGGGTGGCACATCCCTTTGTGTTTATCTCCCACCCCACAGCCCAGACTGTGCGGGTCCTCGCAGACCTTGTCCGGCAGGTCAGAAGCCAGAGCCTCGGCGTCCTCAACCCATCCTTCAACATACTCGAGTACTTCCGGAAGGCCCTCCACAAGTACCTCCCAGCCAACGTCCACCAGCTTGTCTCCGGCAAAGTAGGCATCTCGCTCACCCGAGTGTCCGACTGGGAAAACGTCCTGGTGTCCGATTTTCAGTCCAAGGACGAAGTCGTGGATGTAAGCACCGGGCCTCTCTGGGTGTTGTCAAGTAATAAGGGCCATATGACTTTGGAAGTCACACAGAGAAGGCTGTCACAGGCCACCTGCCCTGTTTCTGGTGATGCAGAAATGCCTGCACTGCTGGCACCTGAACTCAGGTGCCACCAGGGGTCTGGTCCGCAGCATGTGTGAGCCTGGTGGGTCCCAGGACGGTCTCAGTGTCTCCCCAGCCTTCCAGACTGGCTCACAGCCGCCTCTTCCACGGACCCTGTCCCATGGTGTCCCTCCCTCAAACGATGTCTGTTCTATAGTGGGAACACCTTGAGTGAAGCCGCAAGAGGTGGGGGCACATCTTAGGTGCCTCAGAGCACAGAGGAGATTGTTCACAATATCAAAATGCCATTTAATTTGGCTGATGCCTCTTAGGAGCGTTAGTGGGCAGAGTTTCACTTTACACGTGTCTGTCTGGGGGGGTGGCCTGTGCCGTACGACCAGCAGCACCTCACAGCCATGGTCACCTTCCACAGCCTCACTTAAGGCAGCTTTTCCTCACCAGCCAGCACCTGCCCGCTCCCCCGGGAGTCCTGGCTCTCGGTGAGTCGGTGTTGTGTCCTGCTTCGTGCCCTTTAGCCCGGTGCTGCCTGATGTGGTCCTGGCCCCGCATCAGCATCTCCTGGGAGCTTGTTAGAATTGTCCCCTCCCGGTCAGTCAGCGAGTCAACCACTCTTGGTCCTATCTGCGATCTCCCGTGGTGACTTGTGGGGAGTGGGGACAGGAGGCCGACATCCACACAGCGCCGTCAAGGCGTTTACACTTTGGTCTGAAATGCGACAGTGCGGCCAGCCCGCTGCTCACTCAGCCCCTGCGCTGACGGGCAGCTCTGTGCAGAGAGCGCTCCAGGCTCCTGTCCGGCTCGCTTGTCAAGAGAAGGCTGGTGAAGGCCCAGGGCAGTGAAGGGCAGGCTGCTTCGGCCTATGGTTTCACTCCCTTTTGTCTTTGCAGGCATTGCTTTGCTCCTGCTTCATCCCTATCGTCTGTGGCTTAATCCCTCCCTCCTTCAGAGGCGTGGTAAGTCTGCATCTCACCTGGGGTCGGTGGCTCCGGCCCACACAGTGCTGCGCTCAAGCACCTTCATACCTCAAATGCAGAGCCTTCCGCTGCTCAGCCTCCAGACAGAGTGGGGGCTATAGCTGCCCCCCTCCACACCCCCAGCACCCCAAGAAGAACCAGTTCACCGAGAATCCATTATCTGGCTATCTGTAAGCTAAACTGGCTCCCTTACCTTCACAGGGCTGCTGAGGATGGGTGCCCAGTAGCCTAGTTCAAGTGTAAGACCCTTAAGAATCAACAGCTTGCTTAAGGTAGAGCTTTATCCTTAAAGGTCAGCAGTTTCTATCCTCTCTGGGACTGGCCTTTTCTGCTCATGGCTTGCAGCAGAAGCTGATGGCAGGCCTACCATTTGGTTTCATTCAACAAATGTGCAGACACTCGAGGCCAGTTCGGAGCCCTGCACGGGCAGAGGAACGGGAGTGGGGAGTTGCTCTGTAGCCGGCTGCGTGCTGGCCTGGGCTGGGTGGGCCGCCAGCCTCCTTGCAGGCCAGCAGTTACCGACCAGCAGGTACCATCCTCGTTCCCCCCCACCCCGGGGCCTCTGGCTGTGGCTGGGGACAGTTGAGGTTGTCACACTGGGAGAGTGCTCCTGGTACTGGTTTACTAGGCGCAGATTGCCCGTGTTGTACCAACACCGGCTTGCCTGGCCGAAGGCGGTTGACAGGAGCGCAGGCTGGAAGAGGGGGCTCACAGTAACCCAGGGCCACTTGTCGCAGGGTGAAAGGGTGTTTTCTGAGGGCCGCCAGCTCCCAGCTTCACGGTTTCATTTTGGTCTCTACTCCTCAAGGCCTTGGCTCCCATCTTCACAGTGTGGGGAGAGAAGAGCTCCTGGGTTACCTTGTCCGAGATGTCCCTAGCAGCATCAGGGTACCTGGAATGGACCTTCTTTTGTCCCTTCTGGGACAGGGTCTACCCCACACTGTCCCTAGTGCACGCAGTGACCTGGTCTATATGGCCTCTTTGTGCAAATGCGTGGGCATGCCCCTGTGCACCTGCCTGGGCTCAGGACTCGGCCGGAGTGCCGTGGGCCGGAGGTCAGCTTCCATCTGCCTCCTGGTGCACAGTCTTTACAACAGCAAACGGGGCTCCCCAGGCCTGGTCCTCCCCCCGGGCAGCCTATAACGCCGAGAGGCCTCTGCCCGTAATCTCGAAGCACAGGAAACCCCAGTCGCATGCTTCTGACCGTTGTTCTTTCTTCCTCCCTTCACAGCGATACATGGATGGAGGAATCACTAACAGCGTGCCCTTCTTCGACACCAAGACAACCATCACTGTGTCCCCCTTCTACGGGGAGTGCGACATCTGCCCCAAGGCCAAGTCCACGAACTTCTTCCATCTGGATGTGTCCAAGCTCAATATACACGTCTGCTTGCAGAACTGCTACCTGTTGTTTCAAATGCTGTTCCCCCCTGACATCAAGGCAAGTATGGGGCTGTGTGTTCTGGGAGCGCAGCTCTTGGCTCCTGTTTGTCTGGAGACTCACCTGTGTGGCTCTCTGTGCGAACAAACAAAAGCAGAACCCTCATTGGATGGGGACTCAGAGAAGAATCCCTGGTCTGGGAAGGCCAGCCCTGCCCACCTAGGGTCATCGGAATCCCCTAGGGACACTTACACTGCACTGCCCCTCAGGTCCTACTTCCAGGGGCTGCGTTTTACGTGCAGTCAGCCCTCCCCATCCACAGCTTTAGCACCTATGGATCCAAGCGTCCACGGGTTCAACCAAGCACACATCAAAAATATTTTTATTTATTTATTTTATTTTTTAAAAAATACTTTTAGAGAGAGGGGAAAGGAGGGAGAAACAGGGAGAGAAACATCAATGTGTGGTTGTCTCTCACACACCCCCCACTTGGGGGCACAGCCTTGTCCGCAATCCAGGCGTGTGCCCTGACTGGGAATCCAGCTGGCGACCCTTTGGTTCGCAGGCTGGTGCTCAATACACTGAGCAACACCAGCCAGGGCTCAAAAATATTTTTTTTTAAAATCCCTGCCCTGACCAGTTGGTTGGGTGTCACCCTGCAAACTGAAAGGTTGTAGGTTCAATTCCCAGTCAAGGGACATCACATGCCTGGGTTGCAGGTTCGGTCCCCAGTTGGGGTGAATATGAGAGGCAACCTATCGATGTTTTTCTCCCTCTCTTTCTCCCTCCTTTTCCCTCTCTCTTAAAAAAAAAAAATCCCAGAAAGTCCCAAAATGCAAAATTTGAATTCACCCCTTGCTGAATGAGCCCTATGCTGAATCCATGGGAATAAAGTGGTGTGCCCTGTGCCCTATGTGCAAACAGAGGTTCTGTGCAGATGCTACACCGTTTTATGTGAGAGACTACACACATATGAGGGGTCCTGGGACCAGTCCCCACGGACCCTGCAGTGGGGACGACTGCAGGCCAGGTGCGGCCTGGGCAGGGGGGGTTGTTGGCATTACCCAGGTGATCCTCCTTTGTGGCCGTGGTCACGAACCGCACTGTGTTTGCATTTGCCAGTCGCTCTGTACACCTGAGCCCCACAACAGCAAGCAGATATGTGGGTTGCGGGCATTCGGCGGTGATCGGGGGCAAAGGGGCCTCAGGGTGTGCATGCACCTGCCTGGGCGAGGCTGCATCGTGGCTGGTTGACAGCGTGGTGTGTGCAGGCCGGTGGAGGAGGAAGCTATTACTGTCCCAGGGAAATGGGGAGGGCCCTTGTCATGCTGGGGTGCCAGCACAGGCTCCATGGAGGGGTGTGCTTTGGGCTGAGTCCCTCAGGAAAGGGGGACTGCTGTCACCTGGAGCGCAGCCCCCTTGTCTGGCCTCGCTGCACCTGTAGAGTTTGGGGAGTCTTCAGTGCACCGGAAGGGCGCTGAGCGACACCCGCCCTGTGGTTTGCCTTGCGGCTTGGCTTACAGGTGCTGGGGGAGATCTGCCTGCGAGGGTACTTGGATGCAGCCAGGTTCTTGGAAAAAAATGGTGCGTATGGGCAGGGAACAGATGAGCCCGTCTAGCGGCCTTTGTCAGCAGCCATGGGGACCCTGAGAGGGTTGCTCCAGCCTTCGCCACCTGTCACGTCAGCCCTCTCAGTTGTCTAGCTTCACACACCAGGAAACGGGCATGGAGAGGGGAGCCAGGGACCACAGCCCACTCCCCGCAGGGCAGAGCTGGGGGTCGAACCTGGGGTGTCACAGCTCCAGGGCGCTGTCCTTCTCCCCTGTCACCCATCTGGAGGCAGTTGGCCTGAGTTTTTCAAGGGCCTCAAACAAGGTTTCTGGGCTGGGGGTGGGCCCCAGGAAGAGCGAGGCCTGGCTGAAGGTCCTCACTCAGGGTGGTCTGGGATGCAGGCCTACTCAGTGGTGCGAGGCCAGTTACTGTAGATCAGTCCAGTCCTCATCTTTCCATTTTACACATCCATGTGTGGCTGTGGAGCCCACACAGGGAGTGAGGGATCAAGCGGGAGCCCGACCACATCGCTGTGGCTTCAAAGCCCCATGCTTCTTTTTCCCTGTTATGATAGCCTGCCCTCATCCCTCCCCATCTGGCACCGAGCTGATGCCAGGCCTGCAGCTCCTGGTGGCCACTGGCCTCCTCTGTCATTCGGTGGGTGGGTGGGTGGGTGAGTGAGGAATGACCCCAGAGCTCAAAGTCACCTGACAGTTTGTCTTCTGTGCCTGTGGCAGGCTTCTGTGAGAGGCCCCCGTGTCCGTGCCTGGGTTTGTCCTCAGAAGAGCTGGAGGTCCTTGAGGTACCCCAGGAAACCAGGAGCCTGGAGGCCTCCCAGGAGGGAGCTGGCTGGTGGACGAGGCTTGAGGGAGACGAGCTGCTGGACCACCTGCGCTGCAGCCTCCTGCCCTGGGATGAGAGCATCCTTCAGACGGTGTCACCCAAGCTTACCACAGGTGCTGTCTCTTGGGCACCGGCAGCCGGGGGGTTGTCTTCTGCTGCTGAGAGGCCAAATGGACTTCTCTCCTGCAGGTTAGGGAGGAAGGTGGTGCCGCCCTGGGGCACGGCCTCCCCGCACCCAGGCACCTTGCCCAGTCTCCCTTCCCACGTGGGCATGGCCAGGACAGAACAGACTCCAGCTGAGCCTGTTTTGAGGGGACTGGGCATGCTCTCAGCACCTGGGGTCCCGGCACACTGGATTTCAGGGGCCCCGAGGGTGGGCCCCTTCTTTCAGAATCTCATTCTCTGCCTGTGCACCCATCTCAAAACCTCCTTTCTCAAGGAGCCTCTCCTGATTACCCCCTCCCCCAAACCAACAGTTTGGAACTTTCCTTTGAATGAGGTCGTCTGTTTGATCCTGGGGTTAAAGGTCAAAGGACACCTGAGTGCACACAGCGGCCTCCTGTGGGCATTCGGAGAGATTCAGAGATGACCAGGTTGGCCTCCTGGCTGAGGAGGCACTCTGGCCCAAGGGGCTGCTGTGAGCCGCAGCTGCCTAGGACCCTCTGATTTGAGGCATCATGAGGTCACCTCAGAGGGGAAATGGAAGACTGGGGTTCCAGGCAGAGGAGACGGAATCCAGCTGCAGGTGGCCGGTGGGCTGTTGGAGCAGCTGGTAGTCTCCTCCCAGAGTACCTGCCCCTGGAAAGCAGAGAGCCATTCTTTGGGAGCCCTGTGCCCACGGCTGTCCTGGGGCTGTCCGTCTGTATTCCCGGCTCGGCCGCATTTGCCAAGGCTTCCCATTCTTCGGCTGCCAGAATTTGTGTGCTGGGTTGAAATGCCAAGCACCGCCTGGGTGAGATGGTTTGGATTTCGCACTGGTGAGACACGTGCTCCCAAACTGTGCCTTTCAGCACTGAGGGAGGTGGTGAAAACCCAAGGTGGTTGCCTGAGCAAGATTCGCAGCTTCCTGCCGGTGAAGGTCCTGACCTACGCAATGCTGCCATGCACACTGCCTGTGGAGTCTGCCATCGCTGCAGTCCACAGGTGAGTGTCCTGGTGGCTTTGCATGTCCACCACAGGGTTGAGTGAGAGTGTCCGTGGGTCCCTGAGCCTGGGGCCTGGCCCCTTGGGCAGCGGGGTAGAGGTCACACAGTCCCTGGGGACCGCCTCCGGGGGAGGCGCCTCATGGGTGGGGCCCTGTGCAGCCCGCCTCTCCTCACGGCTGTTGTAGGTTCATCACTTACCACAGGGCTGTCCTTTTGTTTGGGGATTTTATTCACGGTAGGGAAGGACATGAGGCCCGCAGGGGCACACACTGGAATCCTGGGCATTTGTTTTCCTCTGCCTTCTTCACACTAACTGGGGTGTCTGCTTTCTTTTTAGCGAGTTAACGAGTGTGTCCTTCAGTCCATCCTCAGGCCCCTCCCCCACCCTACAGAATTAGGCTCCTGTGCCCATGCTGCCTTGCCCTGGCCTCAGGTTCAGGGGTTTATCAACACCCAGGCATGGGGTCATCTCTGTGTCTTGGGGGCAGGGAGTCTGTTGCGGGGGGGGGGGGGGGCAGGGAGGGGCAGCCGTCGGGCCTCTGCAGTGGCTCCCTCTGCTGGACATGTGCGTGGCCACGCTCAGGCTGGGTGGAGGGGGTGGTGTCTGAACTCCAAACTTCAGACAAGTAGACGAGCCACACAGACAGGCAGAAACCTGAACCTGGAAAACCAAAGCCTTCTCCTTTGATTTCTGTGTTAATCCCTTGAGCTTCCTGAATCACAGGTGGCCTAACTTAGGGGCTGCAAAGCCAGCTTGTCCCCAGTCCACCTTCCAGGAATTTGTCAGATTGGGACCAGATGGGACTCTGGCAGTTTACCTGGACCAGGGGTGTCGTCGTGGGTGGCTGCCTTTTGTTCGGGTTGTGCGTGGCTCTCTGCACGTGGGCCGGTCTTCCCGCTGACGGTGTGTGTGCCGGGGGGGGGTGGGGGTTTGTTCCTGCAGGCTGGTGATGTGGCTTCCAGATGTCCCGGATGACGTCCAGTGGCTGCAGTCCATGGCCGGCCAGGCTTGTTCTCGGGTGACGACGCATCTGTTCCCCGCCTGCAGGTAGCTGATCTGCCTGGGTCCAGCGGGTGCCCCTTTCATGTGATCTGGCCGTGGGCGCCGTTCTGGAAACGCTGTTGAGTGCCCAATAGGTGACGAGCCTAGACTGCAGTGCAGGGGGCCCAGTCCTGCATGGGGCCACTGAGTCGGCCAGTGTCTGCTGGAAGCTAAGCAAGACCTGCGTGCACAGGGGGCTGTGGAGCCCAGGGTGGTGACAGGAAGGCCCCTGCCTGAGCCCAGTTTGGGGGGAGAGAGCCGAGAGGGGCCGAGGGGACTGGCGCAGGCAGGAGTGTCAGGCAGCCCTGTACCTCCTCCTGGAAGCTGCCCTGGGTGCCAGTGCCTGCAGCGTGGGGCGGGGTGCCAGGCAGCACTTCCGGAAGCCCAGCTGGGCGTGGCGCTCATGCAGACTCCCTTCTGACCTCAGACTGGCCACGTCCCGGGCTCATGGTGGGACCCGGCGGCTTGCATGGTGATGTGGCCGCTGACACCGCTGCTCCGGACTCTGCAGCTGGTCTGGAACAAGGAGGTCCTGGTGGCGGTTGTGAGGTTGGAGCTGCTCCTGGAAATCCTGGGCCCCAGCTCTCTCACCTGTTCCCCGGGCGCTCCTCACTGCCTCACTGGGTTTCTGTGAGGCTCTGGGGACCCCCGGCCCAGTGCCAGATGGGTGGTGGGCTCTTGGGAGAGGGGTCTCAATGGTTACTACTGTTGGCAGGCATAGAAGGGTTTCAATTAGGGGTGGTGGGACCTGGTTTGCACTGGGAATGACCTCAGTGACCTTGGGGGGAGCCTGAGTTTTTCAATTATTTGAGGAGGCAAGTCTAGGATGTTTTTGTGAGGGGCTATGCCTTTCCCTCCTCTGTGCAGCTTTCTGCTGTTTAATGCCTATGTCTGTGACAGATGGAAGCCAGCCTCGGTGCTGAATTTATAGTTGACTGAAACCAGAAGAAATTGGCAAGCTAGGAAGCTGGTTTTGGTTGACATGGTGGTCCAGGGGTTAAAGCAATCTAATATTGCAGCACCAGAGTCCGTCAGCTCCGCTGGTTGGGAAAGGACCCTCAGCGTGGAGGGTCCGCTATTGTCTTCGTCCTGTAGCCCTGCACTGTCCCAGAGTGAGGTTCCTAGTATGGCAGGGGTTTGAACAGGGGGCCCTTGAGGCAGTGGCTGGGCTGCCCTTTGTACAGTCTTGGGGGCTAGTGGGAGGAGAGGCATGTGCCACGAGGCGGGAGGGGCTGCCTTCCTTCAAGGAGGGCCCCCGCTGGTCCGGGGCAATAAAAGATGGCATTAACTTATTTACATTTTAGAACACCTTTTTGACCCAACCTAAATTTGTTAAAAAGTTTTGTATAAAGTATAAGGGAACCTTGTTATCTGTGGAATTGTGTATCATGTGAATCGGTGAGATGCTGATAGAACCTGAAAAAAGTGCAGAGCACAAGACAGTCACCCTGGTCCCCCAGGCAGGAGCCCGACACAACAGGCTGGGCCGCCTTTCCACTGGTGCCCTCACCTTGGACTTGGCTTATTTTTCCCTGGGCCTCTGGCCTGCTTCCTCTTCTTCTCACTGGCCTCCCCACCCCATCCCCCTCCCCAGCCTTCATGGAGGCAAGCAAGAGCCAGGGACATCCCAGCCCCCAGGTGTGGCAATTTGCTGGCAAGCACAGGGTCTTACACGTTTGAGTGTTATGAAAAGAAAATCAGTGTAAGTTCAAAGTCCCATACGTTGGGACAGAAGGCTGCAGCTCTCCCCTGCGTTGTGTTAGTCTGGAGTCGGAGAACCAGCAAGTTCAGACAAAGTGTTTTCTTGCGCAGACAGACCCTTGAACAAAGAGCAAGGTTCTGGGGAGACCTTCTGGGAGCTGGTCTTCTGGCACTGTGATGAGCTGTGAACTCCTGAGAGACAGGGTGACTTGTGGAGCCACAGGGTGGTTGCCTGGCACAGAGGCCGCCCTGCGGGGCTCCCTGGGGCTCCCCGCTGTGGGTTCTGGGCACGTGAGCATCCAGGCTCCTGTTCTGGTAGCACTCGCCCCTTAGCGAGGCAACAGCTGGGGAGTGGTGGGCTCTCCCTGCCCCCCAGCCCCCGAACAAGGCTCTGTCCCCTTGCTGAGCTGGTCTGGAGGTGGGGAGGCCACGCCCGACACCCAGCCTCACTCCTTATAACCCACCTCACGCCTTCCCTTGCCTCACATTTCCCAGTCGGCTTTTCCGTGGGGGCCACGGGCACAGGCGCATTGCAGTGGCATTTCACGGTGACCAGCGTGCGTTCCAGACAGACATGTGCGCTTGGTGGTCGGTACCAGGGGAGAAGTGCATTCAGCGGCTGTCCCTGTACGAAACTTGATTTTTTATGCTTTCTGAAATCACTCAACCTTCTACAGTGAGCGTGGTTTGTAAAATCTGTGAGGAGGCTCCAAGACAAGGAGGTGCAGTTCTCACTGAGAAGTGGCCAAGGCTCCCCAGCCTGTGCCCGAATGCCATCCTGCCGACGCCCGCGGGCCCTCCCCTCTCCAGCGCTGCTGGGGTTTCTCACCCGCAGATAAAGACATCCTCAAGGCCCTCCTACCTGGTCAGGTGGAACCCTCACTCTCCTTGCGGTGCGTTTCTGCGTGCAGTCCTGTTAGAGCTGGGCAGCAGCGTCCTGACTTTGTAAACAGCTCATGGAGCCCGGGGCAGGGGGTGGGCTGGGTCTTGTGGAGACGAAGTGGGTGGGTGTGTTGTGTGTAACGGCAAGAAGACTGGAGGGACACAGACCCAGACACTCTCCGTGGTCGTCATTACGCTAGTATCTATGATTCTGTTCTATCTGTTGTGCTTATGTGTGTTTTCCAAATTTCTGTGTGAACATATGATTACTTTCATCTGAAAAGAAGTCATTATAACCCCTGGCTGGGTGGCTCATTTGTTGGAGCATCGTCCCATACACCAAAAGGTTGTGGGTTTGATTCCCAGTCAGGGCACATACCTGGGTTGTAGGTTGGGGTACATGTGGGAGGCAACTGATCGAAGTTTCTCTTTCTCTCCTTTCCTTCCTTTTTAAAATTGATAAAAATGTATCCTTGGGTGAGGATTAAAATAAATAAAATGAAAAAGAACTAATAATAAATGTGATATTTAAAATGCCTTCCCTTGACTCTCCACTCTTTCCAAGGAGCCATGGTGTTGCTTTCCTTGCCCCCAGCTGAGGTTGGCCGCCTTGCTCCCCAGACGGCCCTGCCAGGCCAGGTGGCCCACACGTGCTCCTCCCTGGACATTGGCCCAGACCCTTGGGAGTCCCTGTCCTTTCTCTGGGACCTAGGCTCTGCAGGGGCCCTTGTCCATCCTGGGTGCCAGGCCCTGCGCCAAAGCTCAGACATGCCTGCTCTGTGCAGTGTGTGCAGCCGCTCCTGGGGGTGGTCCTTGGGTGAGCGAGGACCCCCACAGTCCGAGGCTCAGGGGAGGGTCTGGCCCACGTGCCCACCCGGCCGTCCCTCTCCTGTACCCAGCATCACCCAGCAGGGGCAGAGCTTGGCTCCCTGGTCAGCCACGCTGTGTCTGACTGTGTCTAGGTCACCTGTGCCAGGAGCTCTGCTTCCCTCACGGCCTTGGAGACACAGGGCATTGGTTTCCCAGGGACCCCGTGCAGTCACTGAACTGCACTTCAGCCCCTGACAGGCCCAGGCCAGCCAGCACCTCACAGACCCAGTTTTCTGGGTTGCCGGCAGGTGTCGTTGGCAGGTGGTCTGATCTGTTAGGACAGGCTGGATTATGCTTCATTTAACCAGAAACCCCCACAGGGGTTAGTTCTCACACCATGTGCCTGTCAATCTTGGCTGCCCGACCCTGATGCTGTCCCACCACCTGGAGGGCCACTTATCACCATGGCTGGGGTAAGGGGAGATTTTGTGCTTAAAGATCTTCATCCAGAAATTACCTCAATCCCTTCACCTCACAACTTGTTGACCAAAGTAAGTCACATGGGTTGGGGCAGGGAAATGTAATCCTACCTTTTGCCCAGGAGGACAGCAGACAACCTCAAAAATGGAGATGGAAGGGTGTCTGTGGCCGGACAGCTGGGCTGGCGACCATGGGACAGGTGGGGCACAGGCTGCAGGACCTCTTGAGGCCTCCAAAGCATTGCCATGCGTCGTGATGGTCAGCGATGGCGCGTGGCAGAGAAGAAGCAGGACTCTGTTCCTCGGTGTCCCCTGTCCCTCTGGCCCAGAGCCACATGCACAGTAGGCTCTCAAATACTTGGCTGTGACTTGCATTCTGCAGATCAACCTCACAGCCTACCTTTGAGAAGAGGCTTCCTGAAGAGTAAGAAGGGAGGACATGCAGGAAGAAAATCTGCCTCCGAGTTTTCGGGGTGCTGGCCCCAGGCTTCATCTCTGCAGAGCTTCTAGCACCTCTCTGTGTGCCTTAGGAACTGCTTTCATTTTCGGCTTACAAATGGGGAAACTGAGGATCAGGAAACTGGCAGAACTGATTTCCAGTTAGTGTCCAGTTTGTATGACTTGTGCTTAAAATTTGCTCAGTCTCCTACATTACTTTGGTGACTAGCCTCTGTCAGTCTTCACACCTAACAGCCTTTTAAGTCTGAGCTGGCAGGCACTGAGACTTTGGTGGCCAGGGGCTGGTGTCCTGGGTCCTGGAGACTGAGCCTGTGGACACTAAGCCCAGGGCACTCAGACTCAGGCCTGCCAGGGGACAATGGGGCCACCCGTGGAACTTCTGTCTGCAGGGATCCCGGTGGCCGCAGCCTGTTTTCTTCTAGGCTCCCTTCGCTCCTTTTGAAATCGTCAGAAGAAAGGAGCTCAGGGTAGGGGAGCCCCTGAGCCATCATCTGTCCAGACCTGTCCCTGGTCCCCGGGTTGGGTGGGCACTGCTCAGGGCAGGCTGAGAATGTGAGGCCTCCTCAGATGCTCCTGTGTTTGGGCCTCACCTGGGTTTAGGGTGTTGCTGTCTCAGCCTCAGTTTCATCGCCTGTAAAAGGCCACCTCCCTGGGATGGCTCAGTAAGGCTGTTTGTGAGGTACACTTAGCTCAGTGCCTGGCACACAGCTGCAGGGACAGCTGGGCCTTGGCGGGCGCTCCGTCTGGGCTTTACGTCTGTGGGTTCATTGAACCCTCAAAGCAATCCTGTGAGGTACATTCTATTACCACCCCCACCCTACAAAAGAGGAGGCTGACCCAGGAAGGAGTGGGCCTTGCAGGAGGCCACACAGAGGCGGCAGGTAGAATCCTGACTGAACCCTAGTGTTCTGTCATAAACCCGCTCCTATAACTAAGTGGGGGCTGGCTGGTGTTGCTGACCCCCTGGCAAATGGACATCCAAAATGGGCTTAGGAGCCTGTGATGCCAGGACGTTTCACTTCCTAGTGTGAAATATAAACCAAGTCTTACACTTTCATAGAGCTGGCAGAGCCCTTGCAATCCCATGGCATCGTTTTATGGTGCAGGCATGGCCTGCCTGAGGCCCCACCGCTAATCACAGCCCCATTCTTCCGCCAGCCGACAGCGCCCAGGCCAGAAGCCTCCCCAGCAGGCCTGGCCCCCCACACCTTCCTCCCTCTGTGGGAGGCTGTCCTGCCTGCCCTGTGTGCACCCGCATCCTTGTCCCACACCTCCTGCCGGTGCCCTGCCTCCCCTTCCTCCCCCACCTCCCCTGCTGCTCTGCGTCTCCTAAGATTTTCTGACCAGGTTCCCCGAAAGCAGGTCAGCAGACCTGTTGCAAAGGCTTTTGAAACTAGTGGTGAGGAAAGACCTGGAAACAAAGAAGGTTCCCACAAGGGGTTCTTAAACTTAGTGGGCAAAAAAGCAACCTGACGTAATTCTTCAAAACGCAGGTTTCCAGGTTCTGTGGTCCAGAGATTCTGACCAGCAGGTCAGGGCTGGGGCCCAGGAAGGTGCATCTTGAACAATCATCCCAGAAGGGCTCTGGCATGACCTCCAAGACATTCCGAGAGGCACTGTTGGGGGGGTGGACATGTGACTGTCTTGGGCAACAAGGCCAGGTGTGGGCTGAACCTTGAGGGCTACACGGGCACCCCCATGCAGAGGGCCACGGGAAGGCGTCCTCCGCAGAAGGAGCAACATGAGCAAAAGCATGGGGCTGGGTTGAAGGGAAGCTGGTGCCAACCTCAGTTCCCCGTCAATGATGCGATGAGCCATCACTGCACTGAGCACCAGTACGGCTGAGAATTGGGCAGGGTGGACTGGTGCTCCTCCTGGAGGACCTGGCATGCGGCAGTGGCGGGATCACCCAGTGTCTCTTTTGTCCTCCTTCCCAGTTTCCTTCCCAGCTCTCAAGCCTGTCTTTGTGGATGGGAAGCATCTGCTCGGAGCTGAGGCTGTTTGCCCAAGTCTGGGGTGGGAGAGGAGTTACTTGACACTTCACTGAATCCCTATATCACGCCAGGCACTGTGCTAGCCTCTGCACTTGGGGGCTGAACCAGACAGACCAGACTCTGCCTTCGGGGCTGACGGTCTGGCTGCGGAGACAGGTAGGTCACCCTGCAAGGGGTCTAGCAGGTGCCAACTTCTGCCTCTTTCCAGGCAAACAGGATACGTGCACTTTGAATATTGACCCCAGGGATGCTAGAGGCTTAAGTTTCTGCTGTTTACTTTTTCCAGTGTGCAGAACTCCACTCTAGAGCAGAGTGGGAAAACCTTCCCCTGGGAAAACTTTTTAAGTTTCCTGGAACCTCTCCCTCTACCAACAATGGACCCCAGATCAATTTAATCAGAGTCCAGCCCTGGCCAATGTGGCTCAGTTGGATGTTCTCTCACAAAGTGGAAGGTTACTGGTTTGATTCCCAGTGGGGCACATGCCTAGGTTGTGCGTTTGGTCCCAGATCAGTGTTTCTCTCCCTCTTCCTCCCCTCTCCCCCCATAAGTAAATAAATAATAAAAGTCAGAGCCCAGAGGGTGGATTGTGGCATCAGCCTGTTTCAAGTGTTTTTTTTACACCCATTCACCCACCCTCCCCCTTTGGCAACCATCATTCTGTTCTCTGTATCTGTGCGTCTGTTTCTGTTTTGTTCATTTGTTCGAGGGTGCTGCCATTTAAATGGAAAGGGTGTCAGGATCTCTGGGAGGGGGTACAAAGAGAGAAGAAAGGAATTATATTGTTATCAGAAGGGAGTGGAAAGATGAGGCCACCTAATACTGAAAATCCATCTTCTCATTCTCTCTGGCTTTCTTTCATTCCTTGCACTTTTTATAATGTGTGACTACTATTTATCACAATATGGTGGTGGTGTTTTTTTTGGTGGGGCTGTTTCCACCACCAAAAGACCCCAAGCCCTGGCCGGTGTGGCTCAGTCGGTTGGGCATCATCCCACAAAGCCAAAGGTCGCCAGTTGATTTCCAGTCAGGGCACACATGCCTGGGTTACAGGTTTGGTCCCAGTCAGGGCACGTACAAGATTGATGTTTCTTTCACTCATTTCCCTTCTCTCTAAAAATAAATAAAATCTTTTTTAAAAAATGAGGCCTCAACGCCCTCTTGTTCTTCAATGTGAATGGCCACATCCGAACCCTTGGATGACCCTCTAATATTTACTGGTGCAGCTGAATGAATGATGGTCCCCTATCCACGGCTCGCTGTGTGCCCTGCACAACGCCAGGCGTTTTGACATCCTGTCTCTGACGCACGAACCCCATTAATCCAACCCAGTGAAGTAGCTATGACCATCACTTTCATTTTGCCAATGACACTGAGCCCTAGGGTGTGTCAGTAACTTGAAAAGGTCCGTGTGGCCAGCAGGAGGGGCACAGGGCGACAGTCGGATTCGTGCAGCTCCGACGCTGGGTCAGGCCAGGGCTACACGCAGGGTATGGGGCCCTCGGCGCTTCGCATGAACGTGGGGACAACACACCACCCACTGGGCCGGGGTGCCAGGAGGATTAAGGGCGACAACTCGTTGAAGATGGTGCGCTTCTTCCCGGAGGCAACTCCGTACACCTGCTATTAGCAGACCCACGCAATACTGAGCTCCGTCAGCAGCTTCGCAGGCATCATTTGGCACTCTGCGCTTGCTTCAGGGCTGCCCGGCGTCCACAAGAACATCCGGGTTACAAGCTCTTAAAGGACCAATGAATTAAAGCATTATGAGCCAGGGGGCGGGGTTAAGGAGGGACATCATGGCCGCCCCCAGCGCGTCGCGCCCGGAGACTTGTAGGTGGTGCGCTGACCGGTAGCTCCGCCACCGCGGGCCCGCCCTCTGCCCTCAGCAGCCGATCCTGGGTTGGACGCGGGCTGCTCTGCGAGGCGGCGGTCGGAGAGGGAAACATGGGGACGGTGCACGCCCGGGTAAGAGGCCCAGCGGGCTGTGTGACCTCCGGGAGGGCACCGCGTGGCGACGCTCTCGCGGCTGCGCCCCGGGGTCTCCTGGCCAGGGGGCTCCGAGGGCGCGGGGCGCGGAGGCCGTGAAGACGCCTCTAGCTCGTCCCGCAGACCTCCGAGCAGGAAACCGATACTCAAAGGAGGGGCGTGACTTGCCCAAGGTCACTCAGCGAGGCGGTAGCCCTGAGAGGAGTAGCGAAGTTCCCGTGAAGTCCTGGGGCGGAATATTAAGTTTTCCTCGCCATGGCTTGACTTCTCTACCGTCAGTGGTTTCGGGCGTCTCCTCGCCAGTCGCTTTTTCTAGTCTCCCGATCAGCCGCTGCCGGAGTCACGCTAACCTCCTGGAGCAGCAGGTGTCCTTTGAAATCGTGCAACCCATACCCATCTAGGAGTCCTTTCTACGGGTTACCGTCCGAGATGGAGCCTCCCAGTGCTTTAGTTCCGCCTTTTCAAGTGGAGGCGGTAGTAGTACCTACTCAGCAGGCTGTTGGGAGAATTAGAAGACAATGAATATTAAGCACTTACTTTGTTCGTGGCACGAACTAACTGCTTGCCAAACTGTTCTCCTTGATCGTCATCTTCACTGAGGGCCGGAGAAGGAATATTTTGTCCAAGGGCACAATGTTAGAGCCTCAGAATGTTCCAAAACTCAGATCTCCCGAGTCCCAGCCCCGAAAACGACTCTCCTACCGCAGCAGGAGTGGTTTCACTTGACCTGCTCACAAGTTCTCAGGCGCTTCCCACCGTCTTCCAAAAGAATGTAGCCCAGACTTATCAGCCCAGGGTCCGGAGAGGGACTTCACAGATCTTTCATTCAAATGACACACCGCTGCTTTTCTGACACACTCTGGACGGCATTGTCGCAGCGCGTTCCTTCTTCCATCATCCGCTGTTACAATGTTCCCATCTTTTAGAGCCCAGTACTGAGTTCCGGCTAGACCTCCCCTTACTTCCTCTCATGGTTGTGCCGCTCACTTCCTTGACATTCCCCCCCGCCCCCGTTTCCCTGTTTTATCTCTTTCCATTTTTATCTTATCCTTTTAGATTCTCAGGTTCTAGATGTTACAAATAGGGACTGCATCTTACTTGGCTTGCATCTTTTGTAGCATCTTGGATAAAGTAAGCAGTCATTTACTCTAGTGATACCCGTGGGCTGCTCTGTGCCCGGCACCATTGCAGGTGCTAGGGAGACAGGAAAAAAAAAAGTCTGCTTCTGTTGAGCTCCTTTGATGCTAAGATGGCTGCTCCTTTCATTAGCATGACAAGAAATGTTTTAATTTCGTTTGATCTTTCTATTCCAGTAACCAGTGTTAAGTGGACTTTCTGGTCCAGATCCACAGTAGGAAAACATTTTGTGTTCTCTGTCCAGTGCCTTCATGCACAAAGTGAAACAAAAGTTTTGTGAAACAGTATTTACCACAAATACCTGTGATTTTTTAATACATTCCATTTGATTGTAGTCTATATCACTTTAAAGATGCTGGTCATAACTCATTCAGTTTATTTCATGCCCTGTCCCTGTAGTTACACTGCTTTGTGCTATGCCTGGCACATGGTGGTCAGTAAAATTTGACTGGCTGAGGTAGACAGATCAGCTTAAAGGTGAGAGGCTAGATCAGATATTTATTTTAATTTATTTCTCCAAATATTTAACACCATGCCTACTCTTTCAGACATTGGAATATAAATTCTATCAGGAGGATGGGGGTCTTGTAAGTGCTTGTCACATAGTAGGTTCTTAATATTTGGTGAATAAGTAAGACAGTTAATGTAGGACATCAAGCTCTGACATAACTACATTGTAAAGACATCATCTCTTACAGTCTGAATTTCAGACCAAAAGAAGGCAAATGGGTATGGCAGGTGTTTAGTGGATCTCATTTCATACTTTGAAATTGTAGGACTCTTAATGGATTTGTTAAAACAATGGAATATAAACTTTGCTGGGACAGAGTATATGTGTTTAACATTCAGATTAAATGGGACAAATATGTGTGTATATTTGTAACCATAGTACACACTCTGCATACAGTTTCCACAGATTTGATACACTTTTTTGCAGTATGTGAGCTTAAACAGAGAACACCCTTATGAAATGGTACAGGAAAAAGTGACTATTTTAATTTGTTAATATATTTGAGAATTATAGTAATGATTCCATTTTCTAAATGTTACACACCAAAAGTGAAAGGATATGAAGTGGATGATACAGTCCATTCTTTGCCTAGCGTTGTCTTCCCTTTTCCACCTCAAGTGCTGTGAGGCAGGGACTCGGTCTGTCCAGCACCCTGCGGTGTCCCTGCTCTCAGCCCGAGTCTCAGCAAGCACCAGGCACTCAGTCAATGTTTATTAAATGTGCAGAAGGAAAAAAAATCCATTCGGTGAATTATTTTACAAATACTTGAGTACTTCTGACGTACCAGGGCAGGTAAAAATATGACAAAGAAGGAGCACTCAGAAACTCCTGATGTCAAGGTGTCCTTCTGAAGGAGGGACTGATTCTACCCGAAGAAGCCATTTTGGTGGCTGTCTAAGCTGCTTAGGGGGGAAGTTGTTTCTCGCAGGGAGAACAGGGTGTGCCCAAACAGGAATGTAGGGGTTGGGGGGATACACGTGGGCCTTGCAGTGGAGTCCCTTGTGCTCCCTGCAAAGAAGTCTAGCTGCATTCTAATGGGTAGGCACTTCTGAGGACCATCCAGGTCTTTTAGGGCAAAGATGGGAGAGAGGACAGGGTGCTGCCAGGTCACTGCCTTTCCAGGGACCAGAGACGTTACAGACGGGGTGCTGACGAGAGGCCATTGAGTATTACAGGGGGAAGGTGACCATGGTCCAGAGTCCCCCAGTCCCCCTTGCTCTGCGTGCTGCAGGTGTCTGATGGTGCTCTGCACTTGGAAGTGCTTCTCTATGGAGAGTTGGTGGAGTAAGGAAGCTGCCAGATAAGGAGTTAGCCTGGTTTTCCCCAAACTTGCATGTTTGTACAATTACCCGCTGCCACATGAGACCTTCTGGATCCATTCCGGGAGTGCGTGGGGATCCCTGTGGTTGGGCAAGCACATGTGTAAAACATGCTATTATACACATACTGTGCACACTACTGTGTGTCCCCAAGAGGCCTGACCAGGCAGCCGGTGCAGGCTGAGTTCAGAAGATGCTGTAGTGCTTTTGAGCCGATGGCAGTTCAGCTCGAAGACAGTGCCCTCTTCCTCACCCATTGTACGAGCAGTTTGCTCTTAGTGCGAATGAGACTTTCGGAACCAAAACAAACTATCGGGGGTCCAGAGCAATGTATTGTAGAAATTTGGGAAGCCAGCTTGCATGATTGATTGTCCTAAAATGTATCCAGTTTTGTTTCAAAAAGTTAAGATACTTTTTCTAACAACAGAAAAGCAATTTTTTTCTTTTCCTGATATATGTCTTTGTGACATTTTATTTTTAAATTATTTGCATTTTCAAAGGGGCCTCAGATGTACAGAACTACGTTAGCCATAATCCTCGGTTCAGGACACAGTCATTGTAGGTGCATGCCTGACCCTTTCAGTAAATTGACAATTCATCTTTGTTTTATTTATTAATAATCCACTGGACACTGAGAACCTCACCGTCAACATAAGACTTGTACTTCAACAGCAGCTGATGCTCTGGGCCCCCCACCCCCACCCCTGCTTCCATTTACCAGAGGAAGCCACAGTACTGAGTTTTGTGGAGCACCATCTGAAGACAAAACTCTAAGATTCTGGGGGTTTTTTACATTACAATTTCTTTCATCTGTGGTTCCTCCTTCCCTTTCAGAGTTTGGAGCCTCTTCCAGCCAGTGGGCCTGAGTTTGGAGGATTAGGAGAAGAAGCTGAATTTGTTGAAGTTGAGCCTGAAGCTAAACAGGAAATTCTCGAAAACAAAGATGTAAGTGTTCCGTTGAAGAGCTTGAGGTACAGGGTGCGGCACAAATAACACCCCTTTTCTGTTATAGAACCATAAGCATGTCATTCTATAATGTAACAGTGTCACACTCGAGCACACCACAGAGCACACCTCTTAGGCGAAATGTGCAAATGAAAACTGCACATTATCACACCCATGTTAGGTGTCCCCCGCTGACCATACTCAGCAGGTGGGACTTCGTCGGACCCTGCGGTTGTTGCTGGAGACACTCACTCCCTAACCCTCCAGGGGAGGCGAGGGGCTCTGCCCAGGTGTGACTTCATTGGAGAAGAGCATGTAGCCAACTATATTGTAGGAAGGCCGGTGACTTAGAAAAATAGTGTGTTAATAGTTAAAATTCTCCTAGGAAAGTAGTTTTTCCTTGATTATTTATGTGGGAAGTGTAGACAAACACATTTTGTATTTATGTCGTTAAAAAAAGGCATTTCAAAGACTTAACTCAAATTATGCTTCAGCTTATACTCTATTCCCTGCTCCCAGAAAAAAGACCTTGGGTCTTGAGTGAGACATTTCTTAAACTTTATTGCTTCTAAAATGGAAGACAGCTGAAGAAATGTAAGCACGTTTTCATTAATTCCACATTAAGATGTTCTCCGTGTGGTATTCCAGTCACCTGTAAGTTATCATTTCCCTAGTACTTCCTATGATCTTGCTTTATTTTTCGGTTACTCCGTGCCTCCCACTTCACTACGTACATTGCCTTTTTCTCCCCGCCCTAAAACGTAAGCCCCTTTGAGGCAGGAATCCATGTGTCATTCGCTGCTGTGTCCTGTATTCGGGGTAACCCCCGTCCCGCACACAGTCGGTGTGTTTTTCCCGAACGACTTAAACAAACCTCTGCACCTTCACTGTGCGAAGTGGCATTTCCGGGAACGGTGGTGAGCGAGAAGCGGCTCCCACTCCTTAAGAGTTTACTGCCTGGTGAGGGGACAGAGGTGGTGGCTTGGGGCCAGCACTCTCTGCTCTGTGCAGGCCACGCGAGATCTCGGGCGAGATGCCCGCAGTGTGAAGCCGGGCCATGGTCAGCGTGCTGGGCTGGTGCTCAGGGGGTATGTGCAGGGGGCCTCTGCGCCGCTGGGTTTGGGACGGACGTGGTCCCTGGTCATCTGGGCGCAGAGACCTTATGGCCTTGTTCACAGGAAGTACAGACCTAGCAAAGGCTAAGTTCAAGTCACCAGTTATTTGAAATGGTATGAAAAATGAACAGAATAAAGTCTGGGGTTAAGAAGTATGGGTTACTGACCTTGAAAAGAAACCCTGGAAAGTAACTGCAGACGTCTGTCTTCAGCTCTGCCTGGCCGCCCGCGTGCCCTGTGTCCCACTCAGCCGTCTGTGTCCTCTCATCCCTTCCAGGTGGTGGTCCAACATGTTCACTTTGATGGGCTCGGAAGGACGAAAGATGATATCATCATGTATGAAATTGGAGATGTTTTTAAGGCTAAAAACCTTATTGAGGCAAGTATTTTCTCTGCTCAGTGTCTTTTCCACTGCCTTCCGAAGATGCTGTAACTCTCCCGTGTCCGCACCCTGCCACGTGCCCCGCCCCAGCCTCTGCGCTGTTGGCCTTGCCTCCTGCCCCAAAGGGAGCATTGGTGCCCCACGCTGACCCCTCAGTTCCCCAGGCACTTCCCACAGACTTACATAGGTTTGCATTTGCCCTTATCCCCTGGAAGGGGTGTCTGCCCCCTTTTCCAAGGCCTGTAACTCCCTGCGTTTACAGCTGCCCCAGCATTGGAAGGGGGGCTGCTGGTGCCCAGCACTGCCTGCCCCCTGGCCCCCTGCCTGGCGCTCCCCTGCACTCCCTCTTTCGTGGCCCTCCGGCCTCGTGGGGTGGCGCTCGGGTGTTCCCCTCGGGCCTGTGCTCCGCTTCTCCAGTCTCTTCCCTGGGTCGCAGCGTCTGCCTCCTGCCCTCTCTGGGCTCCTGCTGTGCTTCTGGTCCTGGGGCCGCACTTATGTACCCGGCAGGGCCACCCCCGGTTTTCTCAGAGACTGGGCCAGCAGCTCCTTACCATCCTCCTTTTTACTCGACCTTTCAGCAGTGTCCGACCACCTCCACTTTTAGAAGTTGGTATTGCTATAGAAAGATCAGTACGTGAGCGGAGTTTAAGAAACAGTATAAAACAATGCAACAGTGTAGAACGCCCAGGCCCACCCACCCTTCAGAGAAAGCCAGGCACATGGGCTTCCTGCCCGTCCTCCCAGGAATGTGGCTCATGGGTAGGGACATGCCATGCCTGTGACCAACCATCTCGTTCCCCATGTTCCTCCTGTGTTTTTCGCGGTGGACATGACTGGTCGTCATGGAGATCTGCTCACATCGGCATGTACCGCCTGCACCGCATCTCACTGTGTGCGCTTTCCATCGTTTACCAAGCAGTTTCCCGTGGGCGGGCGTTTGCATAGATGAGGTGTGTCAAACTCATTGTCGCTGGGGCCACATCAGCCTTGCGGTTCCATCAAAGGGCCGAATGTCATTTTAGGACTGTATAAGTTTAACTGCTCCTTAACCGTTAAGTGAGAGCTTGGCGCTGCTGTCAGGTAGAAACAAGGTGCCAGACTGGATAAAGCACAGTGGAAGGCTGCAGGCCTTGTGTTTGCCACCGGTGATGTAGACGGAGCGTTTTATTCCTAGGAGCAACGCTGCGGTGAGCGCCTCAGTGTCCATGTGACAGCATACCCCAGGGTCAGCTCCTGTAGGTGGCGCTCTGCGCTCTTCGCACATGCGCCGTGTTGCCCTGCTAGAGACCCCCAGCCCACACCCCCAGCAGTGGGGTAGGAGAGGGTCTGTTTCACAACATTGGGTGGTAACACACTTTAAAACCTCCTGCCTGACAGAGAACTGTACTTAAATAACAACTAAATAATCAAACAAACAGAAAACTCCTGCATGCCTATTAGGTGAAAAACACTATCTTCTTTGTTCCAATTTGCACCTTTTACTTTTTAAAGATTTTTATTTATTTATTTATTTTTAGAGAGAGGGGAAGGGGGTGGGGGAGAAACATCAGTGTGTGGTTACTCTCATGCTCCTGCACTGGGGACCTGGCCCACAACCCAAGCCTGTGCCCTGACTGGGAATCGAACTTGTGACCCTTTGGTTCATAGACCGGTGCTCAGTCCACTGAGCCACACCAGCCAGGGCTGGTTTGCACCTTTAATTATGAATGAGATGAAGCGCCTTTCCATGTCTCTTGGCCATTCACGTTTCTCTTCTGTGAATTACCTGTTGGTGATTTTGTTTTCTGTCAGATTGTTGGGCTTTTATTAAGAAGCTTTTTGCACATTGAAAATGACAGCTGTCACCCTGAATATGTTTCTCTTGCTTTGCGGTCTTTGTAATGTGCCTGTACCCTCCTCCTTGCTCGACACTGCCTTTCCCTCGGTTTCCATGGGTCCCACACTCTCCTGGGCTGCTTCCCACCTTGTCACGTTCATTTTAGGCCTGTTGGCAGCCCCTTTCCCTGCAACCCCCCTGAAGTGTTGGTTCCTGCAAGGATCAGTCCCCTGGGTGAGCTCATCTGCCACTGGTTTCAGCTGCAGCCTTTCTGCCGAGGGCTCCTCACCCTCATTTCCACCCATTTCCTCTCCGCTGAGCTTTCAGCCCTGAATGTGCAACCGCCCACTGAGCATTTCCTTGTGGAGTCGCTGCAAACACCTCCACCTGAGCGAGTGAGCGGGGAAAAGGGACTCCTCATCGCCCCCCAGCCTCGCCCACCCCCTCCCCCGACCTCTCCCGCAGCCCTGAGAGGCAGGGAGCCCAGAGCCACAGCGTCCGGAGCCTCCTCTCACCTCTCGGCTGCTCCGCGCAGCCCGTGACTGCCCTCGGACTCCTGCCTCTGAACTAGGTGTCGTCCGCCCTCCCCTCGGATGCCATGCCCTGGGCATGTCCGGCCACCCTCAGCTGCCAGGCCTGCTGTGGGATCCCTCCTGCCCCCTCCATGTCCACTTCCCTCCTTCCCCCGCGTTCGCCCACGTGGTCAGCTCCAGGACTGTGGACATTCCCCACTGCTGAAAACTGCTGTTTCACCCCTGTTCCTGAGGGACAAACCCCACGCTCTGCTCCGACAGGGTCCTCCCCCTCGGCTCCCTGAGTCCTTTCCCCTGCCCCCCCCCCACCCCCCGCCATCCCTCTGGCCGTGAGGCCTCCTGGCGGCGGGGAGGACTGCTGTGGACAGGGAATGCAGCGTGGTGGCTAGGAGATTTAGACAACTTAGAGACACAAGTGGGGGCAGACCCGAGACTGTGCTTTCCTCTGGATGTGACAGTTAGCGATTGGTCTCGCTAATGATTCTCGTCAGGAAAGCCTGCCCGGCTGTGTGGTTTTTAACTCGGTTCATTCATTTGTTTGTTTGCTCACACAGAAGGGATTGTGTTACCACTCTGAGTTCCGCTCTCCGAGTGGGATTTCTTGTTACCCCTCAGCACTTTGTCCCTTCTTTTGCGTGTCTGGTCCGAGTGGTGCTCTCTTCTCAGGGACTAGCCAGCACACAACGGTGACTGCCAGCCTGGGCACGGGGCCCCTGTTCATGATTCTGAACCTTAGAGAGATTTGTTCTCTGGTCTTCCTGCCTCGTAGGTAATGCGGAAATCTCATGAAGCCCGTGAAAAACTGCTTCGTCTGGGGATATTTAAACAAGTGGATGTTTTGATTGACACATGCCAAGGTACGTGCTGTGTGTCGTGTCTCTGTGGTACCCCTCCCCACCCGCCCCCCGGGGTCACCGAAGCAGTGTGTGTACTGGCAGAGGCGGCCCGGCCTCGGTAGTCCACAGTCCCAGGGGGGTGACTGGGTGTGTGTGTCAGGCTGGGGGAGGGCGGGCATGCTTTGAAGACACTGTTCTCTGAACCCCTGGGTGGTGCCAGGGGTTTGAGCAGGGTCCTGGGGACAGGAGCTGGGCGACACTTGGGGTTGCCCAGCCCAGCAGGTGTCCGAGGGGGCCCTTGCGGGCCCCATCTGAATGCGCCCTTTGAAAAGAGGAGGGCACTACAGATCAGAGTTCCGTTTTAGTTTTTGTTCATTTGCTTGTTTGCTGTGGGAGACAGTCTGGAGCTGGTGTGGTTTTCCCATGGTGTCTGGTCACTTCATCATCCCCAGCCTCCCCCAGTCCCTGTGGTGGCCAAGTACTGTTCTAGCACCCACGTCTCTCATCCCGGTGTCGGGAAGGAGGAAAGGAGGGGAAAGCGCGCCCCTCCCTTAAGCACCTGTCCCGGTGGTACCCATAGCTCTCCCCTCTGATCCCACCAGCCCAGAAAAGCTCAGCCTGGTGCAGGGAGGCTGGGCAGTGCGGTCTGAGTGGCCACACGCTTGGCTGGGGAGTTAGGACTCACCTACGGCTAGAACAGTGGTTCTGAGTGCAGCCCTAGCCTGGCAGCACTGCCCTGGCCCAGAGCTTGGCAGGAATGCATGTTCGATGGAAACCGGGGCTTTGGGGGCGCGTCCAGCAGTCGGCATAGTTGGAGCCCCACTGGCTGAGCGAGCAGAGAGGACGCAGGGAGACAGCCAGCTGTCACTGCACCCTCACTGCGATAGTCACTCCGTGCTCAGCTCTGCGTAAGGGTTTGTGTCTGTGCCCCAGATGAATCACACAGAAACCTGGACACTGTTATTCTTTCAGAAAGAACCATTTTCAGCTAAGGAAACAGGCTAGGAAGTTTAACAATGTGCCCCAGGTCGGACGAGGAGTGGCGGACGGCCCGTGCTGCTGCCCGCCAGTGCTGCTCATGGCGGCAGGTCTTGGTGGTGGCATTGGCTTTCGCGCCCTCCTGTCTGCTGCGAGTAGGACGCATGCGTGGTCGGCCAGCCCGCTGTGCCAGCGGTCACCCGGCTGCACACCAGAATTGCTGGGCGCTGTTAGGAAACTGGGTTAGGGCAGCGAGGCCGTTCTGTGTGAGTCGGTGACAGTGGGCCCCTCTGCAGAATGGACAACAGCAAGAGTGAACCCCAGTGCAGACCGCATGGTACTGAAAAGCATCGTCTGACTATCGGGTCAGCTGTAGCCACGGCCACACCGATGCCACATACTAATAACAGGAAATGTATGTGAGGAGGTAGGGAAGCTACTTTGTTTTCAGCTTTTCAGTGAACCTGAAACTGGTTTAAACAATAAAATTTAATGATTTAAAAAAGAGTAAAAAGATGGTGCCTTGACCAGCTAAATCGGTATTTGGGAGCTGGGGCATGGGCGTCTCTGTCCAGCCAGGGTTGGGGTTGGCCCCTCCTTCCTGTGAGTGGCCCACGGCCTGGGAGCTCAGCCTTGTTTCCCAGCATCCCAGGGTGCTCGGTGGCTGATGAGGCAGTACCGGGTTTGGGCCCTGATTATGCTGCAGGCACCATGCCCCCAGCCTGAAGGAGGACCAAAATAATCACCTCTCTCATTTGTATCTCAGCTCTTGCTTCTCCTTCAGGGTTATCAGAGTCCCTCTTGTCACAAGAATTCCACATTTTAGTGTCAGTTGAGTTGAGACCCCAGATGGCATCAGAGTCCCCCCGGCAGGAGGACAGAAGCAAACCCTGTGTGCTTAGCCAGCGGCGCTGCTGTGGCTGTCTCCTTGCAGCGGAGTCTGTTTTCTGAGATTCTCTACTGCAGAAACTGTGACTGGGTGCTTTGGTGTAGAGGCGGGGATGGCTGTGGGTGGCAGCGTTCTTAAACTTGAAAATAGAGGGTGGGTTTCCAGAGGAGGCTGTGAAACGAGCTGAGCCTCCACACTGTTTTGCGGCAGGGGGGGCCCGGATGTGCAAGCACATGGTCTGTCAGCCTCACTGTGGAGCGTCTGCCCCTCCCCTAGGTGACGACGCCCTTCCGAATGGGCTGGACGTGACCTTCGAAGTCACAGAGCTGAGGAGGCTGACGGGCAGCTACAACACCATGGTCGGGAACAACGAGGGCAGCATGGTACGGCCCAGGCCCTTCCCGCCCCACCGAGGGGCTGCAGCGGCAGGCTGGCACACGCAGCTGTGTTCCCAGCCCGGCAGTGGTGCGGACCCTGTCACGCAGCGTGCCCTTCGAGCATGAGATGGCCGAGGCTTCTCATCACTCTTCCTAGAGTTCGTCGTTATGTGCTTTGGATTGTTCGAAAACAATGTGAACATCAGTAGTGAATTAGGGATGGTTTGGGGAATGTTAGTGTTAAGTTTCTTGTTCAAATTCCTCCAAGCCCCAAACTGCAGCTGGTTTCCGTGAGCCTCCCAGTGGGGTAGCAGGAGGGCCAGCCCCTCGGATTGGTCAGGATGTGGTCGGGGGGAGCGTAGGGCCTATGCTCAGCACAGACAGGTTTGACGGAGCGAAAGCGGTGGCAGGTGGTCCTGCCAGATCTGCAGCCTCCGCTGTTTGCCCTGTTTCTCAGGGGGTCCCTTCACCAGCCTCGGCTTTCTCACAAAGCTGTCGTCCTGCCCTTTCAAAGCCCCACTCTCTCCTCCCAGGTGCTGGGCCTCAAGCTCCCTAATCTTCTAGGCCGTGCAGAGAAGGTGACGTTTCAGTTTTCCTACGGAACAAAGGAAACTTCCTACGGCCTGTCCTTCTTCAAACCACAGCCCGGAAACTTCCAAAGAAAGTAGGAAGCCAAACAGACCCTTGAGCACAAGGGCCCGGTTCCCAGTTCGAAGGGCTGCTTGTTGGGGAGAGGGGCCGCAGCGAGTCAGCTGACACTCGGCCGTGTTCCCACACGCCGTGGGGTCCCTCCTGGAGAGGCTCCCCGAAGTGCGTTTTTCGTCTGTTGTTTGAGTGTGCGCGGTTGTGGTCCCTGTCCCTGCGGGTAAAGCCCTGTCCCGTTGCCTCCTAGCTTCTCTGTGAACTTGTACAAAGTCACCGGGCAGTTCCCGTGGAGCTCACTTCGGGAGACGGACCGGGGCGTCTCAGCGGAGTACAGCGTGAGTAGTGCTCCCGTCATTCGTCCCCTGCGCCCGAGGGAGGACACAGCACCTCTTTACTGGATTCCCAAAGACCGCAAGGCTGGGGGCTGGCCAGGGAGAGCAGTGACCCCTCAGAGGCCTGATGCCGGGAGGGGTGGGGGAGTGGTACCTCCAGCGTTGTTCCTGGGTTGCCCTCCACCCTCTCCCTCCCAGCTGGGGCCTGTCCCCCAGGCCTGGCTGTCCGGGCAGGGTGTGGCTAGTAGCCCCAGGGCAGCTTCCCCGACCTGGTAGATTTCCTCTGAGCTCCCAACTTCCTGTGACGCCACCTGCGCCTGCCTGTCCTTCCTCCCACCCTCAGAGCGGCCCCTTTGGACTGCCCACAGCGGCACTCCAGTCATGGAAAGCGCAGTCACTGGTTCTTGCTCGAGTTTACTGCCAGCAGGATCCGACCAAATGCAACAAATGGACTTAAGTCATTTGTCCTTTACAGCCAGCCCTGCTCTTTCCCTCCCCTCCACATGGGTCCCTGTTCCTTTCTGGCTCCAGTAGCTCCCCCAGCGTGGCCCTGAGACCAGCAGCACCGGCCTGAAATGCCTATCCCTGGGCCCACCTGCCCTGCTGAGTCAGCATCTCTGGACCGGGGCTGGGACTCGGTTTGAGTTCCCCACCCTACCGCACTGATTCTAGTCTGAGAACCCCACTGAAGCCCCAAGGTCACTGCCTAGGCTTCACCTGGCACCTGGGGGCACTGGATACATGAGTCACTCATGCTTTTCACCCTGTAGACCGAGGTCAGGGAAAGTCAGTAGGCCAGGTGGGCACAGTACAGGGTGGAGACATGCACATTTGTGATTCATTTTCTGTTCTGCACGTGGCCGCCTGTGCTGGCCTGAAGGGAGTAGCTCTGACCCTTTCTGCTCCATGCTGGGGTGCAGAAGGGGCCACCCAGCCAACGCCGCTCCCAGCCCCTCCTCCAGCGGGTCTTTAGCCGCCAGCAGCATGGGGGGGCTCTTCCACCTTCTCCAGCATCCCGTGTCGCTTTTCCCCAAGCCTCTCTTAGCAGATTCTTAGGAGAGGATAAGGGCCCAGGTGGGTCTGGGTGGAGGGCAGAGGGATGTGGAGCAGCGGCACTGGACGCTGGCAGCCCTGGGGTTGAGGGACGATCCCTTTCGGAGAGGCCCATGTCCTGCTCCTTGTCCTTGGTGCCGTGAGGACCATGGATGTGAACTCGGGCCTCACTGTGTAAACAAGATGGTATCGCCTGGCCCACCTCATCCTAACCGTGGCCCAGAGCCAGGAGCTATGCCTCCGAGTGCAGCAGTCTTCCTGTGAAGAGCTGCCAGATGAGGCAGGGGGGCTGCAGCCTGCTCTGCACCCTCCGTGGGCCCTGAGTGCAGGGAAGACAGGTGGACACGATCACCCTCCTGCTGTCTTTGCCCCCAGCCCCTGGCATGGTGCCAGGGTAGGGGGTTGATGAGAAGCATGTTGAGGTGGGGCCCATACGTTCTCATGCTGAAAGTGGACAGGGAGGTGTAGGTTTGAAGTCCTCTTGGAGGCTTGAGGGCTACAGAGTGCCAGTGTGAGGCTCGTGTTGGGAAGGGTGCAGTGACCTGGCTTCCTTGTAAGAGTTGTGTCATCATTGCCCCTCTGAGGCCACCAAGCAACACCTCAGCTAGAGATTGAAGGCCGGCTGGCCCACCTGCTGGGACCCAGGGGCTCCTGTGGCTCGGGCCTCTGGCTACAGGAAGGGTGTTCTTCATGCCACTGTGACCTCGTCTCTTTGCTCCTTCCTTGGGGCTGCTGGGGGCACCTGGGTCACCCAGCCCGGCTTTAGGGGGACCGGGAGGGCCAGATGGGGTGTGTGCCAGATTGTCTCTGGGTGGAAAGGAAGCTTGTCGGTTACAAAGGTGCACGCAGCTTTCAGCCCTGGGAGCTGTCTCCTCTCCCAGCACAGCCGGCCACAGTGTTCCATCTGACCTCGGCCCCCCGCTCCCCCGCTGCCTCCTTCCCCTGCTCCCTCCCCTTCTCTCCCTCTCTGTATTTCCTTGGTTACCCTTACATTTCACTGGTGAATGACTTAAGGGTGCCTCATCCTAAGGCCTGTCCGGGCGCCATCCCACCATCTGGCACCAGAAGGCTGACTGCCCCTGTGCTTGCAGTTCCCCATATGGAAGACCAGCCACACCGTCAAGTGGGAGGGGGTGTGGCGGGAGCTGGGCTGCCTCGCCAGGACCGCATCCTTCGCTGTCCGACAGGAGAGCGGCCACTCGCTGAAGTCGGCGCTTTCGGTAAGGACACTGCTTGTGCGAGCGAGAGTGGAGAGGCTAGGCTGTGGCCAGTGTGTGTTGGGACGCAGCCATCGCCAGCATCAGGGCGGACGGAGAGGTGTCATAGATGGGGCGGCAAAAGCCGTGCGGCCTGGTCTCTTGGGGAATTTGTGGGCGCCGCCTGTTACTGTTTCTCAATAACATTGGTGGAAATGGGAACAGGTGTGTGTGAGCCAACAGGTGAACGCTGCAGGGCTGACCCCGGTGGAAGCCCGCAAGAACTGGCGCGGCCGTGGGGGTGCAGCCTGTGCCTGGTGAACGAGGAGCGTGTGTCCCGCTCTCCGCTCCCTCGTGTGGGGCACTGGGCGGGCGGCCCTCCTGCCTCCCTCACGGGTTTCCGTGCAGCAGGGTGAGGGTTCGGAAGTGCTGGGCACGAGAGCTGGCACAGCCTTAGCGTGCAGTGGGTGTCGCTGTTTCACAGCCCCGTTTGAGCTGAAGACCCCGGCACCGGTTTCTTGCAGCATGCCATGGTCATCGACTCCCGGAACTCCTCGATCTTGCCCAAGAGAGGCGCGTTGCTGAAAGTTAACCAGGTAGCATGCCTTCCCCTGCACGCCTGCGCACTCGGGGGCCCGGGGGATTGAGAGGCCCTATTTCCATATTGAACAACTTCTAATTGTAAACATCCCCCCAGAATGGCTTGTGAGGGCATCGGTCCCCTCTCAGGGCTCAGTCTTCTGCCCTCGCCAGCAGCAGAGTGAGCGGACCCTTCAGGCCTCCGCGGTGTCCCCTGCCTGGCTGCGGGGAGCGTCATGCCATTGTGTGAGCGGTTTCCTGTGACAGAACTCCAGGCAGGGGCTGTACCGCCTGGCCTGCAGGGGCTGGGCTGCATGGGGCGCTGAGGCTCTGTCTGGCTGGTCTTCAGTGTCAGGGGAGCGGCTGGAGATCAGGTGTTTGTACGCAGTGCGCCAGGTCATGGGAGACCGGCGAGTTTTCTTTAAGCACTGATTGGGCCACGTGAGCCGTATCACCCACTGCGAGCTCTGTGATAAAGTGTCCATGTCACTCGCGTTGTCCTGTCACATGTGGGACCGATGTGCTGTGCGGTTCCTCAGGACATGTGGTGGTCCGGGTCCCCACCATCCCCCTGGCCTCACCGAGGACATGTGGGGCACGGCCACCAGCAGACAGAGGGTCTGTGGTTTTCTAAGAAGGCAAAACAGCGACAGTGAACGGTCACCGCCATGAGGCTATTCTGGAACCTGTGCGGTGAGCCCGCTGCGCCTCGCCTCTCTGACAGTGGCCCCTCCCCCAGGAGCTGGCCGGCTACACTGGAGGTGACGTGAACTTCATAAAAGAAGACTTTGAGCTTCAGCTGAATAAACAACTTGTACTTGACTCCGTGAGTATCTGGCCAGAATGCCGGCACCTGCACGCTCATCCCTCATTTTGGGGACCTTGCATCCTGAGCGTCTGAAGCCCTGGTGCTCAAGCCACAGTGCTTGCTTATTAAATGTCATTGGGGTTGCAGTTCTCTGGGGAGAGGTGGTGACAGTTCTCTTTAAAAGGGATCGGGACCCACTCACAGCAGATCACAGGCCCACAGCATGCACCTGGCCCCTTTGTCACCCGGGGTCGAGGGGCCAGGGGGCAGGCATGCCCCTGCTCTCCCCACCATCATTTCCAGGGATTTCCTTTTCCTGACTCGCCCAGGAGTGGGGGGTGAGTTTCCTGTTAGCAAGGGGCTGTCTCTGAGTGCCAGGCTGGGAGCCGTGTGTCTCTGCCTGTGGGGTGCCGTGCACCCTCAATCCACCATCCTTTTGAGGCCAAGTCGGAGGGTCTGGGTGAGGCAGACTCCCTCCTGGGCCCATCCCCCTCCCCTGACAGGTGTGGCTGTCCTGGTGTGACAGAGGGGAAGCGGGCCCTGCTCAGGGCTTGGCTTGCCTCTTGCTTGTGTTGGGGAACCTCCTTCTGCAATTGGAGTTGCAAGTGGTTAAAGTATCCACGAAGCACTTAGTTGGAGCTGTGTTTCTTCAGCTACACCAGCTGCCACTCTCCTGTGGGCTGTGCCTGAGCCCAGCTCTGCAGCCGCAGGCGCGCAGCCGGTGGCTGGGGACCAGGCCCCAAGTTTTCCATCTGCTGACGCTCACGGCAAGGAGAGGAATGCCAGACGGGAATGGCTCCTCGTTTATATTTCAATAGGTTTTTTCAGCGTCCCTCTGGGGTGGAATGCTGGTACCCATTGGTGATAAACCATCAAGTATTGCTGACAGGTGAGTAGTGATAAAGATTTTATTTTTTATTTATTTTTAGAGAGAGGAGAGGGAGGGAGAAACAGAGGGAGAGAAACATTGATGTGAGAGGGAAACATGGATCAATTGCCTCTTGCACACCCATAACTGGGGACCCGGCCCGCAGCCCAGGTATGCGCCCCAACCGGGAATCGAACCTTTCAGTTCGCAGGCCGAGCTCGGTCCACCAAGCTTGCAGAACCAGGGCTGGTAGGGGAGCGCTAGCGATCGGGCGATGGGTCCTTGCAGATACTTTCCTTTGGCTCTTCCTGGTTGGTTTCCTGTAAGATATTTCAGAGAAGTTTATCTAGGAGAGCAGATGTTTTAGTGTTCGTATTTAAGTTAGTTTCAAAACGCCCAGCACACCTCACACCTGATATTTTTGCCTTTTTGGGAGAGGGGGTTAACTTTATTAATTTTCATTCTCCTTTGGGTATGAAAGAATACAGTTCATGCACAGTCACAGAAATATAAAAGTACAGAAACATTTAAGGAAGTAAAAAATAATCTGCGGTGATAAGTGGAGTTAACATCTAGGGCGTCTTCTGTTCGGTCTGTGCTGTGGATGTGTGTGTGCGCGCACGTCGTAATTTATACACACGCCTCTGCCGAGTTGCTGGTGTGTTGTGTTCTGTGTACAGACTGTGTTGTTCCTGCTTTCTGAAAGTTTTAAAGACATTGTGGGGCAAACTGTTCCCCGCGTCAGGAGAAATTTTTCATAAGCAGCATTTCAGTGCTTCTTTATTTGCACATAGATAGCACTGTGAAGAATATGGTTTTGTTGGTAATTGTGTTCATTTTGTTTTCATGTGGAGTTAGATCTCTAAAGCCCAGGGGTAGTTTGCAGGTCAGGAGGAGGGCAGTGAGGGGGGGCGTATGAATTGGGGGTGCTGCTTTTCCAAAGCTGGCAGCAGTTCACGCTCTTGCCAGCAGGGGGTGGAGCTGTCCTCGTTGCTTTGAAACACTGGTAATTGTTCTTCAGGGCAAGAAACTCCTTTAGCCTGGCATGCGTTAAAATGTTGTTTAAGCCTAAATTAGTTCAGCATTTTTAGGTGGCTATTTGGAAATATAAAATTTTTTAATTTCTAAACTCTGGGACCTAATAGTTTCACCTCCATGAATACAATTTACAAAAATATTTAGACATGTATGGAGATTTATGTACAAGGATGTCCATTGTAGCATTGTTGATAATAGCAAAAACTCTAAAACTGCCAGTAGGGAGGCAGTTAAATTCAAACAACCATTGTGAAGACAGCTTCCTCTGACGCCTGCCGTTCCATTCCAGGTTTTACCTCGGGGGACCCACGAGCGTGCGCGGCTTCAGCATGCACAGCGTGGGGCCGCAGAGTGAAGGTCAGTCTTCCCCACCATGCCCGCGTCTCAGCTTGGGAAGGGGTGCGTTTCTTTAAATTGCCACTGTGGGGTCAGCACCTCACACAGCATGTGCCACACAGCAGGCCTGGGAAGACACTTGTCCAGGGGACTGTGGGAACGAGGGAAAAGTGCACGCTGCCGACCTGTGGTCCTGCCACCGGGTGGTGGCCCGAGCAGGCATTGTGGCGGCTGGACGTGTAGCTCTGTGCTCACCGGGTCTGTGCGCCTGCTGCCACACAGCCTGTGTCTCTGCCAGTGACCGAATGCAGAGAGGGTTTTCATAGGGATGGCTGTGCATCTTCTCTTATTGACATACTATGATTTAAAAAATTCATAGACGTCATTTTGGAGAGAGGCGTCAGGCTCGTGGAAGACTTGAGCAGAAAGCACAGGGCTCCCCGGTGGCCTTCGTCGCTGGCATCTTGCACTGCTGAGCTACACTCGTCATCGCCACCGAGCCAGTGCCGATGGCAGCCACCAGCTCCATCCATAGGGCACAGCAGGGCCGCCCCGTGGGTCTGTCAGTGCGCAGTGGCACGTAGCTGCCACCATGGTGTTGTGCAGAAGTGTCACTTCCTCCTTTTCACCCCAAAGTCCAGCACTCTCCACCTACGCATCCCTCCCGCCCCCAGTGCAGTCCTGGCAGCCACGGAACTTCCAACTGCCCGCAGTGCTGCCTCGTGCGGAAGGTCAGACAGCCGGAGCCCACAGTGCGTGTCCTCTCGGACGAGCAGCATGCATTTGGTGTTCCTCCAAGTCTCCTTAGAGCTTACTGCTCGTGTGTGTTTATCGCCAGATGCGTTCCATGTAATAATGTAGTGACATTTCGATACACCGCGGTTTCTCTGTCTGTTCAGCTGTTGAAGGACATCTTGGTCAGCTTCAGGGCATCCAGTTTTTGGCAATTCGGAGTAAAGCTGATAGAAATGTTCACGTGCAGGTTTTTTTCGGACGTAGGTTCTGGTCCATTTAGAGAAACACCAAGGAGCACAGTCGCCGAGTCCTTGGTAGGAATCTGGCAGACCGGCTCCCAGAACGACTGCCATTCTGTGTTCCCACCAGCAGTGAGTCGGAGAGAAAAACCGTGTCATTTTTTCATTATTTTACATTAGTTTTGGGTGTACAGCATAGTAGTTAAACAATTACGAAGTGATCCCCCCGATACTTCCGGTACCCACCTGGCACCATCCACAGTGGTTGCATATTTTATCTTATTGCCGCACTTAAAGTCCTTTGAAACTGAGTCCTGGGTTTTAGACATGCAGGCTGTTTTCTCCCCTTGGATTATAAAGCGGTGTCTCGGTGGGTAACCTTGCTGAGCCCTCGTGCTCCTCCATGGCTTTACTTCACTTTGTGGAGTCTCGGGTGGGTGCTGATCTGAGGAGCTGTGAGCATTTGGCAGCCTGGTGCTGCTCTGTGGCCGGCGAGTCTCAGCCATGCTCCATCCGCGGCGCGGAGAGCCTGCTCGCAGGAGCCCCTCCAGCTCTCGACGTTGCATCGGTCTCTGCACATGTTATGGAAAACTTCAGGACATCCCGTATATCGATGCCATTGTTCCGGTTTAAAGTATTTTGCCCCAATTTTCCTGTGTCTTCTTATCTTTGTGGCTTCAACTTGATATTTTTATAAATAATTATTGCCTCGTGCATAAATTTTTGCACAAAATATAGATTATTTTCACCTATTTTTAGAGTGTTTTATCAGTGTATCATTTTCTTTAAAAGTAACGATTTATGGGTAGTTTCTTTTTTCATTAGAGACACGTATCTAGTGATTCTGTGAAGGTTTAGGGGTCTTGCACTTGCCCGAGAATTCACGCTCAGTGAGGTTCCACTTAGCTCTCAGGCCATCAGTCAGATTCTGTGGGCAAGACTGTAAGTTGTTGTAACTTTTCATGAAAGCAACTTGATACTATGTATCAAGAGCCTAAGATACTTACATATATACATGTATACACACATACACACTCAGGGACTTTTAATCTTGCCCTCCGGGAAACCGGAAGCCCAGATGCCCATCGACAACAGAACGGGCCCATAAAGAGTGGTGCTGTCACACCATGAAATGTGGCACAGCACTGAGGGTGCACATGTCACGGCCACCGGCTGCATGGCGGCAGGAGCCCCAGAGGTGGCAGGAGTGAGGGGCTGACCTAGAGGATGTGCACCGTGTGCTCCACGTGTGCGAGGTTTGGCCCAGCCCCACACCTGTGCGGCAACTGCAGGCAGTGCTTGCACTCGGCATGGGTGGCGGGTGTGGGGCCGGAGAGCGGGACCCTCGTGGGGGCTGCACACAGCTGTTTCTCCGTCTGGGTGCTCAGTTTACAGTGTGCGCACGTGTGGAAATCCCTGAGCTGTGCACTCAGGGCGTGTGTACAAGGAAACACGTCACAGGTGGATGTCTGCCATCCAGATGTTAGACACCAGTATGGCAGTAGGTGAGGACCGGACCGTCCGTGACATGCGCAGGTGTGATTGCTTGGGCACCAGCGTCACTTTCTCACGGAAGGTGAAGTACTGGAGGAAAGCGCTCGAGAGATGCTAGACTAGGGAAGGCAGGACTGAAAGCTCTCTCTGCGTATGAAGCAGCTCACGTTTTGTTTCCTTGTTTGCAGTCAGTCACTATGAGTCACTGGATACAGGACACCAGGCTGTTAGCTGATTGTCTCCGAATGGTAGAAAGGAAAAGTTGTTCACTCTTCTCATTCCCTATGTTTATCTGCAGTGAGTTTAGTCCCTTTGTGGTCAGATCAGACGAGCCGGGCAGTTGCAGGGGAACTGAGCAAACGTGGTGGACCGCGTGTTCTTGGCCTTAGCCTTGTTTCCGCTGGGCCCTCGGAGCGGAAGGGACCGGGGCCTGGGGTCTGGGATTGGTGAGCAGCCCTTGCCGGGAGGCGGTCTCAGAGGCGGCCCATGTTTCTCTTCCCTGGTTTGCCCTTTCCGATCAGAGGTATTAAGATAATTCACAAATGGTGTTTTGCAACAAAGTATAAACATTTAGGTGTTTGTTGTTTTTTTGTCACTTTAGTGTCGTGGCTGTTGGTAGTTGAAGCGGACCGGGTAGGGGCGTGTCGGAAGTCCCGCACACGTGTGCGCTCCGTGGGCAGTCCTGGCCCCCGTAGCCTCTCCTCTGGTGATTGAGCGGGGACACCGCTCCCTCACGTGGTGAGGAGCAGACACTGCGCCTGTTGACAAACAGCGGGACAGCCATGTCCAGAAAGCACAGGGACACAGCCTGCACGCTGTCTCTGCTGCGGCCTCGCCGTACTGCCTGGCGGATGTGATCTGGAAATCGGTACTCGTGGGAAAAGTGATCTCCACGAGGTCCTGGGTTTTATTTCAAGCACTTCCCAGAGAGGATGAATTCTCGATTCATTCTTTTCTAAACTACCGCAGCTCTTTTTCTCAGTTCAGGGGACGTATAAGCTAGACCAGGAAGAGCAAGCTCATCGCCAGCAAGGCCGGCAGCAGCAGGACCTGGCAGAGCCGCGAGCGCTGAGCCTGCGCCCCGTGCATGGTGCACACCCACTCGCATGCGGTTTGGGGACAGTGCGGGGCCACGTTCATGAGACCGTGTTTTGTTTGCCCTCCCTTGCTTAGGAGACTACCTGGGCGGAGAGGCGTACTGGGCCGGTGGCCTGCACCTGTACACCCCGCTCCCGTTCCGGCCAGGCCAGGGCGGCTTCGGAGAGCTTTTCAGAACCCATTTTTTCCTCAACGCGGGGAACCTCTGCAACCTCAACTACGGTAAGCCTGGCTGCTTGGGGCTGAGATGGGGCCGCTGGCCAGGTGTTCAGAGCACAGTGCCCAGACAGGTGTGTGTCTGTCTGTCCACGTGATGTAGCCTTTACGTGTAAGGCCTGCACTTTGAACATGCTCCCACCATGCCTGACGCTGGGCCCAGAGTGCAGTGGTTGGTGGAGGGAATGGGTGCATGTGAAAAACCATCATTGGATGCCGTCTGGCAGAGAAAAGTCTCTGTTCACTCAGCACACGTGTCTCGAGCACCTGCTCTCTGCCCATCGTCAAGGCCATGGTTTGGTTCTGTTCTCAAGGGGCTCTGGTCCGGGGAGACTCTCAGTGGGCGTGTCCAGCCAGGGGGAGGTGGGGGGTGTCTGGAAGAAGGCCCTGAAAGTGACGTCTAGAGCCAGGCTCCCCCAGGTGGTCAGAGGGGCGGGTGGTCAGAGGGGCGGGTGGTCAGAGGGGCGATGCTGTTCTGGGCAATGGGACTGAGTGTGCCAGGCCCACTGGATTTAGAAGGCTCGGCTTCCAGGATAGTGAGGAGGGCCCAACGGCCTCTCCGGGCCTCCTCCTCCTCCGTGTGTTCCCCTCGAGTGTCCAGGCCTGGCTTTGAGCATGGCCGAGGTCCCTGGCAAGCAAGGGAGCCGGGCAGGCCGAGGACAGCGTTCTGGGAAGGACAGGGCCGGGTGCGTCGGTCATGCCCTCCTCTCTCTTTTCAGGGGAGGGCCCCCGAGCACACATCCGAAAGTTGGCCGAGTGCATCCGCTGGTCCTATGGGGCGGGCGTGGTCCTCAGACTGGGCAACATCGCACGGCTGGAGCTCAACTACTGCATCCCCATGGGCGTGCAGGCGGGTGACAGGTAGGTGCCGGGTTCTCAGGGTCCCACCGTGCCTTCTTGCCATCTGACTCTGTTTTGTTTGGCTAATCGTTTCATCGGTGGTCTCTGAGAGTCAAGATTTTTGAAGAGTTAGCAGAAGATGGAAAACATGTGTTTTCCTCCGTTACGGTTTTCTCTGTCTGGTTTGGAGGACAATGGTGTGACCCCATCCCCCAACACTGCTTGCACTTACTGTTGCCCAGTAGTGGGAGCCCCTCAAGATCTGGCTAGAGGTATTGCCATGCCTTGTTGCTCCTGCACCTGGAGTGTGGTGTCGCCGGGGTGACTGCAGGCCCAGGGCCAGGTTGGAGGGTGGAGCTGCGTGCCAGGCCTCTCTCGGTGCAGGGGCCCCACCACCCTGGCCTTCCTCCCCCAGTTATCTTGCTGAGCAGGATTTGCTCAGTAGTCCATGGGTGAGTATAGACAGACATTCACAGTCACGGAAATTAACCGCACTTCTTATGCTATTTGGCGAGCACGGTATCGCGTGTAAGAAACACAGAGGTGTCGTCGGTGTGTAGTGTGTGTACAGTACAGCGCAGCGTCAGCTTGGGCTGCTGGCACAGGGTAGGTGGCTTTGGGGCTCAGACAGTGTCCTGCTGCTCTGGGGGCTGGAAGGCCGGGTCGGGGTGCTGGCTGACTGGTCCCTGGTGGCAGATGGCTGACCTCTCGCCGTGTCCTCATGTGGCAGAGGAGGGAGAGGGCAGCCAGCTCTCTGGTATCTTCCTACAAGGATGCAGACCCCACCATGGGACCCCACCCTCATAGCCCCTCTGAACCCAGTTACCTCCCGAAGGTCCCGCCTCACTGGTGGGAGTCAGGGCTTCACATGGGAGTTTTGGGGGACACAGACATCCCCCCCACAGCGTAGTGCTAGTTGTCTTCTTGTTCTCATGCCTCTCTGCACAGTGCTGTGGGTTGTGTTTTTCTCTTCGGCGTTCTGTCCACACTTCTGTTGCCACCAAATGGTGGTGCTCTCTGCATTGTAGCCGGGTTCCAAGGCTCAGCTGTTTCAGGGAATTCTGTCCCAGGCATCTCCGACGACAGCATGGTGGGCGGTGGGCCATTTAAAGGGCAGCCATGGCAACGAACTCTAAGCAGCGCCGAGTGAGGGCTGAGGTGCGGCTACGTGCCTGTCCCCTGGCTCCCGCTCTCTGTCCCCACAGGCTCTGCCCACTTCCCTTGTACCGGGAGGCTGGTGCCTGCTGCTGCGCCGCCTCGGCGCCCGGGTGTCAGAGCCCTTCTTCAGGGCCTGCAGACGCCGCTGCCGTGACCGTTTCCCTACCCCACACACAGCGTGGCGCTGGAAGGGTGCAGCTGCACAGACGGAGTGAGCGCCGCGGCCGTGTGACTAGTTGGCAGCACTGAGCCTCTCTGGGTCTCTGTCCTCAGGTCAGAGGACAGACGCTGACGCAGGGGGCTGCCTGGCAGGTGTGAGGACTGAGTGGGCGAAGGCGCACGCAGCACTCTGTGCAGGGTCCGCGCTCTCAGTACGTTTGGCTGTTTTCACGTCGGTGTGGCTTTTGGTGTCATCACCATGGCCAGTTTCTCCCAAGGAAAAGGCTCATTTTGGTTTGAGGATAGGTCCCTCCCCCTGTGCAGGGCCCCTGTGTGGCCCCGTGGCCACCTGTGCTGAGAGGGGCCCAGATGGGTGTTGTGTTCTCATTTCAGAGTCAGTGAAACGTGAAAAAATGGACACTTGTCTGGAGCAAGGTTGGTGCCTTGGATAACCTTTTAGCAAAGATTCCCCAACCCTTTACGGCCTCAGATAAATGAAGCTAGTTTTGCGAGTTGCTTTCCCAAAGCTGTATTCCCACAGCAGGTGTGAATGTGGGTCTTCCTGGGGTAACCACGGGTGCCGAGCGCATTTCGCAGGGAGCAGCGGAGGTGTGGGCCGGGGGAGTCAGACACAGGTGATGACAGCCACCTGAGCCTCTGCTTCTCAAGTGGCCAAGGCAGAGCATGACTCCCTGCTCTGGGGAGGCCTCGGACACTGCATTGCTGCCTGTTGCCCCTGTGAGGCGAGGCTGTGGACCAGCCACACTAGGTGGCAGGGGGCGTCTCTTTTGGGAGCGATGTCGGTTCTGGGTTGCCGAGTGCTTACCTTGTGTGAGGCGCTGGGCCCTTGACCCCTGGCTGTGCTGGCGGCCCCACAGGCACCCGAGTGCAGCAGGGGCTGCCCCTGAGGGAGAGACAAGATTAGCAGTGTGACCTGTTGGGTCAGTGGCAGGGCCTAGCACCCGTCTTTCCTCTGTCCCTGGACGTAGACAGCAGGAAACCCCACCGCCGCCACCCCCGCTCTTTGGAGGGCCAGATGTGAGAGCGCTGTGTTGCTTGCATCCCACGCCGGGCCACTCTGCACCTCAGCCCTCAGCGGGAAAGAGAGACGGCCTACCTCCTCGCCAGAGCTTCTGGTTCCCGCTTGGTCTGTGCTGCGTCCTGTCTCGGAGAGGACACAGACTGTGTCCGGGACAGGCAGCTGGCATGCGCTCACGGTGTTTAATGCTAGTCCAGCAACACAAGGACTTGCATTGTAGAGGTTTTATTGTAGGCAAGTGCGTGTGGGTTTTAGCTGTGGCTTTATTGTGTGTCACCGGCATGAGGACCAGTTCTGGGAACTGCCTGCCACCCTGCCCGCTGGCCAGGATAACAGCAGGCCGCAGGTGTGGCTGCCAGCCCCTGCCCTCTTGCTCCCTGGCCCCCGTGACTTGGGACAGCCCCAGCAGGCCCTGAGCCTCCCTCCTGTCCTTCGGACTGGAAGGTGGGGGCAGCTGCCCTGCCGGCACTGTGGCTGCGTGGCCGTGCTGTTGGAGGCCACTGGGTGTCGCTGTGCCCCAAGAAGTCAGTGTTGCTGATTCGGAGCCCATGGACTGGCCTGTTTTTCTCATGGTCCTCATGGAGAATGGCCAGATTCACCGGCTCAGAGTTCCTTCTCTGTCCTCTTCCCTCTCTGTCCCGGTTAACTCCGAAAATGGTGTTTCAGGGATGAATTTCAGTGTGTTTTTTTCTGAAGGGAGAGGCCTGCTGTGAGCGGGGCGTTTTGGCGGCGGTGGTCACAGCTGATGCTGACTGTGGGCAGTGGCTCCTGCACAGGGTCACCAGCTCCCTGGAAGGCAGCCCTCGCCTGCACTGCGCGTGTGGAGTCTGAGTGATGTCAGGATTTAATCTTCATTTCTGAAGTTTGGCCTCGGGCAGGTGGGGGGTTAATTAACAGGTGTGCAGTTGCAGAATCCCCCCAGGGTTCATGCTGGCGCCTCTGATCGGATAAAAGACCTTTGCGGACATGGAGGCAGTTTTGGAATGTTGGCTAAATTTTATGGGGAGGTGCCTCGGCCCGCGAGGCAGTCAACGGGGTCCGCCGATATGCCTGTAACGGATGAAAAGGGATGGGACAGGAGGCGTGAAAGAAAGACAGCAAGTCAAAGAATTCTGATCAAGCTGCGAATTTATTTCAAAATGGAGGGAGTTATATAGAGGGGGGCAGTGGAGGAAGTGCAGTGGATAGGTGGCTTCAAAGCGTGCTTTGGCCAGCGATTGGCCGGGGGGTGTATGGCGGGCACGTGATCAAGGCACCGATTGGTGTGCCACCTGCATGTCTGGAAGGGGGAGTTCTATGGCTCCTGACCGCAGCGTTCGGGCGTAGCCTTCCAGGTCTGATTGTGTCAGCCTGTACCAGGCTTATCCCAGCCCCCAACAGGGAGGGGCTTGTGGCACTGTAGTCTCTGACTGAGCGCCGTCCCTGAGATCGGTGACGAGCGAGGCAGGCGGGCTGGGCATCGGCGCCCAGGTCCTGACGGAGAAGAGGGAGAAAGGGCCGTAGGGTCCAGGGCGGTGGGGCAGGGCGCCTCTGAGAAGCGCACACGTGAGGAGTTGTGAGGGCGGCAGGGCGAGCGGAACCGGCCCCACTGTTGACTTTCTGCCCTTTTTCCAGGGTGTGTGATGGCGTCCAGTTTGGAGCCGGGATAAGGTTCCTGTAGCCACGGCAGAGCATCCTCCAGTCCCCCTGGGAGAAGCGTGGGGACCTGGGCATCAGCGAGCCACTCAGTGCCACACGCCCGCTCTCCACGCGAACACGTTCCAGTGAATCTCTGCCCGTCACCCTGTGGGAATCCACCTCAATAAATTTTCAAGACAAACGCTCAGATGCCTTGTGGATACGATTTGCTTTGCCGACCAGGGTTGCTCTCTGGCTCCTCCTGGGGGTGGGAGGCCATCAGGTCACCATGTGCTCCTTCCCTGAGAGTCTCCCAGCTCCCCCCACACCCCGCTCGGCGTGTCTGTGTGGGTTCCCACGCGTCAGCGTCCAGCAGCGTCCGGGGAAGCCTGTGCAGAGGTGGCCTGCGTTGCCCATGCGTGCTGGTGATGGCAGGCTGCAGGCACGCTACCAGCTGTTTGGGTCACTGAAGCACGAGGGGCGTGGCGGGAAGAACCACGTGTGAGTTCGGGGACACGAGGCAGTGAGGTGAGACGTGTTCTAGAGAGCGACAGCCATGTCCATTAGACTGGCCACTGCACCGGGTTCCTGCTGCTGCTCCAGCCACTTGGGCAAACTTGCTGGCTAAGCAGCACAGCACGGCCATCCTGTAGCCTGCGGGAAGGGGTCCGGGAGGGTCTCCCGGTCTGGGTCCTCCCGGACGTCCTGGGGGAGTCGGTTTCCCGGCCTCCCCGCCTTCCTCAGCCGATGGCCTGGCCTGTGTCTCCACAGCTGGCCACAGGCATCTGCCAGGCTCCCTCGGACTCTCCACCTCTCTGTCCTGTCTGAGCCCCGGTGGTTGTGTTGGGCCCACCCGATACACCAGGCTGCATCCCCTGTTTTGCGGCCATCTGAGTAGCGGCCACAGTTCTGCCTGCAGCCTGGACTCCCCTGCGGGGCTTCCGGTCGTGTCTGTCACGGGTCCCAGGAAGGAGAATGTGGACATTTTGGGAGGACCACTGTTCCGCCTGACATACCCAGTACCTCTCAA